>VYZM01011924.1:15823-28099 GCA_013398915.1 Dromas ardeola | reverse complement strand
GGAACAGGGGGGATGTGGATGGAACTTGGGGAGCCAAGGGGACGTTGGTGCCAAGGGAGGTGCCTCGGGTGATGTTTGTGTCCCTGGGAGGTGACAAGGTGACACGTGTGTCCCCAGCGCTTCAGCATGGAGGGCATCTCCAGCATCCTGCACTCCGGCCTGCGCCAGACCTTCAGTCCCGCTGCCAATGAGAAGCAGGTGCCCTTTTTCCCCAAAAAATTGCCCAGATCTGTCCCTTTTCAACCCCCCATCCTGCACACATCCCATTTCCTACATCCCCCAAAGCTCTTTAAAAATATTTTTTAATTTTACAACTCTGCTCCATCACCTACACCCCGCTAATTCATCTTGCAAAAATTACCATTTTTTACCCCCAAAAAACCTTCCTAAGCAGAAGTTGGCGTTTGGGCGGGTTCTGCAGCATGCAATTAATTTGGTACCCCCCAAAATAACCTGAAAATTAAATGCAATCACAGGAAAATCACAGGCATAGTCTGCTTTTGCAGCAATTTGAGGTGATTTGTGGCAAGGCGGTGCAAAAAAACAGGCAATTTTGTGCCATCTGAGTGGCTTTTGGGGTGTTTTTTTTAATGCAGTACCTGAACACAGTGATTCCCTATGAGAAGAAAGGGTCGCCGCCCTCCGTCGAGGACCTGCAGATGCTCACCAACAGTGAGTATTCATTCAAGCCACTGTTTTGGGGCAGAAATCAGATATTTTGCATCACCGCGGTGTGGCAGATTTGGGATGCAAAGGCGCGTTTTGTGTTGCTGCAGTGGCTTGCGATTTGGGTGCCTCATTGCAATGCAGCAAATTTGGGGTGCAGTCCCCTCTTTTTTTTGGCATCGTTGTGGCATGTGCAATTTGAGGTGCAATCACCTGTGCTGCATCATTGCAACAAAGCCCTTTTAGGGGTTGGGGGCAGGGAAGAGCCATTTTGCAGCGTGGCAGCACTGCTGGTTTGGGATGCGATCACCCATTTTGCATCACTGCAGAATGGCTCATTTGCAGCAACCCCCCTCCCCCACATTTTTGCATGTTACACCAGCACCGATTTGGGGCTAAAACACCCATTCTGCATTGCCATGGACCGGATGGTTGGACACGAAAGTGCTTGTTTTGGATGCTCTCTGGCCTGGTGCATTGTGGGAAACTCTGGCAGTGTCTCCATGACGACTGTGGGGCTGGTTTTGAGGGGGAAAAGGGACGTTTTGGGGGGCAGTGGGGCTGGGCTCATGGCTCCATTCTCCCTCGCAGTCCTGTTTGCCATGAAGGAGGGGAATGAGAAGGTACCCACACTGCTCACGGACTACATCCTCAAAGGTATCCGCTCGCCTCATGCATCCCCCGTGCATCCTTCATGCGGCCCCTGTGCAGCCCTTGTGCCTCTGTGCATCCACCATGGATCCCTTCTGCATCCTTGTGCATCTCCCTTGCATCCTTCATGCATCTCCTGTGCATCCTTCTGCATCTCCCATGCATTTTCTGTGCATCCCTTGTGCATCCCTTGTGCATCCTTCATGCATCTCCATGCATCCCTTGTGCATTTCCGGTGCATCCTCTGTGAATTCCAGGTACAGCTCCTGGACATCCCCTGTGCAGGCTCATGCATCCTCACACACCTTCATTGTGCATCCTTCCTGCACCTCCCTTGCACCGTTAGGTGGCCCATCTGCTTCCTTCATGCCACCTCGTGAACCCCCGCACACCCCCTTTCCTCCCTCACACACCATTGTGCATCCCTGCTGTGCATCCCTCATGCATCCCCATTCGTTCTCTGGGCATCTCCTGGGCACCTGGGCATCCTTGTGCATCCCTGGGCACCTCCCACACAGCTCTTGTGCAGCTCTTCTGCAGCCTCCTGCATCCCTTGGGCACCTTTCATGCGCCATCGTGCATGCTTTGTGCATTCTTCACACATCCTTTCCATGTTCCTCCTGCATCCTCAGTGCATCCCATTTGCATTTGCTGGGCAGCTTCATGCAGCACTCATGCGTGATTGTGCATCCTTGTGCACCCCGCTGCCTTCACGCACGCTCATGCATCCCTTCTGCGTGCTCATGAATCCACGTGCATGCGCCCTTACATCCCTATGCATCCCTGTGCACACTCATGTGTCCGCATGCAGCACCCATGCACCCTCATGCATCGTTGTACACCCTCGTGCATGATTGTGCTCCCTTGCACACCCGTGTGTATCCCAGTGCAAACTTGTGCATCACTGTGCACCCTTGTGCATCCCTGTATGTGCTTGTGCATCATCAGAGCTCCATGCACCCTCATGCGTGCCATTACACACTTGTGCATCATTGTGCATCCTCATCCATCGCTGTATGTGCTCGTGCAGCATCGTGCGTCCTCCCGCATCCCCGTGCACACTCATGCACCCCCTTACACACTCGTGCATCCTCATGCATCCCCGTATGCGCTTGTGCATCACTCTGCATTCTCATGCATTCCCATGCACACTCATGCATCATCATGCATCCTCATGCATCCCCGTGCACTTGTGCATCCCCTTGCACACTCATGCATCATTGTGCATTCTCATACGTCCCTGTATGTGCTCGTGCAACATCGTGCATCCCCGTGCATGCTCGTGCACCCCCTTACACACTCATGCATCATCGTACATCCTCATGCATCCCTGTATGTGCTTGTGCATCATCATGCATCCCCACGCACTCTTGTGCTCTATCATGTGTCCTCATGCATCACTGCACACACTTGTGCGTTCCCATGCACACTCTTGCATCCCCATGCACGCTTGTGAATCATCGTGCGTCCTCATGCATCCCCTGGCACACCCATGTGTCACCACGCACCTTTATGCATCATCGCGCATCCTCATGCATTCCTGTGCACACTTGTGCGTCCCTGTGCATGCTCGTGCGTCATTGTGTGCCTGTGTGCCCCCCCCCCTCCATCCCTGGTGCTCCCCGGTGCACGGCGGTGCACACCTCGACCTCTCTCTTTGCAGTGCTCTGCCCAACCTGATGCGATGCCACCCTCGCGCCCCCCCTACCCTGGCGCCCCTGAAAATGGGGCCAAACCCGAGGAAAATGGGTCACCCACGACCCTCCACACCCGCCCTGCACTCCCCCCACCTTTGCGTAGCTGGGAAATAAATAATTCGTTTCATTAATTAAGCAACTGGCCTCCAGCGTCTTCATCCCCCTCTGCTCGCCATCTTGTTTTGCAACTTTTTGATAGAAAAATGCACTTTTTTTGGCAGAAAATACTGACAAGGAAATTTTGCTGCAATGCTCATGAATATTCAGCATTAAATAAAATATGCAAATTTCTGGCTAACGAGGTGCTGGGTACTCCGAGCCTGCTGCAGTGCCACAGGCAGCCGCCACGATCCGAGGGGTAAAATTTGGCTGTAAATTCCATTTTGAGGGGATTTTTCCCATTTTTAGCTTTTCTGTAGCCCCATTTTCTGCTGAAGATTGAGTAAAAATCACCTTTTTTTTCCCAGAAAATCAACACATTAATTAGGCTCATTAGGGAATAGGCAGGGGCGGGGCATCCATTTTGGGGAGAATTGCTCATTTTTGGGGGGGGTTGTCACTTATTTTGGGTGACAGGCACTAATTTGGTGGTCATTGCTCATTTTTTTGAGTGTCATCCATTTCCATTTTGGGGGCAAATTCAGTCAGTTTGGGGGAAGTCGCTTATTTTGGGGAGATTTACTCATTTTGGGGATTATCCCATGCTTTTGGGGAGAGTCATTCATTTTCAGGAGGACTGTGAGTTTGGGAGAGCATCATTTTGCGTGAATTCCACTTATTTTGGGGAGTATTGCTCATTTTGGGGGAGAGTTGTGCATTTGGGGGGAAACGTTTTGGGGAGCGTCATGGTTTTGAGAAGATCAATCATTTTTAGGTCATCAGTCCAAAAAAAATCACTTAATTCTGGAGGAGCATCCCTCATTTGGGGGGAGCATTGCTCATTTTGGGGAAATACCACTTTTTTGGAGGCAAGACTTCAGTATTGGGGAGCACCCCTCATTTTGGGGGGAGCAGAACACATTTTGGGGCAGCATCGCCCATTTTGAGGTAGGTTACTTGTTTTTTGGGGAGCATCACTCCCTTTTGGAGAAAGTAACTCATTTTGGGGTGAGTATCACACATTTTGGGGGAGAATCCCTCCTTTTTGGGGAATATTACTCATTTTGGGGTGAGTGGCACACATTTGAGGTCTGTGCGTAACATTTTGGGGGAACACCACTCATTTTGGGGGTGGGTTGTCCCTTTTGGGTGACATCATTCCTTTTTGGGGAGCATCACTCATTTTTTGAGAATATCACTCCTTTTGGGGTGAAAAATCACAATTTTAGGGCGGGGTGCATCATTTTGGGAATGCATCACCCATTTGGGGCATCATTCATATCGGGTTAAAATCACATTTGAGTTCATTTGGGGGGGGCCATCACTCATTTTTGGGGGAACATTACTCATTTTGGGGGGAGCATCACTTTTAGAAGTATAAATCCTATTTGCACTGCACCACTCCCTCATGGATTTGGGTCAGTTCACCCATTTTGGGGCCAATTTGCCTATTTGAGGGGCATTTTGCCCATTTTGGGGGGTTATTCACCCATTTTGGGGCTTCTCCACTCGCAGGAAGAAGCTGCCAATAAAATACAGCTGCGAAACCTCATCTCGTAGCACTTTATAATAAATGGCCATGAATTAATACTAAATTACAATGAATCCTTTATGAAATTACAGATTACATTCATGCCAGATCAGTATCGAAAAATAGGCTTTTCTGCCCATTGCATCACTCATTTGTTTTTTTTTTTCCCCTGGCTGCTGTTGGTTTGATTTTTTTCTCAACTCCTCAAGAGCCAAAAAAAAAAAAGGACAAAACTGGCAAAAAGCCGCCAAAAAAAATAATATCCTTCTTACAGAAACCTGCATTTGCAGGAGGAACCTGCAGAAGAAAATTCCTTTATTATTTTTGCCCTGCATCAACCAAGTTTGCTTTTGCGTTTTCCCCTCCCCGCGCCACATTTTAAGGCGAAATTGGCCCTTTTGCTAGCATTTAAAAAAAATGCCAAAATACGTTGTTTTTTTGCAGAGCCGCCCTCCCCCATGGCTCCTTTGGGGTAAAACTCCACCATTTTCCCCCACAATATCAGGACAGTATCCGGGAGAAACCATCTTTCCAGCAACAATATTGAATTTCCTTCCACCTGGGGGAATCTTGGGGGGGGTCACCATTCAATTTTGGATGAAAATCTGCATTTTTTTAAACCCATTTTTCCCTGACTCGGTGTCAAAAATGCCCTGGGAAAGTCTCGCTCCTGGCAGCCTTTGCCCCAACTCTGCATCCAGTCTCAGCCCTTAAGGACGAGGATGGTTTTTTTTTTTTCCAGATTCAATGGGTTTGTAGCACATAAATTAAAGGATTTGGGGGAATTTCCTCCCTTTTCCAGGAAGTTGCATCCAGAGTCACCAAACAACTGCAGCATTGGGATCAAAATGGGGAGGTTTGGGCAATCCGGTGGGTCATGAGCGCGAAAACCTCCTCAGATCCGACCTGAAGCGGAATTTGCACCTGCTGATTATCTTTTTTTTCCCCGTGTGCTGATATTTATGCCCGTGAATCACCTTTTGGGGGGAAAAACCCAAAAAGCATCAGTCCTGGGGTTCTTTAGGGGTTTTTTTGCACCAAGAAATCCAAGTTATGGACGCAGTGGCCCACAGTGAAAACCCGCCATCGCCCAACAGCATCCGAGCATCGTCTGGGGAAAACAGTTTCCCCTAAAAATGCTTCTTCTTACCAAAAATGAAGGGGAAAAGGGGAAAATAAGAATAAAACCTGGAAAAAAATTAATCTGGCCACAATATGTGCCTTGTAAACATGTGTCCTTCACTTCCACACACTGATGTGGTAGTCCCCGTGCTCCCATGGGCAACCGGTCATCTGCCAGCACCTCCAATTTGCTTTTTTCTCACCAGTTTTGTTTTTGTTCTTGCCAGTTTTTTGGCATTTGGGGGGCAGTTTTGTTTCCGGTGCCACCAGTGATTTGGGGAGGGTGCAGGAGGAGCTATTCCAGCGAGTCACTGTGGTCCAAGCCGAGGTCAGCGCCAGGCGCTGCCGGGAGGCCACCAGGCTCTTCCTCCAATTCTTCCTCCTCTTCTTCCTCCTCCTCCATGTCCTCCTCATCTTCCTCCTCTTCCTCCTCTTCCTCGGTGCCGTCAAGGGAGTCTTCGTGGGCCGCCAGCATGGCCTGCTGCATGGCCATGGTGGCCGTGGCTGATGAGAGGGGTTGCAGGTTGTCCATGCTGAGTGAGCCTGAAATTAAAAAAATATAGAAATAAGGACTTCCCAGCTAATATAGAAAGGACAAAAAAGTGCATAGAGTAATCCAAGCGAAAAGCTACCTAGACAGAGCACCCCGTCTGGTGTCTCACCTGCCCCAGCCACTCCCCAAGGTCTAACACTTAATTTTTTTAGCTAATGTATCTTCATTAAATGACAAGAAACCTTCATTTTTGAGCAAGTAGATGCCCAAATTGTTGGGCAGACATTCATCTTCTCTTAATTTCCACCTTCCTTTCTCTTTACCTTCCCTGTTCTCATCTTGTTTAGTCCGTTCTCTTCTCTGCTCTCTTCACCTTCTCTTCATCTTCTCTACTCATTTTGATCATCTGTTGTCTCTTCATCTTCTCTTCATCTTCTTTCTTCCCATCTTGTCTCCTCTGTCTTCTCATCTCATCTTTTAATCTTTTTTTCATTTTGTCTCCTCTCCTCATCTTCCCCTTCATCCCCTCCCCAGCACTCAGGAAATATCCCAAGTGGGTGATGGATAAGGAACTGGCTGGATGGCTGCACTCAAAGGGTTGCAGTCAACGGCTCAATGTCCAAGTGGGAACCAGTGATGAGGGGCATTCCTCAGGGGTCAGTACTGGGACCAGTGCTGTTTAACATCTTTGTTGGTGACGTGGACAGTGGGATTGAGTGCACCCTCAGCAAATTTGCCGATGACACCAAGCTGTGTGGTGCAGTCGACACCCTGGAGGGAAGGGATGCCATCCAGAGGGACCTGGACAGGCTGGAGAGGTGGCACCATGGCAACCTCATGGAGTTCAACCAGGCCAAGGGCAAGATCCTGCACCTGGGTTGTGGCAATCCCAGGCACAAATACAGGTTGGGTGGAGAATGGCTTGAGAGCAGCCCTGAGGAGAAGGACTTGGGGGTGCTGGTGGATGAGAAGCTCAACATGAGCTGGCAGTGCGCACTTGCAGCCCAGAAATCCAACCGCATCCTGGGCTGCATCAAAAGAAGTGTGGCCAGCAGGGCGAGGGAGGTGATTCTGCCCCTCTATACTCTGCTCTGGTGAGACCCCACCTGGAGTATTGCGTGCAGCTCTGGAGCCCCCAGCACATGAAGGACATGGACCTGTTGGAGCGCGGCCGGAGGAGGCAATGAAGATGATCTGAGGGCTGGAGCCCCTCTGCTGTGAGGACAGGCTAAGAGAGTTGGGATTGTTCAGCCTGGAGAAGAGAAGGATCCGGGGAGACCTTAGAGCGCCTTCCAGTCTCTAAAGGGGGCCTACAGGAAAGCTGGGGAGGGACTCTGGATCAGGGAGTGTAATTACAAGACAAGGGGTAATGGTTTAAAACTGATAGAGGGTAGATTTAGATTGGATATTAGGCAGAAATTCTTTACTGTGAGGGTGGTGAGGCATTGGAACAGGTTGCCCAGGGAAGTTGTGGCTGCCCCATCCCTGGAAGTGTTAAAGGCCAGGTTGGATGAGGCTTTGAGCAGCCTGGTCTAGTGGGAGGTGTCCCTGCCCACGGCAGGAGGGTTGGAACTAGATATCTTTAAGGTCCCTTCCAACCCAAACCATTCTGTGATTCTATGGTCCTTGAGGGTTGTTCCTATGCTGAGGAGATGGCCATGCCCCATTGCCAGTGTCCTTGTGACGGCCAATTGGAAGGATCTTCTTGCATTGACCACCTCTTCAACATGTTTTTTTCCCTGCAGGGTGAAAAGGGCTCTAGAAATCCTTAATTACTAATTAAGGCCATAATATGATGTGTGGCCACCACATCAAGGAAGAGCAGGAGCCATCAGGGGTTTGTCCTTACCGTCAGAATTTGTCCCCGAATTGCCACCCTGCTGCTGCAGGACCCCAGCAGCGATGGAGTTGGGCCAGAACCGCTGGGTGGGCCGGTGCTGAGATTTGATTTTCTTGGCTTTGGGGGCGGGGTCCGGGTTGCTGGCATCAAGCATTGGCTGCAGGATGCGCCGCCGGGCATTAATGAACCTTTCCGGGGAAAACAAGAGACCATTCGAGTAAATTAGAGTTGTTACATCAATTTTGAGATAAAAAAAAACAGACATCATAACAATTTAATGAGTTGCAATATAAAACCCTTTTGAAAGTGGCTGCATGGTCCAAAAAGCTGGGGTTTTACCCTATTTTATTTGTCTGTGGCATGTTACTCGTTAATTTTTCCAGCTAAGTGTTGGAGGCTGCTACATCCAGGAGAGGGCACTGAGACACCACAAACAAACACTGTCAATTAAACACCCGAGCCTGTTGCCCAGGAATCATCCCGAACTGCCCAAGTTACCCCCAAAAAAGCATTACATAGCACGAAAATAGCATGAATAAAGTTCTAAAGCCAGCAAGATGACTGCAGGGGCCACCGATGCGCTCACCAGTTGTTGACTTGCAAGAGGGTCAGGTTGGTTTGGGCGGCGATTTGCCTCTTTTCGTCCTCTGTGGGGTAGGGGTGCTAGAAAAAAAAAGAGATGGGGCAGCAAAATCACATCGCTGTGTGCAAAACAGCAACCCCAAGTGGAAAAAAAAAAAAGAAAAACCCCCTTTTTTTATTTTCCCATCCCAAATCTGGTGGCTTCTTGGATTTACAAGATGCAAGGCTCAAGGGTGGCATTATGGTGTCCCTGGCGTTGTTAAGGGTTTTCCAAGGTTTGCCATCAAAGGTTTTTCCTTGAAGGAAAATACTGTATTTTATTTTTTTTTTAGTTTTAGTGATTTTCTGTAATGGTTGTTGGTAAAGGTGGGATTTGGGCTTGAAAACCCGCTGTCACGCACAATGTTCATTGTCAGGTGCATCAATAAAAAATGCTGGAACGTCTGCAGTAACAGGCTACCAGCATTCAAAGCTTCAACAGTCTCCTCCCAACCGTGCTAAAATCCTCCTTTCCAACGTTAAAAATGAAATTGTTGTCAAAACAGCCCCACCTGCCATTTCTTGGAGCCCCAAGCCGGCACCAGTGTTGATTCACATGACTTGTTTTAAAGCTGTTTGCCCCCAGAATAGTGTGATTTCCTTGGCAAAATCGCCCAAAGTCACATCATGCAGGACACTCCTGTCCCGCCGGGACCTCAGTGATGCCAAAGTGGTCAAAAGTGGCTCTTTTTTGGCAAAAGTATCCCCATTTTTGACACGTTATTTCCAGCATTCCTCCCTCCTGCTGGCGCTACAAAACTTCCAAACCCACCCAATAAAATGATAAGCATCAATGCTCTTAGGTTAAAACCCACATCATCTATGATGCCAGATGGAGAAATCCCACGGGGAAGCCCAAGCATCTTCTGACCATGAGGACCAGGCTGAGAGCAAAATGTCCAGCCATCCTGTAGAAGCACAATTTCTTTTAGTTTTTCGATCCAGTTTTGGAAATCTCAAACCATGAGGTTCTCCTGGCACCCGGCAGAAAGTTGCTCTTCACTTTGTGGTCTTCTAAATCCTTATTCTGCTTGCAAATCTGCGGTCCAGCCCTCCAAAAGCATGGGAGTTGCATGAGGCAGCCTGGGATGGTAGCCCAACACAGCAATGCTCTTGTCCTCAATGCAATAAATCCAAAATTTCCCATGAAAAAAGGCCGGGAAGTTCCCAACCAGCTGCTGCTCCATATCCTGAGTCATGTTTTATGCCACGTTGCTCCTTGGAGCTGCTGTTTTCTGTCATGCTGTTATCTGTGGCTCTCCCACCTTCCTGGAGACCCTCATGCAACTCTTCGCAACTAGCCTTCAAGTGATTTCTTGGCAAAATTATTGTGGGAAAAGGGATTTTTTTTTTTAGCTTTTTGCCCTTCCTCCAGCTCTGCAGGTGGGAGAGCAATCTCCTTGCATGAAAACATCCCGGTTTCATACTCTGAGCTCCCTGCGTCTACTTACATCTCTACCACAAACCCCCAAAATGGGGCGATGTTGCAATTCTGCATTTCTGCTGATTGCTGACGTGCCAGACCCCTACCTGTGGGGCAGCTTTCACAACCCGGCTTGTTGGAAAACGGTATTTTGGAGCTGTTAACTGGAAAAAAATGCTCCATCACCCAACTGCGATAATTTGTGGAAGGCCACCTCTGGTTTTGTTTGCTTCTGCATGCATTAAGGGAATATTTTTTGCCACCTGTAGTGAAAACCGTCATCCCCAAAATACTCCCAAAATAAAACCAAACCCACTTCGTGTCTCTCAATATAAATTCAGGCAAACCACCACCTCAATTTCTTTAATTTTGGGTTTTCTTGCCTTTTTTTCCCAGCTTTGCAGGGTGTTTTTGTGTCTATAGTGCTCACCATGAGATGCTGGAAGAGCCATGAGCGCATGATGTTGGTGGCATGTTTGGGCAGGACTCCCCGCTTATTCTTGGACTTCTTGTCCTCACCGTCGAGGAGGGAGGTGAGATCCAGGTTCACCTGCCAGGGGAGAAGAATGGGGAGAGAACTGGCTGAAAATGGCAATGGGCAACCCAAAACCTGAGCAAAACCAACCCAAAAAATGAGCAAAACCAATCCAAAATGGGAGTGGGGTGAATGCAAAACACAGGAATTCATAGGAGCATCCAAAACCCATTTTTTCCAAAAAAAATTTGCATTAAATTCCCATTTCCCCCCAGGATTCTCTATTTAATACCTCAATTTTTTTTGCCAATGCTTTGCAAAGGGCAATGGGCTTTTTCTCCCTGCGGTGGCTCCGGCCCAGTTGGGAACTGTGGTGCTGATACCACAACTGTTTTCGATGTGCGATGGAGGAGGAAAACACTTTTGTCTTAAAAAAAAACAACCAACCCTGAAAAAGATGACTTTCTAAGCCTGAGGTTAAAGGCCCACCATTCATTAACTCCTTATAAACCTCACCCATCCTTATAATCCTCACCTTATAATCCTTATAATAAATATAAATATAAATATATATATAAATATAAATATAAAATATATATATATATATATNAAATAAAAAAATAAATATAAATAATCCTTATAATCCATCCTTATAATCCTTAACATCCTTATAAACCTCACCCATCTGATTCCTACCATGAGTGGAAGCATGCCCATGCAGCTAAAATTTGCTCTTTTTTTCCCCAAAAAAATAAAATTAAATATCTTGCTGCAAGAGAAGTCTTAATGAGGTTGTGGGAATCGAACTGAAATCTCAGCGCTTGAGTTAAAAAGGGATTTTTTTTTTTTTTTCCCCCCCATCTCTTCCTCAAACCCCTTTCNNNTCCCCCCCATCTCTTCATCAAAGCACTTCTCCTGGATGAATTAAACATCAGGCCAGCAGGTCCCTACGATTCCCCTGGGCTCCAGCTGAATAAATCATGCCAGCAGCACGGGAAGAGCATCCAGAGGTGCTTGTCCAGGGCTCTCTCCCTGCCCCGATATTCCCTGCGCGCATGTTTTTCCCAGCACAGAGGGTTTTGCTGCAAGATTTGAGCCCGCAACAGTGAGATATGAAAGAAAGAAATTTAAAAAAGCATTGCACAGGCAATAAAACCTGCCCAGAAGGCTCCACTCGTTTCCAAAATGCCATTTATTCTTCTTTTTAAGAGGCTCCTGCAATTAAACTGGGGTATTTCAGAAAAGTATTTGCATGGGGGTATTTTTGCTGATCTGCCCTCGGGAAGCAGCATAGCAGAAATTGATGCGGTTTTGCCCAGATTCCTGGGGAATGGGGGTTTGGGAAAGATCACAGACCAACGGGGATAGCAAGTTGTCCTTCTAAATCCATTTCTACCCCAAAATGTTGCCTTATTGCAAGAATGCAGCTCTTTGGGGAAACTCTGCGTAGTTAATGGCAATTACAAAAAAGGAATAAAATCAGAGCAAAGGGCTAAAAAATGCCCCAAAATCCATAAAGCAAGGAAAAAAATGTGCCTTCCCTACGAGCCCTGTGATTGCCATACCAGATGGGTGATGCCGGTGATCCCAGATCCAGAATATAATAGCAATAATATATGTCATGTCATGTCATGTCATGTCATGTCATGTCATGTCAT
>VYZM01011924.1:4715-15778 GCA_013398915.1 Dromas ardeola | reverse complement strand
ATATAATGTAATATATATTTTATATTTTATATATTACATATTATTATATAATATAGCAATAATAAAAGCATTACCATAATTTGTTAGGTCATTGCTATAATTTGTTAGGTACCCCAAAGGCACCCGGCAGTTGGATTTAATCAGTGTTTCTTGCTAATTAAAAATTTAGGATACTCCAAGGGCTGAACTCATGGAGAAACAGGGGTTTTGCTTACTGCAGCAGTGCAAAATATCACCTAAAATGGAAATCTGAGGTGGGAAGGTCTTACCTGGGCATTGGGGATCTGCAGGGCACTGGGGGCAATGGCTTGGGCTAGGACCTGGCCCTGCGACGTCACCATCGTCACGGGCTGGTACAAGGCTCCACCTACGGAAAAAAGGCTCGTGGGGGTACCAAACCCCCAAATTTCTGTGCCCCCTCCCCTGCCCCTGGCATCTTCTTGCCAGTCCCTACCTGGCACAGCGGGTGAGCCACTGCCAGCGCTCATGGCCAAATTGCCTGGCGGTAGCGTGGCTGCTGGCACCACGATGCCCGGCGGTGGGTTGGAGGCCGGCGGCAGTGCTGCGGGTGAGCTCTGCAGCATCTCCTGCGGAACAAAAAAAAAAAACCACTGAAAAACATGAATTTTAACACACAGTGGAAGCACACGAAGTTTTAATTTCCCCCCTCCAATAAATACGCCCTGCTGCCTTTTTTTTTTCTCTAGGTGGTTCAACAAGCAGAACTGCAGAAAAAGGGATTTTTCAGTTTATTGCAATTGAAAAAAAAAACGGTGGAAAAATAAGCATTTATGCTTTGCAAACCTCCCACTTAGCGTCTTCCCCAAACTCGTCTTCTTTGTGCAGCCACTATTTCCCATAAGGAAATAGGAGAGAAAAAAAAAAAAGTGTGATAGAGAAGTAGGATTTTTTTCCAATCTTCTTTTATTCTGTAAGTTTCTATTTTTCTCATGCTTTGACTGGAATTGGATGTTGCTAAAAGCTGGGGCAAGCACCACGGTTTTCCCTTGACAGAATAATAGTAAAATAATGAAAATAATATTAATATAACCCAATTTTATATCATTCCTTGCAGCTTTAAGCCAAATTCTTGCAAAAGTGGACTTTTTTTGTCAGCTGGGAATTGTAATCTCAGTATCAGTCCCAGCTCTGGAGTGGCTTTGGCATGTGAGAAGCAATTGGGAAAAGCCCAAATTGAATGATTATTTGAATATTTAATGCAACATTTTGGGAAGGGAAGGGTACTGCAGTTGAGGATATTGGGGAATTCAGGGTGATGTAGCACAGTCTCCCAGATGGGTAGAATTGTTGTGCATTATGCCAATAATATTTAGAAAATTATCATTTCAAAATAAGCTCGAGGTAACTATATATCTCTAATGTGCTCAATTGTAATAGAAATAAAACTATACTCATTTCTTGCAATGAAAATTCCCCCCCCCCCTTTCTACCCGTTTTCCCATTCTGCATCACTTCCCTGCTGTCCAGCTGTTTCTCAACTGTTGAACAAAATGCCAACAAAGGGGATTTTTTTTTTCTCCTTTTTATTCAATTTCCCTTCATTTTGATGCATTTGTTCAAGAAACCTATTTCTTGGCTTAAGAAAAAAGGATTTCTCTGGAAGAGTGACATGCAATGGCACCGGAAAACATGACCATACAAATGTGGCCGGGTCGGAAAAAGCCCTAGCTCCTCTTTTCCTTGCAATAAAACTATAGAGATGGTAATTTGAATTAATCAATTAATTTTACATCAAGATATGCTGCGGGTGCATCGTTCAGTGGGGAGTCAGGGTACCCTTGTGTCCATGTTGATGCATTTTTCCATTACTTGGGGGAAAATGTCATCTTTGGTCCTTTTTTTGGTTTTCCCCTTTACATTCAAGCCTCTAGCAGCTTTTCCACCATCACTCACCACTGATTTGCCTGAATAAACTCTGATTTCCCTGCATGCTTTTGGTATTAAAATCCCTTGCTGCATTTTCCCCCTCCTGTGATGCCGAACCCAAAATGTTGCAACTGCTGCCTCTGCCGTGTGTTATTTTTGTCCTCTGCATTGATGATCTGAATATTATTGATCTGGAAATTTTGCTGCAATTGCTGTGAATTTTTGCTTCGTCTTCCATGCGTTCCTTTTCATAGCTAAATTAATTTTTTAAAAAATGCAAATGTGAATATAAAATACTTGTACTTTTTTTAATATCCTTTCCCCATCTCCAGCCTTTGGGGGGAAATGGTTTTCGGTTTGAGGATTTCTCAGCATACAGAAAACAAAAATCGGTTGCTTTTGCACGCACTTGGACTTGGCTTTTGGTAAGCATCCGACCAACAAACACAGTGGAAACAGTCATATAAAACCAAATGTGGTCCCTGGAGAACCTCAAAAAGCAGCCAGATATGGCCAGGGGTGACCAGAGGCTTGGACCGCCCGGGGACCCCCGCCTGGGGATCTCCAGCTTTCTTCTCCCATCTTGTTTTCCCATGATACCTCCAAAACAAGGGCATCCAGAAGACCATTTTTGGAAGTGCGCTGGGAAGAAATAATTGGGGATATTGGAAAATGGGAACAAGAAACTGCCGTTTCTAGATATAGTGGTCAAAGCCGTTCTCAGCAGCATTTTATTATGACAAAAATTGCATTTTTTTGGTGGCATAGAGGAAAACTGTCCCAAAACACCAGCTCAGCGGTGTTCAAAAAGGCAGAATATTGGTAGTTATCAGAAAAAAACAGGAAAGAAATTCATGGTGTTTCTGCAATGGCACTGTGAAACCAGGGGGACCCAATGGAAGTGGAGGCTCTGCCTTAAAATAAATATAGATATCTCCAAGAAGAATTTAAATTGCCTTGGATTGCAAATGTCAGCCAAATTACATTACACTTGCGATTTTGCTACAGTGGAAAATATTTTATATTTTAGGACTCAAAGAAGTTTAAAAGTTTCCAGCAATTTTGAAACTTGAGTGTAAAAAATGCATCACTAGGTGTCTCTGCAGATCCACATCTCGCCACCGACCTTCCATGGTTCTATGGCAAAACACAATTTCTCTGAATGAAAAGTCACTTCAATGAAAAAAAAAGACCTGGCGCATATTGCATTGCACAAAAAGCCCCCTTTCTTACAATAAAGCAAGCATCAAAGACCAAGTGCCCGATTGTAGTAAACGCTAAAATTCAGCACTACTTGAGCTGATGTCCTTCCCCTTGTGCTTCATGATACAGCAATTTATTTTTCGGGGGCACACGAGCGTAAAAATTTCTGTCTCATCCTAACTTTGTGACATTCATTTGTGCTTGAGTAAAGCTGAGGAAAATTGGGGTTAGTTGGAAAAAAAGGAAACCCATGAGTTTGCCGAGAAAGAGTTGGCTAAACTCAAACTCATGTAAGAAGATTCATAAGGCTCCTTCGTGGATGGATGGGTGGATGGATGGAGTTGAGAAAAAAGTTGGCTTTAAATAAAAGAAAAATCCAGGCTTGTCCACAGGGCAAACTTGGATAAATTACGCTCTATACAGAGAAGTACTGTCAAGCCAACCCAACAGTCAGCCTCCAACCACCGATAAGATGGAGAAGGAATTTGAGAAGAAGAAATGCTGTCCTAAAAAGGCCCATTTAAATTGCCATAATTGCCAATCTCCTGCAATTCTCACTCAAAGTGAGCCCTGAAAAATGCAATATTTGATCTAATTTGATCTAATTTAAATGTCCCTGGCAGTGCTGTGATTCCCGATGTGCTTAGCTTTGCAGTGGGTTTTTTTCTTGCAAGTTAAGTCAACTGGAGAGCAGTGAGGACCACTTTGATGTTGAAGGAAAGTTGAATCGATTTGCTGTAAGCATTAAGCCAAATTGACTTTTTCTCCCCCCATGCAACAAACACCTCCCCTCTCCTATCCTTGTCTGAAAATCTTGAAAAATATGCATTAAACGAAGGGAGGGAGTTAAAAAGGGTCCAATAAGGACTAAAGGGAGAGGAATGAAGCCAAGTGAAAAACAACCAAGAAAAATGGAAGAAGGGGAATAGCTTGGTGGACTTGCAGGCCAAAGAAGCTAAAGAGGCCAAAACTCCTCCACAAAACTAGAGTGAAGCACAAAATGAGAAAGCGATGGAGAAAACTGGGTAGAAAAATGTCTGCAAGGTAACGAAGATTCAGGGATGGATCACCACATAGAAAAAAACCTAACTTTTCACCCAAACGTGGCCAATGCCAGGAGTCATCTCTAGACTTGTCGACATGAGAAGATTTCACCAACAGTTGAAACACCTGTTTGGGTGCTCTCTCATCTGTCCTTCACTTCCAGGCATTTTTACTTTTCCAGAAATTCTTGCATTTTTCATCTTAGACAGCACAAATAACACCAAGCCAAGGGCCATCCTTTTCGGATACACCAGGGAAATCCAACCACGATTCTCCTGTGATGACATTTTGACAGCTTCAGACACTGTTTTCTCAGTTTTGGTTGACATCCTTGTTTTTGCGTATCCATAGTTTTTTAAGCAGGCTGTCCCATGATAAAAAACTTTGCAAAAAAAAATTGAAGTATTTTGCTTTCATGACCAACCTGGTGTATCTGCTCATAAAATGATCAATGCCCCTCCCGTACCCTGAGAAAACCTATTTTCTGAGAGACCTTGTTCACTGATATCAGTCACATTTCCATTATTTAATTAAAAAAAAAATATCCTAAATTAGTGCCCCGTTAGCTGTTTTACCTTCCCTCAGTGTGAGATTAATAGGATGATAATTAACAAAATCATCCTACTTGCCATTTTTTAAACATGGATCCTGTGATTCTTCAGCACTCTGGAGCATCCCTAGCCTTTCAAGCTCAACTGATGGATATAGAGTACTTCCACCCATTTTTTTTTGAGCCTTATCCATGCAAACTCAAGTATACTCAATGAATTGAATCACTTGACATTGCTTAGTTGGTTAATTAGAAAAAAACTGCCATCATACTGTCATCCTCATCCAATGACCAGATGAGATGGTGGCTCCTTCTGGTCTATCACTGAATATTTCAGCTCCAGCTGAAAATGCCTTTGTCGCTGGGCCTGCATTTTCCCTTCAGTTGGGTTTTTTTCCTGGGTGAGTTCCCATTTATTTAGCAACTGCCTCCAAATCCTCACTTGAGTTTCTCAACTTTCATGTCTTGCCTGGAAAGGAAACGTCGGCAGCTCTGGGTTTGCAGGAATCAGAGGTGCTTGGTACATCTCCATGGGCCTGATTATTTCCCAAAGACTTGTGCTAATTTTCTGATACGATCCCCACCTCTTTGTGAGGCACTAAATCCTCATTACTTTTCCTGACCGATGCATTCTAATTAGATCAACACTTAAAAAAAAAAAAAAAGGAAAAGAAGAAAAAAAAAAAATCACAATAGCCACAGGACGGCTTTCCATCTCATTAAGTCCCTCACTTATTATTTTCATGAAAATTACTGATAAAAAACGTGCATCTCCATTTGCTGGGACCAGGAGTTTCGTCGGCTCATATCTAACATCTCTCTCATCACCCGGGATGCGAGCGGTTGCCATGGCGACGCACAATAATAGAAACTAATAAATTACAAACGAGATGCTCGTTGAGCAATTATTGTTCTCTTTTATGCAAGTGTCTTGCTAATTTTGATCATAAGGAATGCTACCATAAAGCAGCAAAGGGATAATAAGTCCATTTCTAGAGATTATTAGAAAATAGAGAGAGGACAGGTTTTTTTTTTTAGATCAATGATTAAATGGTTTGGTGCTTTCAGGAAACACAAATAAGAAAAAAAACTTTTTGGGGGTCTTTTCCCTTTTTCATGCTGGACCGCAAGGATTGTGTTGGGAGCTTCAAACTCGGCAGCACTTGGAGCTGAGCGGATAAAAATGACATTTTTTTTGCCTTTCTACCACCTTACAAATGCACTATAAAGCCCTAAAAAGCCCCCCACCACCTGCCTCCTTTGGGGGGAGAACCCCAAGAGCTGCCTGGGTTGTTTTGAGTTGGCTGCAGTTATTTCTGGTGGGATTGTGCAATCCCAAATTTCATCTCCCCCCACCAAAAAATCAAGTGTCTGAGAGAAAAATCCCCAAGGGACATACAATATTGCATCAAGGAAGTTTTTTGGGATGCAACCAGCCAACTTTTATTCCTCGTGCTGCAAATGCTAATGAAAACCCTAACCCATTGGCAACTTTTTTTCCAAATATTAAGTTACAATCCCTTCTTTTGCCTCAGAAGCCACCAAGGGGCAGTTTGGTTTGGCCATTTCAGTAGATATTTCTGCAGTTCTTGGGCATCTCCTTGTACTTTCGCACTGTGCTTGAGGCACCAAATGTTT
This sequence comes from Dromas ardeola, assembly GCA_013398915.1. Lineage (NCBI taxonomy): Eukaryota > Metazoa > Chordata > Aves > Charadriiformes > Dromadidae > Dromas > Dromas ardeola. The sequence continues at coordinate 9,456 of VYZM01011924.1, read as the reverse complement.
CCTTGTCACAGCTAAAACCCAAATTATGCTGAAAAAAAAAGGCAAGGTGGGGACATTGATCATGCTGGGGGAGAACTGTAAGATGTGCCTGGGAAAAAAAAGGATCAGCAAAGCCAAAAAGGGTTATCTGAGTCCCAAAAATCTGTTGAGCTGCTTTAAAACAAAGACAAGAATGGGGAGAGAGGAAGTAGTGGAGAAAATCATGGTGTTTCTGTCCCTCCCACCAACAAATATTATTTTTTCATGAAAAAATGCAAATTTCTTGTCCATTTTCCCGTGCACTTGCACAGCTTCTGCAACTCCTTCCCCCAGCTTTTCACTGCTGCACCATAGGAGTTTAGAAGTCCTCATCTATCCCTTTTGTGGAGACACAAACATCAGGGTGCAGGTCTGCCAAACCCTGAAAGGTTTGGCATGAAAAAGGCCATGAAAAAAAATTAAAAAACAGAAAAAAAATCACTGCAGCATCATTTATTGTGCCATATGAGCAAGATATGGGTGGGTTTTTTTAATGATTTTCCTTAGCTGGGGATGGATTTTGATGAATTTCCAGGAGGCCACAAGAGCTGTAGAGCAACCCTGAAGCCTTGTTGGCCCAACTTGCCTGTTGGCTGATGTGCTTCGATGGTGATTACCGGTGATTTTTTTTTTTAAGGCATTACCTGGGGATGGAGGCTGATGGAGGAGGGGTTGGGGGAGTACGGCCCCCCCAGGTCGTTCCTGAGTAGGTTGTCACTGTGCATCTTGGTTTTGAGGCAGGTGATGTAGCGGTTGCAAAAGTCCTTGCACAACTCATTGACCTTCTCCAGCTCCAGGAGGTGGATGCGCAGCACCTGGATTGCCTTCACCATCTATGCAAGGACACAAAATGTCAAAGTTAAAATCATTTTTTTCTGGACACATCGGAAAAAAAAAAAAATCCCAAAAATCAATATTCTCACCCAAAATCTAACCTGGAACCGATCCCTACAGCAGAATTAAATGCATTTCCTTTCTTGGCACACCCAAAAAAGCCAAATAAAATCACTATTCTCGCCCAAAGAGCCCATCGCTTTGCACCTCCACACTTCTTTTCCCTCCCCATCAATCATACCTTTAAAATCCCAAGAGGGAAAAATTCCCCCAAAATTACCATTGCCTTCATTGGAATTGCTCCCTGTGCCCCAGAAAAGTCCAAGCCAAAGTCCTGGATGTTGAAAAGTGTTTGGTTATTCTCCGGAGGCCACTTGTTCTAACAAGATTACGGGGCTGCAACTCCGCCGTAAGCTGTTACCGGTGCAAAGCCTAGACCTCATTAAAATGTACCCCATAAACGTTAAAAAATTTACACATAAAACATTCCTCTCGCCGAGCTGAAACCTTAAGTTTTACAGCCGCTGTTTGAAATCTTGCATAATATATAAAATTTCAGCTATTCACTCCGGGGCAATAAATCCGGTTTTATGTAACAAAGCGTCTTTGCATTTCAAAGGGTGTTTTTAACTTGCAAATTTTAGTGGTCATCTTTACAAACTGTGAGTTGCCACGGTTGGGAAACATCCCGAAAAAATCCAAGGCCAAACTGGGGTGGTGGCTCCATGGTGGAGAAAGTGAATTTTTGGTTGGCAAACAACAGGGATGATGGGTTGTGGCTGGAAAAAAATCCCTTTTTATTGATTTTTTTTTTGCCTTTTTTCGCTTTTTCCCCCCTTTTTTTTTTTTTCTCCTCCACAGTTGGCGCAGGCAAAGCGCAAGGTGGAGGCGTCGCGCCCCGACTCTCTGCATCCTCCCAGGGCTCAACGGCCATGAAAGTCAATATTCAAGGGCAAAGGCAAGAAGACCTGACACATATATGTATAAAAAATAAATCTCTCAATTATCTCAGCTCATTTGGTTAGGGTCTCATTTTATGTCCCTGCTCTGCTGCGCCGTATATCTGTCCAGATAAAGAGTTACAGTCCGAAGGCGTACGTGCGCGGGGTTGTAAAAAATACAGATGCTGAATTAATTGACTGTGTGGCACTCGGCAGCTGATTGAGTTGATAATGGTGAGATCTGACCTTTTTCTAATTTCTAATTATGTGCATCTCGGCGGTGAGGAATACATGACTCATATTCTAATGATAGCTAATGCTGCTGGCCTTTTCATCCCTACTTTGCCATTGCCGATTTCTGGGGCATCAGTGGCGTTTTTAAAAAAAAATAACACCCAAAAAATAGCCCCCAAAAAAGGACAATGCAAACAGGGAAATGTTGCTTTTTTGGTCATTCATCCCAAAGCAATTTCTGGTCCTGGCTATAAGAAATTGCAAAACGGGCTTAGTAATCTGCAAACAGGGCTTTGCATGACCTGTAATTTTTTGGAGAGCTTTCCACAGGCTGCTAAACCACTCTTGATTTAGGGATGTTGCAAAACTCTCCTCCACAAGCTGAAATAGGACACAAAAGATGCGGGATTTTAATCCGTCTTGAAACTGTTTCTCACATTTTTAGGAAAGTGGTAGTTTTTGCACTTGGGTGAGCATCGCTCATTCTTCTTCCCGTTGTGACAGGTTCTTGGACAAACTCACCTGTATGATATCTCCAATATTTGGAAAAAGCTGCCTGTGAATTGCCTGATTTTGCTTCTTCTCTGGGACGGAAATCCGTCTGTGACGCATCCCAAGGGGCACACCATCCCTCGGGGAAAGTGTTTTGCTCTTTGCATCATCAGAAGTGGGTGAAATTGCCTCTTTTGACCTTAAAAATCTGCTTGCAAAGCTCTGGGAGGGTGCACCAGGGTGGTGCCATGGACCTGTCCCCCCACATGCTTGCCACGCAGAGCACACATGGAGGCTTCCTGGAGAAAATAATGGGATCTGGGGATGTTTTCTGAGGTCCCTGCAAGACAAAAGCTCCATTCCAAGAAGTCTTCTGAGATGCCTTCCAGTAGCAATGTGTATGGTAGGAAATTTGGATTGCTATGACAGGGAAGCCACCGAAAATGGTCCAAAGTGTCCCAAATCACTGATATGCATCATCCTTTTTGGAAAAAGCTCTTATTTTGCCTTGCTTCTAGGAGAAGAGCTGGCCGTAACACTTGAAACAAGATGGTGCCAGACAAGAAGGCAGACACTATTGCATGTTGCACCGAAGAGCAGGACATCCTGTGGAGACTGCAAGTTTTGGGGCACAAACCAGCCACTGATCTTGACTGTTTCCAGGAATCACGTTGACCCCACGGTGTTTGTGTGGGAAAACTAGCCAGAAATTGGACTGGGGTTTGTTCTCACAGGGAATCTTATGGAAAAGGTCTCAGAGAAGGTCCTGGAGAACTTCTCACAGAGAACATTGCCAAGATGGTCAACACTACAAACGGAGTCCCAAGGTGGTAGATCTCCATAATTTGTTCCTCACCCCCTAACTTCTCCTCACCCCCCAAAAACCATCTGCCAAGCCCCAGCCGCCTCTACCAGGTTGTCCAGCTCTGGGTCATCACTGAAGAAGGGCTTGTGCTCCTGCTCCTGCTGGTGGACGAAGTTCTCGATGTCGACATCAAAGCTGGCCGAGGTGATGCACTCAGAGCCCTGCGTCGCCTGCTCGCACTTCTCAAAGAGGAGAGTCAGCAGCGGAAACAGTGGGTGCCTGCAGAGGACAAAGGATACCCCCCGTAACTCCCACTGCTTTAGGTCCCATGTCCGTTTTTACCCCACACCATCTATCCCTTGTCTCCCAGCTTGCAAGAACCTGATGGTGCAAACCTAACTCCCAAGCCAGCTGGAAGTCCTCTCTCTAGACCTTTTCCAACAAAAAGAAGCTCAAAAATTACAAAATTCACCATCTTCTCCATCAGGCAACGACTTCTCCAACGCCTTGGTGCTTTCCATCATTGCACCAAAGCCGGCATTTCCAAAATGTTTTGCCATAAGCAAAAAGGTTTGGCTTCGGGGTGGCTGTCTTGGAGCCATCTGCTGTCCTGGTGGCTGTGCATTTTGGGGATCAACATCAACACCTGCTCATTGATGGTATTATTTTACCCCAAAATGTCTTTTGGTTGGAGATGCTGGATGGGGATAAGCTGGTATTTCTATGTGCCCGCAGCATCCTATGGACCAACCTTACTATGGGTTGCTCCTCCACCAAGAGATGTCTTTGCATCTCTGTCAAGCATATCCATGTCCATCCATGAAGATGGGTCAAATCCAACTTCTTTCTTACCACAAGATGACTCTTAGAAAACAAAGATTTGCAATTTTTCTTGCAAAACCATGATTCGCTCTAACAATTAGAAAACAGGCTTGCAATTCTTGTAAATCCCCAATTTGCTCTAAAGATGATGCCAAATCGATGCAATTAAAAATGCAAATATATGTACAACACCAAAGCACATGGAGAAGAAGGGGATGAAGACCATGAGTTAGTGCAAGCTTCAATGAGCCTCTCCAGCTGTGCAAATTAATAAAAAAAAAAAAACAAAAACAGAAAGTATTTATGGAGTCTTTCAGGGGAGAAATGCAAACTGCTGCTCCAGGGGTGGTCTCCCCCAGCACCCCAGTTATCCCCCCGGATTGGGATTTGCTCCACCATTTTATCCCCAAAAGATGGCCCAGAAGATGATTATGAATCACTTCCCACCAGTCTTTTCCGAGCCAGAGCCAGGTGAAGGGGTTAAACCCCTCGGCTAAGTCTTCATTTGCAGCTGCTAATACCACAGCATATTATAGTTTAATCTGTCCTGATCCTGGTTTAATGCAAGATTCACCCAGGCTGGAGTGGACAACTC
>VYZM01011923.1:58245-68706 GCA_013398915.1 Dromas ardeola | reverse complement strand
TGATAAGACATTGTGGCACTCTGAAGAAAACTCCCTGTTTATTATATTACAGAGGTGTATGGTGTTAAATAGACTACAGTAAAGAAAAAGAGCTATAACATACGTATTATATTTCATTTTAAGTAAATGGAAGCTTTTTGTCTTTAATGATACTTTGTTGGTTTGATTCTGATGGGGAGTTTGGGAGGGCATAGTAGTTTTTGCATCTAGCCATTTTTTCAGGCTGATCTATGTGTATCTTTCAAGGTTTACATACTGTGAAAACCCAAATAGAAAGGAATAGAAAATGCTTTACATGATTCCAGTATTCAGTGTCGTGGAATTCTGCTTTAGTACCGAGTATGCACTGGGCCTGGAGGACACTTCAAAATTTATCTAAGAACATGCAGTAGAGTTGTATAGAATTAAGGAAGGTCTGTCTCATTTTAAGTCTAGGGTTGCAGTATTTATAGTCGTATCATTTTGATCCAAGATAAATTTATGGTGATGCTTGAAAGAAGGTAACATATCCTCATAAAAGAGTTATTCGGAAGTAACAGCAGTTGTTTTGTCAATTAATATCCCCATAAGAGCGTTAAAGGAAATACAAGTTTCTAGCTAGTGTTTTTTAATTTAAGCTAATTAGCATTCTGGTTATTTCACTTCTTAAAAATCACTTTGTGGTATCTAGATTATTAGAAAAATAGTTTTAAGTCACAGGTTGTAAGTATGATAAAAAGTGGGTTTGTATTCTGAATTTAATTTCTGTGTTCTTGTGGTAGTTGTGCTTTTTATAAAAAGGAATGTAACTAAGTGTCCTCTTGTTCAGCCAAGCGGTTGATAAATTTTTGAGTGTCTTGCATTTGTTTGCAGGATATGGTTGTAGCAGTTAGCCTCAAATGTATGATCATTTTTATTTTCATTAAAGCTAACTGAGATCAGTCCTATTTTACAGTGTGGCGTATGTAGTCACCAACAAGCTGTTGTCTGTTTGGGAGGAAATAAAATTTTTCTGTAGCTTAATATTTTTCTCAGTAATATGTACAGNTTTTTCTGAACCATGTGATGAATCAATATAGTAGTAAGAACCTCTTCATCAACAGGTAGCAGTATAGAAATTGTAAAAAATAAAATCCATAATTTTAATTTTGTTTACATTCATTCTGTTGAACTCTTAGGAAAAATAACATTAAAAAAATACAAATGTTATTTTCCAAGCAGAAATTAGAGTACCTGATAATCTGGACTCGTCAGTCTGGGAGCATCCGGATTCCACACATGTGAATGGAGCTGACTTCGATCTCACTGTTCTGTCCATGGCTGAAATAGCTTCTTGTAGTTATGAAGCCAGGTAAGTTAAAGTTACCTGTCAGGTTCCTTGAAAATGTCATACAGGTAGGCATAAAATGTCCAAAAGTAGCAGTTGTTAAGTCAGTTTCTTTAAATTTATCTAGAGAGGAATTCTTTTTCATGATTTCAGAAGTTGTGATTGTTAGAATTTAACACAAGATCTTCACTATAGATGCTGCTTTTATGGGATTAAAAACACTTTGTTACTGAAGGTTTTAGTTAAAATCAGACAGTGTGTGTGATTACTAAACTTAAAACCATTTCTTGGGCAGGTTATGTTAAGCATCCCCAATAGCATAGATAAAAAATGTTCAGAACATGAAACAACTTCTTATAAATAAAAACACAGTGTTGGAAATACAGTTTTCTTCCCTTATGGAAGTAATACTCCAGAAATTATTCATAGAATCATGGAATGGCTTGTGTTGGAAGGGACCTTAAAGATCATCTAGTTCCAAGCCCCCTGCCATGGGCAGGGACACCTCCCACTTCCTTCATTCATATTCAGAACCTTTTTCAAGCATGCTAGGATAGGCAGGCTTGTATTTGTATCTTAAAAAGTTAGAGTTTATTTATTGTGGGAGCATAATTCTATAAGCTTGCACAGTGGAATGTAAGACCTTAGTCACTGTAGTATACGTGTGTTTTAATTTGAAACAGAAGATAGCATGTGGTGCTTTCTGGAGACGTTTTCTTTGTCTTAAGCATGTTCCCAAAGGCAGGTTATCCATGCTGCATGTCTGATATTATACAGCTAATTCAAATACTCTGTTTGCAGTTATGTTTCTTACCTATTGCATTGCTAGGAGTTGGACTAAATTCCTTTTTATTGATAATTCATTTTAGACAAATTGGCATAAAGAATGGAATGTTTTTTGGCCAAGCAAAAAAGTTGTGTCCAAATCTTCAAGCAGTTTCATATGATTTTGATGCGTACAAAGAAGTTGCACGGACAGTATATGAAATATTAGCAAGGTAACATGTGCTATTTGTTTATGTAATCTTTCATGGTAAGGTAACAAGCATATTTTACTTGGCACAGCTAAATGACGTTATTAGATTTTAATATTTTCATCTCCATGTTACTCATCAGCTTAAATAAAGCCATTCCTATCTGAGATCTTCCTTTTGTAGTATTTTGGTTATTTTGCGCACTGTGCTGTTTCTGAGCATTCTCTTCTTTTAAAGCCAAATCCTGTAAACAGTAAACATTTGACTTCCAAAGAAGTCATTGTTAAATTTTTTTACTGATTACACTATGAGAAGCAGATCCCTGCTTAGTAGTGAGATTCTTCCAAGAGGTTTTTTTGAGTAACTTAAGAATGGGTTATTGGTGTAACATCTATTAGAAACTACTTTTTGGTTTAAAATGCACTTGAACAAAACTGAAAATTCATTATTGTCAATGATAAATAAGTATTCAACTCCTTCAGTTGTTCCTTTATAATCATGATGCATGTTGAAATTAGTCCTACATTAGTAATGTTACTGTAATTTACTGGTTTAGCATTTTTAATATGTAAGTGATGTGTGATAAAAAATAAGCAGGGAAATGCCACCACAAAAGGAAGACTTTATTTGCTACATATTTGTTTTAACAGATGGTGAGCTGTTGCTGGTGTTTCACCTCCTTTACTTTGTGTTGATAGCTATACTCATAACATCGAAGCAGTCAGTTGTGATGAAGCACTAGTAGATATCACTGAAATCCTTACAGAGACCAGACTGACGCCTGATGAACTTGCAAATGCTATCCGCACCGAAATCAAAGCCCAAACTAAATGCACTGCTTCAGTTGGGATGGGTAAGTACCTTATTTCATTTCTGATTACAAGCAGTGCCTGCTATTGTTAGGTGTATAAAAACTATGTAAGATACTAAAAATCTAAGTGCTTTTGCGATATGGAATATTATTTCCATTTACATTAAATTAGTGTAAATAAAAATGAAAACATCTTCATCAGTGTAAGGTTTTAAGCAAAAATTGCTAAAATTGCTGTCACTTCTCCTTTGTTATCTGAACAGTATGCTAAAATTCCGTTTATGATATTCTTACATTAATTTTTATGAAATGCTACCGTATTTTTCCAGTGGAAAATTTCTGTTTTTCCAGGTGGAAAAACAAGCACAGATTCTGTTCCTTATTGGAGATATCAGTAAGAGTTACAGGATGGCATGATTTAGGGTAATTATTAGAAGGTATTGAAAGCGAACATTTGTGTGATTTGTAGTAGGTATTGTATATGAAATCACACATCTGTAAGGACTTCCTTGATTTCTTTTCACTTAGCCCCTTCCTTTCTCCTTTGTTTTTGTCCCTAATTAATACCATTGTTGAGTATCTGTAAATAAATATACTGAGTTTATATAAGTGTGTGAAATCCACTTGTGAGACAAGCTGAAATCCATTACTGTAAGCAGAATTCTTCTTTTATTTATTATGATATCAGAGTACAGAGACTGTAATTCCCTGGATTCCTGTTTGTGTCTTGTTTTGACTTGAAACACATTTGTAATCTCTTTTATATGCTTCTTTAGGGTGTTTGTTTTTCCATAGAAAGAGCGGGATTCGTTTTTAAAGCATTATTTTCTAATCTGATATCATAGTTCTCTTACTGATTGAAAGAGACAAATACCTATGAGCAATTTTTTTTCTCTAATAATCAGTTTGTGTGAGATACTGGAAAATAATTTCAGTATCCTTTCTAGAAATTCATGTGGTAGGTATACGACAAGGACTTTGTCTCTTCAGTCATAATTCATCGTTAAGTAAATAAATCAGAGGAAACAATTGTATTATTACATGAATGTAGAGACCTTATTTCAAAAACATGGTCTGCCAGAAACATAAATCTTGTGTAAGTGATTTATATGTTGCCCAATGGGAAAGTTGTACTAGTATAATAAAATGTAAATTTGAATAGATACTGTTATACTATTGAGATCTCTTCTCAACACTGTTGTCTGATTAGAGATAAATTAAAGGAGGACGTGCTTATGCCAGTTGAATAAATTTAATTTTTACTGTAGAGATTTTAGTGGCTAAACTAAACTGGTTTAAACAATGCTAGTGAAAGATTAAACACTCATCTGTAAACATCCTGTATCTTGGCTTCTCATTTGTTAAGTGAGGTATTAGTTTTTTTCCTACTTCACTTCAGTGTTCTGGGAATAATACATTGCAGAAGGTAAATCACTGAGATTTCATGGTATTAGAGGCTATGTTGATATGTTTGATAGATAAGAGGATCAAAACTCTACAGTACTCTATAGACAAAACATGGATCCCCAAAGTTAAACAGGAAATTGAATGAGGAATCTGTCATTAATTGTTTCATCAATTTAACCTCTGAGGAGAAACAGTGCACATAAAACTCTGTTATTGTTCTTAATGACTAAAATTTTAGAATAGACAAAAAGAACGTGAACATAGGTGGAGAACATAGGGAGGAGAAGAGCAATAGTAACACACAGTGCTGTGAGCTGTCGATTCCTCTGACCTTTTATTAGTTTGCTTTGTCTTAGAACGGGGTGTTTAGCAATAATGAATGTGTTCGGGTATCTGGGCATGAATAAACTTATAAACAGGGAAGGAAAAAAAGATGAAATAGGTCTTGTTCCCACCACACTTTATGAGTGCATATAATAATTTAATAAAGTCATTGGATTTTTTTAGTGACTACTCAGGCCCAAATATTAGCTTAATTCCAATATTTCACATATAATATACTTGGTAGAATTGTCACCTAAGTATTATTCACATTGACCACAGTGGATTTTTTGAAGTTCTGCAGTGCTAAAATATTACACTTCTAAATTTTATATCCATTTGCACGTTAAGTGTTTATCTGTGCCTCTATATGTGTAGAACACAACCAAGACAAATAAATTCACTGTTCTTAGTAAAGTGTCCTGCACCTATTTGATGGTTGTTTTGGTGGGTTTTTTTGTTTGATTGGTTACCACTACAGTTACGCTGCTGTAAAAGATAATGAATTTGACTATACTTTCTGCATTTTTTCCTTGACTGTTGAACTACAGCATTCTTCTTGAGAAGACAGAATTTACCACAGACATACTTTAATTTGTTTTTACAGGTTCCAATATTCTGCTGGCCAGAATGGCAACTCGTAAAGCAAAACCAGATGGACAGTATCACTTAAAACCTGAAGAAGTGGATGATTTTATCAGAGGGCAACTTGTTACCAGTCTTCCAGGTACTGCTTTCTTTTAGAGGACACTAAAAGTTCAGCTACAAATCTGTGTTCTGGAATAAACAAGATTAGATGCTAATCCATGATTATGAACCAAAAAATGAAGATACGCTGATTTCTCAAAACTTCTGAAAAGAATTTCCGTGACCTTTTTGTATCTTTGAGAGGCATCCTTTTTAGTAAAGAATTTTACGGATTCACATGACATGATCTATGGAAGAAGCTCAGAGTTTAGTATGTTAGGCAGCCTTATATTCTCTAACAAAATTATTTAGATGAGTCATTTCAACTGAGTGCTAGCTTGCTGTATCATAATTAATTTAATAAAATGAGTAACATCAGGTACTTACCACTGAGAGAAGCAGGGTTTCCTTAGAACTGTTTTTTTGTGTAAGGATCTTTAATTAATGGTATACTGCAAGCTGTGACAGAATGTGTTGATTCTTTTAAATAACAACAACAGGTTTGTCAGATTCCAACTGGTTTTTGCCTAGTTGTCTGAGGAAATTATTGTGACAATGATTATGATTTATAATTTTCAAGTATGACAGTACTAATAATTTTTTGAACTGTTTGGCAGTTGCAGCCAAATCTTAACTGAGAAATAGAAGTTCTAATGACACAATGTATCCATGTGTTTTGTGAAGAATGATAGCTTGACAGAAGAGAGTGACCCAAATGAGTACATCCTTTGAGGGACAGGCAGGCAAAATTTAACTATTGTACGTTTTGGCAGTAGTTCCCAGTCATCGTATGTATAGCCACAGTACTTGGGTTTCGTCCTGCCTTTCTTGGTCAGATAGGAGAGAGAAGGGTATTTCAGTACCCTTCTCAATCGTTCTCAATGGAATGATTGAGTAGGGTGCCTGTGGACAAGAAGACCTAAGAGAAAGCTTGAGGCGAGGAAAGAAGCATTTTTGGCCCACAGATTTTAGGGAGGTTCTTCAAGGCATAGTGGAATTCAGAGAGACATGGCAGGGAACTGGAGTTAAGGTGATGGGAGAGTGATAGACCGGAAGGACATACCAAATACACCTGTATGAAAACAGGCTTTATTATATTTTTTTATTGTTCCATTCGAATACTTAAGAGTTGTAAGCTAAAGAGTTTTCTGGCATGTAACTCTGTATTATATTGCCATTCAATGCTTCAGTAGTATAATGTGACACCGACATAGTGCAAAAAGTGCTGGGTAAGCACTTATTTATGCTTTCTATGTTTGTCATCATCTGAGCTCAGCCTGCATGTGTAGGCACATATTTAGTGTCTATGTTTAAGAAAAAAAAAAAAAAAGAGAAGGGAAACAAAAAATAGACAGCAATAGATGCTGAAATGGAAAAGTGGTAGGAATAGCATACATGGAGAGGTGCAGGCTTACCAGAAAGTCTCTTTATGTATCCCCTTCCATGGCCAAACATCATTTACAGCACAGCACCATTTCTTTTTGGCATAACTTATGGGAGATACTTTTCCTACAGAGAATTATTCATGTAGTACTTCGCTATGACTTGAATATTTTAAAGTTTTCAGATTTCACTTGCATGTTCATAGTAAAAAAACTTGTTAGTGTTTGTGTCAATAATACCACCTAGACAAAGAAACAGATTATGAAAGATAGAAGCTGATTACCCGAGATCTCTAACTTTTGCTGACTTTGGTGTAGTGTAAATTCATAGGACTAATATTTTTCAGAAGTAACAGGCCACCTCTCCAAAACCCAGAAATACACTTAAGTTTATCACACTTATGGTATGTGCTGTTGCCATGGATACCTACAATTTCCAGTGCTTGGTAATTCAAAGCACAAGTGATACAGGTATGCTATCACTTCTACTTGAAATATTTTTCTACCTAGGAAGCAGTGGAACAGTAGTCAAAATATTTGTTGTTTTCTTTTAGATGAAATCACTTTTATCTGATGGCAAAACATATTACTTGCTGTACACTCTTTTTGGACCGAGTGTTGTGGTGTTCAGAGCTATATACTCTGTAACAGGCAGTACCTTATCAAGAAGATTGGCAATGTCACTCACATTTTACCCAGAAATAAAGAAACGGGTTGCAGTATAACATCTTAAACTAAATATACAATACAGATTAAAGAAATACAGGTGAAGACAGCAAAAGTTTCTGTTTGAACCATGTTTCATTGAGTGGAATTTATTTTTTATGGTATATAATTATTTATTAATTTGGTATGACCTAGTATAAGTTTAAAATGACAAATTGTATTTGTTCAGAATGTGACTGGCTCAGAGTTGTGTAGAGTTAACAGAACTAATTGCTTTGTTGTTAGGAGTTGGCAGGACAATGGAATCCAAGCTGGCTTCTTTGGGAATTAAAACCTGTGGAGATCTGCAATGTGCTTCAATGTCAAAACTGCAAAAAGAATTTGGTCCAAAAACAGGACAGATGCTCTACAGATTTTGTCGTGGTTTGGATGATCGACCGGTTCGTACAGAAAAAGAAAGAAAATCTGTTTCAGCAGAAATCAACTACGGAATAAGGTTTACACAGGTAAATTCAAACTTACTTTCTTTTCTGCAGTGACTTCTTTCAGCTGTAGAAGAATCTTCTCATATTCTGATTATTTTCACTTACACTTTGATCTGTTAGAGGACCATCTTAGCCACCAAATAGAAATGAGGAAAATGAAGAAGTAGGAGACCAAATGATAAAATGGGAAGAGAGACTGCAAAAGTATTGGACTGAAAAGAAGCTTGCACAAAATTAGCTGGCTATTCTGCATTCGTTATACAAGTCTGGTACAGAAAAAGAGAACTGCAGTAGGTTTGTCAGCACCTAGCATCCTCTTTCATTTAAATTTTGATTATTCAAAGATGCCAGTGCCTGAAACTATCACCAGGTGCTCCAGTACAACATTTTTATTGGACTTATTTCAAATAGTGTAGGGATAGAGTGTTGTTGATAAACTTGTATTAAAAAATAACTTGGCTCTTTGCTGAGAACTTAAGCGTTTATAGAAATTGTTGAAAAATCAGGTTGGGAGACACCGCATGATGTTGTTTGTATAGTCTAGCCTTTTGCTCAAAGCAGGGGAAGCTATGAGATCAGACCAGATGCTCAGGACTTTATCCAGTCTGGCATTGGAGACCTCCAAGAACAAAGACTGCACAAATTCTCTGAGCAAGCTGTTCCACTTGCTCGACTACACTCATAGTGGAAAAGATCTTCCTTATAAGCCCTACGCTTTTCATCTTCTAGGTGTGTGCTTAAAGTTTGACTTTCTGTGAGTTTGAATTCTGTGTTGGTGTTTCTAAATACTTTTCAGTTTTTTCAAGATTTATTTCCAAAAGGATTTAGTATTTCCTACTTAGGTCAGCATTAGGATAGGAATCTACCATCTCGCCTAACTTCAGCAACCTACAACGTAAACAAAACACTTGAAGTTAAGTCTTAAGACAATTGCCTGTGAGTCAGCTTGCTCTTTTCAGTTTAGAAAATCTGGGTTGCATTAACCTTTAATGATTTACCTTCGATATTTGAAAACTCATAATTATCTAAACATGTTGTTGATTCTCCCCGTCAGCCTAAGGAAGCAGAAGCTTTCCTTCTGAGCCTTTCAGAAGAAATCCAACGTAGACTTGAAGCTGCTGGTATGAAGGGTAAACGATTGACCCTTAAAATTATGGTCAGAAAGGCTGGGGCACCAGTGGAGCCTGCAAAATACGGAGGTCATGGAATCTGTGATAATATTGCAAGGTAACTATGCATGGCAAAAAGCATGATCAGTAGTAGGCGTGAGCACACTTTTGCAGGATGTTGAGCACCAAAACTTAAAGGAAGACAGGACAGAAATTTTAAAGTGCTTAGTACCTCTTTGTCTACATATCAAACCTGCACCAAAATCAGAAGTAGAGTATTATTATCAAAAGTCCTCTGTGTTTGGGTACGTATGCGGTCTTTTGCTCATCAGCATGGAATGTAAATCCTCCAATGATAAAAAACAGCATACTGGGAGGAGAAAGAAGGAAGAGACTAAGGTGTCCAAATAAGAGAGAGAACAGTTTTAACAGTCGTCTTTTGCCTTTGAGTTTCTTCAAAGAGAAGAATGGGGGCGAAAGAAGATGGAAGCTGAAAAGTTTCTGGGCATAGAAAAAACAATTTGTGGTTTTCGGAGGAAGCAGGAATGTGAAAGGAGAAGACTCCACAAGTGCATTCTTTGTGGTTTGAAATCACTTTCTTGAGAGAATGTACTCTCGTGTGTCTGTGGCTGCTACTTAAAAATTAAAGTGATTTAGTGAAATATATTCAATGAATTATTTTTTTCCCTTCTTCCTTTTTGACTTTAATGATCTGTAGCTTAAGGTTGACCTAAATTTGATAATAGTCTCGTGAAATACTAGCTAATAAAGGTATTTGATCTTTTATAGGGTTTGTCTTCAAACAGTAATACATATGTACACGTATATTGTTGGCGTACATTTCTCCAGCTTGCTTATTATCGGAGCTGGTTTTCCCTTTGCAGTACTTGTAGAAGACATTTTTACATCCTGCAGTATGACACGCATGCAGCAGCATTTTCATTTCTTTCAGTGACCAGCTGAGTTGAAATGTTCTGCTGCTGCAAACTGTTCCCTTTTTTCGGAGCTGTGTAGTGTTGTGTACTTTATTTTTGCTTGAGGGGCTTTCTGCTGTCCCTTGATAGGTTGTTGATCACATGCTGATTGTGACAGTTGGAGTCATTTCTTAAAAAAAATTGCCTTTACTTATCAAGAAGCATGTCTGATCAGTACTGTTCTCCTACAAGTCTAGAGCACATGGGGACTATAGAATCATAGAATGTGTTGCGTTGGAAGAGACCTTTAAAGGTCATCTAGTCCAACCCCCTGCAGTAAGCAGAGACATCTTCAACTAGATCAGGTTGCTCAGAGCCTCATCAAGCCTGGCCTTGAAC
>VYZM01011923.1:25408-57562 GCA_013398915.1 Dromas ardeola | reverse complement strand
GTCCCTCTGGCCTGTTGACTGCACCACTCAGCTTGGTGTCGTTGGCAAACTTGCTGAGGGTGCACTTGATCCCACTGACTAGAGCAGTAGTTGCAGAATTACTTGCTACAACAGACTGAGAGGCCACTCAGGATTCTGAAGAGTGGAGCTGGCATCAGACACTTTGGACTGCAGTTGTCCATCTTAGTACAGACGTGTTTCTTTGTGTCAAATCTGTCTTTCCTGTTGTTTCACCAGTAAGGCTGCAGAGATTTTTTTTGGTCCTAGAAGAGAAAAGACAATGAAGATCTGAAGTGGAGCGAAGAAAGTTGAATCTCAAAATCTCAAGGTCAGAGACTGTGCCCCATGTTTCAGCTGTTGAAGGAGGCAACTTGTTCTTGTCGCTTGACCTTCACAGTTACATTTCTTCATACAGTCATGAGTTCCTCATCAGAAGTGCCTTTGTTTTCTTGTGGATCATTATCAATGTAATAAAGTCTCTACTTGGTCTCACTGCAGCCCTGTTGATCTCATGGAGATGCTACCTGTGGTGGCTGCCCATCCCTGGTGAAATGGCATAACCCAATTACTCTGCCTGGGCAGTCAGTTGATAAGTCACTGTCAAAGGAGCAGGGCCTTCAGCTTCCACAAGCAGTCCTGTTACTTTTACCCATTGTGTATTTCTGATTCTTCTTGATTTCCTATTGTTCAACTGGATGATGTTGACTAAAGATTTTTTTAATCTCAATTTTATTTATATGCTTGCATACTGAAAACACAAGAATGAAATCTAGTCATAGAGCATTATGTAGTTATATGCTATTTCATATAAGTTTGTCTCAGAGCCTTCTAAATACATGTTTGTTCTTCAGGCAGACATTTCTGTGTCAAAGCAGTTGTACCTTAGGTAAAGGGATGATCCTGGCTTTTGTATGAGGGTGCATTTGGCATCTTTGAAGCTAGGACTTTTCTACTGTTCCCTCCATGTCAGGTTGTTCTAACAGGTGACTCCCTCCTGAACCAAAGGGTCATTTGCTCAGGGTGGCTGATAACTGAAGAGGTGGGCGTGTTCTTTTCGTGGGTTGGAGCTCAATGGTAGGACTTGCATGCACAGGGTCTGCCTCATACTTGTGAGCTTGTGAGATACAATTCAGCTGCATTAAAAACTGAAACTACAAAATTCACCTTTCACTATCAGAAGCTCATCACCTTTTGGGATTGGTATATCAAGAAGAAAATCCAGTGGTCTATGCTTTTGTCTTCTGGCTATCCTAAATTTTTTGATCTGAAGATTTACTCTTAACAGACACGTTTAAAATCAAATTCAACTTCTGAGATGTTAATGGTAGGTATTTTTACTGTGTAATTGATATCAAGACCTGATAACACAGCATAGACATTTGTAAAATATTCTTCTGAAATGGTGTGTGCCTTTAGACTCATCCTACATTTCTTCCTAATATTTTGCATAGTTGCATCTTAATTGTGATACTGATCTCCTTTTTTGTAAAAATGTTAACCTGTAAGGCTTAGGGAGGTCTTCATATCATTGACAGCAGGAAGGTTTTTCCTTTTCATTTTGGCAGAACCGGACCTTTCTGGAAACCACTTGGCTATTCATGTTGGTTTCTGACAGATTGAAAAGTAGAGTAAAAGTTAAGGAGGCACCATCAAAGCGTTTAGTAAGTTGTTAGGATGTCACCCTGTCAGAACACCAACGTGGAACTTCTTTTGTCCATCCAAGTTAAAACAGCATCGGTTACCTCTGTGAAAAGACTTTATATCACTCACATGCTTTTGATTAGCCACCTGAAATTCTGTCCTTATCTGTCTGAAGTGTGCCATTAGACAATCCAGATCTACCAAGCACTATTAGTGCCCTGCAAGCTCTCAGGCGGCAATTTGTAAAACTCACAACCAAGTAATTTTCTGAGAGAGTTGTTGCAGAAAATTGCCTACAGTGTAAGATGTGGATTTGGAATGTTGTTTAAAGTTAAAGTTACTTACCATTAAGACAAGTTATTTGTAATCCACATGCACGTGCCTATATCTGCTTCTCCCTCAGAATTCATTCTGAAACTCTTGCTGTAGACATTGGACAATTGACAACTGAAATAATACTGAGCAAAGTCTTTATGAACCAAGCTTGAGTGAAAGATAGTGCCTGAGTGCATTTCTATGAGTACTACAAAGTGAAACATTTTTTATTGCTTTAATATATATATGTATACTATATTTGACAAATTAACGTGTGGACCGCACACTGAGAATGTTCAATTAGTAAGTAGTCTGGGTTTTTCTCTGTAGAACACGCTTAGTTCTAATTACCTTTGAAAAGAAACCACAACAACAAAAAAAAAAGGGCGTTCAATTTCTGTATGCCAAGAAATTATGATCTGTCTTTCTTTGAAGTCCCTCTCTGGAATAAATGCAGAATTGTTGTTGTCTTTAGGAATTGTGAAACAGTTTCCTTTTTAACCGTACCTTTTTATTCTTTATTAGGACTGTGACTCTAGACCATGCAACAGACAGTGCAAAAGTAATTGGGAAAGAAACACTAAACATGTTTCACACAATGAAACTGAACATATCAGATATGCGAGGGGTGAGTTAATGGGAAAACTGAAATTTTTTCTCTTTATCAGCCTTCTTTGTGGTCTTTCATAAATTTTCAGTTCTCCAGGGTAGACAATAACCAAACTTAAGCAGAAGTGTAGATAATACAAAGGTTATGTAAATTAGGCTGTGCAATCATATTCTGTTTTGCATGTTTACCTTTCAAAAACATTGTTACAAAGCCATAAATGTAAAAAAAAGAAGATTTTATTGTGGTCTGGATTAATCCACAGCTTAAACAGACTGAGGTAACAAAGTTAGGCTGTTCTTTTACAATTCTGTTAACACGTGTAAGTTTTATTTTGTCTTAGACTTTTTCTGTAAACTTTTGCACAGTTATTAAATGCTGCTTGTAATGCCAATCAAAGATACAGATCAGAGGAGTTTTTGCTGTCGACTACAAGTCTTAGAGACAGAAAAGTTGCCAGCCCATGGTTTGGCCTTTGTTTGGAGGTGAATTGCTGGCTTTTTTGAATCATGGTTTATTTTACAACACTCTTGCTCATCTCAGTGGTTTTGTCATAGCAATGTGAACCCATGATAAGACTATTTTGCGCAGAGCGCAGAGGCTTTCTAAAACAAACCTGCATTTATTGATCATCTAGATGCCGAAGTAGGGTTTTGATTCACAATGTTGCCTTGCAAAGTCAGCTCTGTGGCTTAGGTTTCTTCTTGGAATTGAGGAAGTATTTATCATCCTCTTCCTGTCTTTTTCTAGTTTCTTGTCTGTCTGTCTCCTTTGCTGTCTTTGCTGACTTCTTACTTCATTCTATTTCACTTGATTTTTTTAGTTCTTGTTTTACAGGATTCTTCTTTAAAGTTAGTATTCCGTGGGTGCTGCATGTTATTTTGCAAAACAATGTACTACTTCTGACCGTGTCGCTCTGTTCAGTTCTGGAGGGGCCATTCAGTTCTAGATTATGTAATAAAGTGCAGATATATCTAAGGTCCCTTGGTGGTACTCCTTTCAGCATCTGAAATGTCTATGTCTATATTGGAGCTAGTCCCCTTAAGCTTTGCTTGTACATGAAGTGACTCATGCTTTAAAGTGTCCTATTTCTCACAATACCTAGAAAAGGTCCTAAAGTGATACACTTAGCTGTGCCAACACTTGGGCAGATGAATCCACTCACTTGTCCCGTAGACTTAACATTTAAATGCTTGTCCTAAAAGGCCAAAAAAACAAGGCAAAGTTGTACAGTGCAGCAAACACAATATTCCAAAGGCTTCTTATAAGTTCTAGAACTCAAATCTAGAAATACTTCAAAGCAAAAAGATTTTTACAGTGATGTTTTAATATCCCATTAATTGCAACTACGAAACTGTTAACAAACAAAATCCTTGCTATGTAATTATAGAAGACAAACTGGTGGAAATACGTAGACTTCGCTCCTTCATGCTTTCTGAGTTCTATATACAATGTTTTAAGTGTTGGGCTTTTTCTTAATAATTATGGAGGAATAGAAGTAAACTTGCACAACGTACCAGTTGCATTCTTAGTTGGACACAGTTTTTGAACCCCTGTTGATTTGGTATTTAAAAGTTAATGGAAAGTGAGGGTGTCTTTCAAAATGAGGAACACCTCATCTGATAAAGACTACTTTCACCATTGAGACTTTAATCCATTGAGACTTTGCGAGAGCCATGTCTAGAAGGGAAACAACATTATTTTTTCGTTTGTAGACTGAAGTGATGTTTTAGTATAGATTCTTCTCAGGAAAAACATTCCTTTCTTGTATAGGTAGCCATATTTAATATTAGTCACTTCCTGGTCAGTACTTTTATATTTGTTAGTGTCTAAGAAATTTCATAATAAACAAATTGTTTCATGATACTGTTGACAGCACTTTTCTATATCAAAGAAGTTAAAATGTTTTTATCTTTGTAATTTCTTAGTTGTTGGATTGTGGTGTATAATCCATGGATTTATTTGGGATGCTTTTAGTGGCTATTTATGTGTATTACAACATACTTTTATTCATTCTCTGCCCACCCACAACAGGCAGCCAATTTCAGAGAAGGCAATGCTATTATGGAAGAATTACAGATACTTATTTTTTTATTATTTTTTTTTTTACTTCATAAAATGAATGTATTAATGTTTTGGATTTAGGTTGGAATTCAGGTACAGCAGTTAGTTCCCATCAGTAAAACCACTTCGGCTTGCTCAACAGTACAATCTGGACACTTACCTGGTGGATCACATTCAGTTATTGATCTTTTTCATGTTCAGAAAGCAAAAAAGTGCTCAGAAGAAGAACATAAGGAAGGTGAGTAAGCTTTGTACTTTGCCTGTGTGATAATGATGAGTTCTGAAAGGCTCCAACATAGATAATCTTATGGAATACTTATTCGATATTATACCAGTACAAATTATTTAACATAAACTCTTTGAGAGTGGATTTGGCTGCTGCAAATGAAAATGCTGCAAATAAAACCTTGCGTAGGATTATTCCAATCATTTTGAAAAGTTAATAGTAATAAAAGATACTTTAAAATAGAAAGTGTTATAGTTATGCTGCATATTGATGAAATAGCGAAGAAAACTGGAAATTAGCTTCACTGTATCTTGAATCTTCAGAGTATTTTTAACTATTAGGTGATCATTCTGTATTTTGTTTTCATACGTATAGTATTTGTCGCTGCTATGGATCTTGAAATATCTTCTGATTCAAGAACTTGCACTTTTCTTCCATCTCGTGGTACCCATCTTGCATCTGGTCTCAATTCTAATGTTAACAACACCGAGTCTGCTGTTAAATGGAATGGCGTACATTCTCCTATCAGTGTAAAATCCAGGCTTAATTTGAGTATTGAGGTTCCATCCGCTTCCCAGGTAAAATCTGAGAACATAAAACGTCTGCAATATATTGGAATAACTTGGAATTGTTTGTCTTATTTGGATAGAGAAAAAAAAAAAAGAAGTTACTTTACAGGGTTTTTTTTAAAGAAAAAGAGCTCTAGTAGAGTATGATGCAGAGTAAGAAACTGCTACTGATGCAGAACTATTTTGCCTTAATAAAAGGATTTTTACAGAGCAGTCATTTTTGGACTGACTCAAAAAAAGTTTACATTTTTGCAAAGGAAAGGAATTTAATTTTCCAGTGTCTTTTTCCCTTCCTATCACTTCCCAAAGGATTGGGATGGAACAGGAATGGAAAAGATGCCAAGGATGAAGTATTAAAAAACATTACTTTCCACCTTTCAGAACCAAAGCCCAGACCTTAATAATAAAAAACATGCAGTATACAGGAAAACTTCATCAGAGAAATTAGACATATTCCATAGTTAATGCTCAGTGTTTATATGATTATGATATGATGCGTATTTGTAAATGCCCTTTTCTTATCTTGGCTCTTAAAAATTATTTCTGATGAGCTTAATCACTGATGAGTGGCTCAAGAAGAATTTTGAGTAGTACTTTGTGCCATTTTCATGAAAACAGAACTTCTAAATGTTTTCTATCCGTCTTTATGGCAGCAATATTCTTTGCCACAGATGTTAATAAACGATGATCAGGTAGTCTTCTCCACATAATTTCTTAAGTCATGTGTTCTATACGTCTTTAAATTGCACTATAAATCTGTCTTCAAGCTTCAGTCAGTGAGAAGGAACTGAACAGCAACTAGTCTTACGCTACCTCATATACTTTTACAATGGCTGTGCTCTTAAGTTTCTTTATAATAAAGAATGTCAAACTTGTATTTAGATTTAATTAATTCATCTTCCTGTGTTTTTTCAAATTTTCTTCAAATAATATTGAGGCTAAGATTGCACATTTAACATTTGTACAGAATATGTATCACCTTTTAGATGAGAGGAGGACAATCTTTAAGTAAAATATTTCTGTGGGGTTTGGGTGGTTTTTATGTGTGTTTTAAGAAAGGAAGAGCCTCCTTATTTCCGCTCCACATGTTACTCAAGCAGACATCTGTTATAAGGGTCTGCTATGAGCAAGGTGCACTGAATTCTGTAGGTGTCTCAGGTAAAAGCAGTTTTACATGCTTTTCTGTAAACATCTGTAATCTTAATTTTTGTAATTTAAATCTGTAAAAGCATTTGTTGATATTCCATTACCAACTTTGCCAAATATTTATACATTTTTAGAAGCCAGTTTTGCTTTTGTCAGAAAACGGGTTTTTGCCATAGTGCAATACTCAAGCTAGCTCAGGAGCTAAAAGCAGCTTGACTGAACAATGTGAAGCTTCATATACTCAGATTCTCCTACAGGAGGAATATGTACAAACAAGCGAAAAATGCACTAGCAGTGCAGTAGTTCCTAAAGCTTTGGTGGCCTTATGGCACAATATGCTTATCTTTCCTTCTGCTTTATAAGCATATTATAATATGGAATGTAATACGGAATTTGGTACAGGGACAGAGTGGTGCGAATTAGTCCCATACTGCTGTTTGTGTACTGTGTGCTAGGAAAGCAACAGCAAGATAATTTACACCCAGGATTTCCAGAAAACATTTA
This sequence comes from Dromas ardeola, assembly GCA_013398915.1. Classification (NCBI taxonomy): domain Eukaryota; kingdom Metazoa; phylum Chordata; class Aves; order Charadriiformes; family Dromadidae; genus Dromas; species Dromas ardeola. The sequence continues at coordinate 50,490 of VYZM01011923.1, read as the reverse complement.
TGGAAGTATATATGTAGCAAATTTGGAATGAGGGAACACAAACTGAATGTAGAGATTAATAATACAGACAGCTTTCATCAAAATGTTCCAGTTACCATAAGCCAAGTATCTTTTCATAGATAATTTGTAGTAGTTCTCTGTAAATCCAGAATCCGGTCATAAACTCCAAATTTTCGTCTTAAAGGTAAAAGATAAAGTTTTCTAACAGTGCTATGAAGTCTTATTTAGCAGAACTTAACAGGCAAACATTAGCGTTTATCTACATAGTTTTACTCAAATTTTACTTGTGAGAGAAATGATGCTGTAAATCTGCTTGTCAGTTACATTCATTCTGTCACTTGTGCAGCTGTCATTGTATACAGCAACTTCTAGGTACTGAGGGGTTATTTCAGTTGTTTCAAGTCAATAATGGTAAGTACCAATTACGGCAAGCAAAAATCTGAATCTAAAGCTTAATTCATTGTCAAAATCTATGACAAGAGTCTGACAGTATGCAAACATACGTGATACCATTAAAGTAAATTAGTAACATGTATCCTAGAACTATATAAAGAAAGAAATTAATTGCTTACTACTCTACCAGATAACAATTTAGTATTCGTATCAACATGTTGCCTATATAATTTGAACTCAGAATTTGGGTTTCCTTATCACTGGGTAGTTGTAGAGGAAACTTTATATATGATTTATGATGAGAACACTGAGCATTGTGAAAAGGTAAAACTGAGCATCCATATTTACTGAACTGTCTAGTCTTAAATGATATTTTTACATTTTGCTGCTGCAGAGTTTAACTGTCAGGTTCATGTTTGCATACACAGCTTAATTTATTTTTTTTTCTAAAATTGAAGAACTGTAGAACTGCTTTTTGAGTAAAATACTCTGTTATCTATTCCTCAGAAGAATTTAAAAGCTTTTATCTATTTGCAGCTAGATAAGTCTGTGCTAGAAGCTCTGCCGCCTGATCTCCGAGAACAAGTAGAGCAAATATGCGCCATTCAGCAAGGAGAGAATTACGGAGATAGCAAAAAAGAGCCAATAAATGGGTGTAACACTGCACTTCTGTCACAACCAGTTGGAACAGTGCTTTTACAAATACCAGAGCTCCAAGAACCAAATACCAATACAGGAATTAATGTGATAGCCTTGCCAGCTTTCTCACAGGTAGGATGTTTGCAGGGTATCAATAAACGTCAACTTTCTACCTACAGGAAGAGTTAACAGCTTTTTCTTGAGACAGCATTACTAGAATCTGTGACCAACATTTATTTATGATCCTTTAGTATCTTAAAAAGTCTGTGCTTTTAAATGTAACTTGATCTATCACAAACATAGTATGATAGTATTTATTAAAGATTTATAGTCATCAGTACGCCTATGTTTTTGCTGTTGTTTAATGTAAAACCTCCTCATTTACGCTCTGCTTTGCAATCCAGTGTGTAAATAGCCTTTTTTCTGCATTGCAGCTGAGTTACACTGCACCATCAGTCTGAAGCAGTGCTAAAATCTGTTTAGCTAGTCACAGGAGACTCACTCTGTTTAAGTGGATGTTTTGATGGTGTAAAGCCAACCTCTACTAGTTTCTTGTTTATATCACATTCCTGGAGAAATGCAGGCATGGCTAAAGATGGTGCATATTTCCATAATTTTTAAATGAGCTCATATACAGCACGTCCAGGATGAGGAAAGTGCAAAGTTTTTTCTCAAAATAGGGGCCTGAAGGGGGAGCAGGTAGCAGTAACGATGCTTCTAATGATATTCTACCCTTCAATCCAAGATAGTGCTGAACAAATGTAGGGTTAAAAAAAAATAAAGATTGGGTTACCCAATGATGCATATGCATCATTTACAATAGAGAAGTATTTTTATTTTTCTATTTGCTATGCCTTTGCACCATTGCTGTGCTCAAACTAAGTGATATCACCTGATCAGATTTATAGAGAGGTATTTGTTGCTGGTTCTAAAGTATTATGCTGCTTTGCTGACAAAGAATCCAGAGAAAATTAGATAGAAATTCCTGACCTGTTTTCAGTAAATGGTAGTTAATTGTTATTGCATAATTGTTATTTTGAAGATGTGTAGTCTGTTCTGCTACTAAAATTTCTTCACCGTGGTTCAGGTTCATTGGTTCAAAAACAGTTGTGTCAGTTTTTATTCCTGAACTGCAAAGTTGAGTTTCCCCTCTGGAGATATTGTGCAAATAGTATATGAACTCTCCATACCCAAGCTGTTCTAAATTATGTAGTTACATTCATTCATAGGCAAGAGTTTATCTTGGACTTGTGTGTTAAATTATGCTGTGCTTTAAAGTAAAGCCCTCCACACTTCTTTTACCACTCAGTACTCATTTTCAGGGTAAATTTTAACTGCATATGACTTTCTATAAAAATTACATTTAGTTTGTGTCTATGCTTTATCTGTCTATTAATTAGGTAGTTGAGAATGGATTGCTGGGTTTTTTATAACAGCATTGCATCTTGAAATTGTCTTAAAAATACCTAATTTACACACTCAAATGCACTGGCATTCCTGTTTCTGTCTCCTAATGTATTTTGTGGCTCTGTTACTTGATCCAAAAATGTCAGCTTAGCAGAGCAGCCTTTTTGTTTGAAGATGTAATTCAAGAAGAATTGGCTACTTCCTATTTATTTGCCGGGGATATCCATACTATGTATTTTAGAATGCCTTTTGCTTGTACTCCAGATTTGCTCCTGAAAGCCATTCATCTTTATTGGCAAAAAGAGAACTAAGATTTAAAATGTTCATTTTCTGAGTTAGGTCCAAGTTTAATACCTAGAATAATATGGCTGAATAGCTTCCTTTTCTTGGAGAAAAAAGTGCTAAAACCAGTTCATTAATACAGGAGGATTTTTTTTTCTGTGTTAAAGTCAAACATGAACTTAATTCAAAACTGTCATTTTTGTTTCACACAATTTTTTTGTTGTTAAAGTCTTTGTTGAAGTGTATATTGTATGAGTGCACACAAACACTTAAGATGATTACTTTCTTTCAAATGATGCAGTGAACTAAGTAGTAATAGGTTTCAGGTATAGAAATACTGCAAGCCACTCCAAATTGAGTACTTGTAAATGATGCCCTGCCATCTTTTCATAGAGTAATTAGGTTTGGTTTTCTACCCTTCATTCCTTTTGTCTGAACTGTGTTTTTATGACCAGGTGCCAAGTTAATTGGCTGATAGTTATTTATTCATTAGAAAACTGTGGAAAATGTCCTTTGTTGGGTAAGTTTCTCCCATAAAAAGAATCCAGATAGATAGGTTGCATTCATTTCCATCAGTAATCTTAAAATTTAGAAGAGTTGTATAGCTCTGTACCAGCTGAATCTTGTAAAAGCATAGGATGCAAGAAGTAAAGATTACAGATGCTTAGAAATGAATGACATTTGTAGTAGTGGAGTTAATTACTGGTGCCATATTTGCACCTCGTCCTTACACTGTCTTAACATGGTATAGATTCCATCTAAGGAAATTTATACAGCACATCAAAAATACAGATAGCTGTATGCTGAGATAATACATGAATCAGTAAAATCAAGGTTCTCCATAATGTGAATGTGATACAGCTAGAAGAAAGCTATGGCAGGAGGCTCTGGCTGTAAATTACCCAAAACACCAACTAATTAGTGTAGAATTTATATGAACTTGACTGATGGCTCTTCTAACTGAATTTTCACGTTACACTTTCAGAGGGAAATGATAGGGGGAATAACAAAATGATGTCCGGTTCCCTGTACTGCATTATTTCTGCAGGAATTATAAGTGGTGTGTACAAAAAACAGCGTTAATTCAGGACCTCCCAGATTCGTGACTCTCAAATGCTTAACCAGAGAACACTAACCTTTTAAAAATAGTTTTATTAGATAAAATGTATATTTTAGAAATAACTTAAGCCACTGGACTTAATTGGATACATTCCACTACAGTGCTTTGTTCTGCGCTATGTATGCAGTAATTGAGGTCAGAGTTGTTCCCATTTCCTCCTTTAATTAGCGCATATTTTGTGTGGTGAAAAATTTGTGTTGGCACGTGGGGTTCTAAAAATGGAAAAAGTGTTGTGCTAAATTGACGAGTTTTGCCTGTGGGACCATGTTCAAGTTTATTATCTATGTAATTTAGACATCATATGTGTGAATAGCACAGCCTACCTTCCTGACATAACATACGTATTTTGGTTTAAAAAAAAGATCAAAACTCTATTGAAAATAAGAGGTAACTTTTAATATATATGCATACGGACATATAATAAATACAGTATCTCAGATAATGGTAGAAATTGTATTGTGTCCTTAGAATAGCAATACTGGTTTTGAATAAATTTTTTTGGTTTGTGCACAGCTCTGAATTTTACCGATGAAACGAAGGGCACTCTCCCACTGGGCAGATTTAATCCTCTAAATGATAGGTTTGCTTTTTTGAATTAGATTTTGCAGATTATGATCTGAAAGCACTGTCAAATAATATTGGGACACTCAGAATACAAGACTAGTCTGTCGCTAATTTGTTACTTCAGACACACAGTGAGGGAAGATAACCGATAATACATGAAATTTTATTTTGTCCATATGAGTGTGTATGGCAATTTGGAACACATCATTTCATCCCTAGGACAGGTGGAAGGGACTGTGGTTTTTTTCAGTCCAAGACGGGGTGGACAACTGTGGAAGAAAGAAATGAAACCCTTTTGCACTAGTCTAAAATATGAGGCAGCTGGATTTGCATTTCCTGCCCTTAAAGAAGCAAGACTATTTCCAAGGTTATTTTGTTTGAGGAGCGTAGCAGCTTGCAGCAAATAGAAGTACCAAAAGAAAAGGAGGAACAAAAGTCTGATTGTCACAGTGTTTGAGTTTGGAAATTTGAAGGGAGTGTTCTCTGAGTTAGGCTTAATTGTGCTGTTAATATAGCTGTACTGTATATAAGTGGGTGAATATAGTGGTGAATAAAGTAGGTGAATAAGGACGGTTAGTGTATTATAGGCCCATAAATAGTAATTTTATAAAGTAATTAGGTAATATTAAATGGAAAATGCTATGGTTTTTACAAGTTAATGTACATGAAGAAAACACACAGCATGTTTTACAGTGTTTCAGTTATATCTCATTTATTTCTGCTTGGCATAAAATGTAAATACCTTTCTCATGTGACCGATGTAGAGGAAAGCAAGCAGTGTTGCTCGCTGGTAGAATAATCAAATGAATCTTTTGTTACTGTTCAGGTGGACCCCGAGGTTTTTGCTGCACTACCTGCTGAGTTGCAAGCAGAGCTGAAAGATGCATATGATCAAAGGCAAAAGCAATCAGAGCAGCAACCTGCTAACACTTTTGGTGAGTATATATAGCTGTACAGTAGTTTCGTATAGGAGTTGTTTATTATTCAGAGTTACGCAACCCTAAATAACAAACCGGAAAATATAACTAAAGCTTCTATGAAGATGCTGTATTAAATTGAATTTCTGAATTTATTTTTGACAGACTGTCGATTACAACCAGCTGTGGTATCATTTTGCAAACAGATGCCTAGCTTTACTTAAACGGGTAATTAATTCAATTCATGGGGACTGTGGCGCTAAACTTAGTCGTGTCCATATGTTTGCAGAATGGACTCTAAACTTGATATGTCTTGTGATCTGAGCATTGCATCTTCAGTACCTAAGTTAGTTAAACTATGTTCAGATAGCATTCTCATGGTTCCCTGAAACCCATAGGCCTGGTACGGATTTCAGGCAATTAGAGATATGATACATCTCACCGTATGTCTGATAGTCAGATGGTTTTAGTCTGAGCTGATCACCCAGGTCTCCTTTTAATAATCTGTAGAAAGAAATAAGACTAATTCCCTGTGAACGTGCTTCCTCATAAAATAAGTATGAAATATCATTGGGTTCATTGACAGTTAAGTACTGCATTATTATAATCAAGCCTTGATTTCGTAGTCAGTGGACTAATGCAGATATAGTTAGTACGATAGAAGGAGAGTGATTTCCTTGGTAAACTATGATAAAAGCAGTTTTGGGGGGGGCGGCTTTTCACTGCTGTTTTGCTGATAACCACTGGTGGGAAGTCTTAGCGGGTATATAGACAGGACAGTGCTCTGACTGAGGCAAAGCAATTTGTGCAGTAGGCTTCAGATTTCACCAGCTGTTCATATTCAAGCACTGAAATGCTTGATATTTAAAGGCTTATGAATAGTCAAGTATCTTCTGAGCACACTAATGTCTAGCAGCGCTTTTCAAATACTTAAAACATTGCCCATATCTGGAATGGCATGTGAGTGAGAGAGTCGCTTTATCTAGGTTACGTTCTCCCAATTGATCAATAGATTTTTATGGAAGATACAGAGTCCCCCTTTCAATGGAAAAGTATTACATTTTAAATGTATCAACCACTGACTATTCCTGTGTTTTTCAGTGTCAAAAAATCCTTTCCTACACCTGAAGCATGCAACAATGAAAAATAAGAAAAAAATCAGAAAAAAAAATCCAGTCAGTCCTGTAAAAAAGAATCAGAGTCCTTTGAAAAACAAACTTGTTGGAAGCCCTGCAAAAAACATGCCGGCTACATCTGGAAGCCCACAGAAGCTAATAGATGGTTTCTTGAAACAAGAAGGAACAGCTGCTCAGGTAATTTTAACACTAACAGCTTTTGGTAAAGCTACGTGTGTTTCTTTAGACTTAGCCCATGTTCACAAATGCAGCTTGTTTTCTTTACTGGATTCTTTATTAGACATTTAGCTATGTATATATGTGGTGTTACCATACTTGTCAGACTGAGCATTATCAACTTTTATTTTTGGAACAGTCGGAAGCAGTTCCATCAACTTCAGATTCTTCAGGCCCACCAGCTCTGCAGGCTGAACAGCCTGGTTCATTTAGGCCACAAGCACCCAACCTAGCTGGAGCTGTTGAATTCAATGATGTAAAGACATTGTTGAAAGAATGGATTACAACTATTTCAGGTACGGTATGTCATGCTAGTGGTGATTTTGCATGCATCTCAAGGAAAAGTATTTGTTTAGTAGGCTTTTTGAACTTTCTTCTTTCTTCCTTCACTCTACCTTTCACTGGTTATTTTTCACACTAATCTTGAAGTCTTACTGCCGTGCAGTCTTGGAGTAACTTGATTCTTCCTACTCAGTTGTTATTCCGTGTTTTTGCCAGCTTGTGTTTCTTGCTTAACATCATGAAAATCTACCTGCTCTCTCTTCAACCCATTTGTCAGGCCCTTGTCTTATGCCTTGATGTTACTTGTGTTGGAAGTTTTCCTTACTTTGTCCAACATGTTACAACCACTAGGATGAAAGCTATTGAAAGGGAATTCCTGTTTTATGAAGGTGCCATTTTAGAGACAAAGGAATGCAGGTTTTTTTCCAAAATAACTGCTGGAAAAAATTCTAGAATAAAGTGCAAAAGTGTAACACCATTGATAAATTGTGATTTGAATTTTAATGTTATGTCAAACAATTAGTAACACTTTAATTTGGGAAATCTGACCTGCGAGATCCTTCGTACCCTAGACATTACTATTCTCCTTAAGAGTTTCAAAGCAGCCATTCCATTCTAAATCCCCATCCCTGGAGGTGTTCAAGGCCAGGCTGGATGGGGCTTTGAGCAGCCTGGTCTAGTGGGAGGTGTCCCTGCCCAGGGCAGGGGGGTTGGAACTGGATGATCTTTAAGGTCCCTTCCAACCCAAACCATTCTGAGATTCTTTTCCCTTTGGTTAGTATTAGCTTTGTTGTCCTTTGTTCTTACTGAATTAAAAGAAAAGGTCTGTGAGAAGATACTTCAAGACCTTGCAGTCCTTTTCTATACACAACTTTTGATGTTGGGGGGAGGTATGGGAATACAGCCATTGTCAGATCGGACCCTGATGTGCAAGAACTGTAGAATTTCTTTCTATTATTTTCCAATTATTCTATGATTATATTTGAAGTATACTTAGAGAAAAGTTCTCTTTTTTTTATTTTTTTATTACAGATCCTATGGAAGAAGACATTCTACAGGTTGTGAAGTATTGTACTGATCTAATAGAAGAAAAAGATTTGGAAAAGTTAGATCTGGTTGTTAAGTACATGAAAAGGTAGCTTAATTGCTAGTATTTCTGACGTGTAAACTATTTTTGATAGAGTTTGTGAACTAGATGCTTCAATGTGAGGCCACAAGTCCATTAGACATTCCATTGATGAATGTAAATTTTTTAAGCTTAAATTTTATTTGAAAACTGGGGAGGGGAGAAGTTGAGCTGTTAAAATAGGTGATTTGTGAAAAATTAAGAGTAGCATTTAATAGTATTTGCTACAAAGGCTTTTGTTTCTAGACAAAAGATTTAGATTTTTTCAGCATTGTCCCTCTTCTTCATCCTGTTTTCATTCATTTTTTGTGGCATCTTAGATCTTTCCTTCGTTTCATCTGATTTCATCCTGCTGCTGTATCCAGATCCGCTCTCACCTCCAACCTATTAAATCCTTTTTTATTACTTAGTTTTTGTGCTCCTATTACTCTTCCCATGAGTCAGGAGGCCCAAGTTCCATGTATGACTTGCTTACTAGCTGATACTTAACTATGGAGCTCAGCTTTCCATGCCTTAGATCTGGAAAATACTTATTTCACAGAATTAATCAACACCCAAAAAACTACAGTGATGTAAAAACTTCACTATGCTTTTGTATTATGGGGTGTCTTTAGACCTCAGGAAATGCAAAACGCACAGTGCAGTGAACTGTTTTGTAGAAGGCTGTATGGTAAATTCTTTATAAAACTCTTCAGAAAGTAGCATGTCCTGTTTCCTGGTCCCTGTATGTGAGATTTGCACGGATGGCACTGTGTCTCTCGAAAGCCCGGTAACAAGCGTAGGAGAAGGAAGCAGGAGTTGGATGGTTCGCGGTTGTCCATATGATGCTGATGTCAGGTTTTCCAAAGCTGTATGCCTAGGGCCCCTCTGCTCTCCTGTAATAGTGATCTAGGAGGGGATTTTGAGAATACAGAGCTGCTTTGTTTTCCTCGGGCATTTCCTTAAATTGCTTCTAGTAGCAGCTGAATGGTACAGGTAACTCATACCTCTCTGTGGGCCTCCATGATTTGGTTCCATTTTTAGCAATAAACACACAGTATAGTGCCCCCAAAACCATTATTTAAATGTCTTAATCACCCTTGGCATTCATTGGAAGAAAAAAGTAGCGTGTATGTCTTGGGACGAGGAAGGAAAGATCAGGATCCAGAAGCTTGCCATTTCTCATTCTTCAGTATGAGGTTGGTAGAAGGTCACCACTTTAATCGCAGGCTTACAGCCACTGCAGAATGCTAACATTTACAAGTCGGTGTGACACCGTTCACATCGGAAGTTTCACCACTGAATGGCAGAGGAATCTGTGGCATTAGATAAGACTTGGTATATTTGAAGAGGTAGGGCTTTACCAAGGTTGAATCAAAATACCATTCATCCTGAACTGTTGCGATCTTGTTTTCCAGTATGGAAACCAAAACTTACTGTAAAAAGGACTGGTTCTGTAACGGTAATTTTTTCCCTCTTCTTCCTTTTCCCCTTCAGGTTAATGCAGTCATCCGTGGAATCAGTTTGGAATATGGCATTTGACTTCATTCTTGACAATGTTCAGGTAGTTTTACAACAAACGTACGGAAGCACATTAAAAGTTATCTGAACTTGTAGTAAAGAGCTTGATGAGAGCCTGGAGCTCTCTGCTAGCTGTGCCATAAGTGCTTGTGAGGTATTTGCAAAGTGCATGATAGTAATGCCCTGAGTTTTTATAATTTCAGATTTCTTTTTAAACAACAAAGTGTTTTGTACATTTCTTTTCAGAAAGTGCCAAATTTGTCAGTATTGCATGTAAATAATTGTGTTAAAATTCTTTTATTGTAGTATAGAATCTATTTACAAAATGTTTGTTTATAAAGTTTTATGGATTTTTACAGTGAAGTGTTTACAGTTGTTTAATAAAGAACTGTATGTATATTTTTGTACGGATTCTATTTTGTGATGCTTCAGTTTGAGTACAGCTAATCCCTTTTATTAAAGCCGCGGCTTTGATTAATTTCACAAAGTTTTACACAGTGACACTGCCTCAACATGCGTAGGAGACTGCCGTGCATTCACCTGGCTGCCTTCTGTTTCTCCTCCACAGACTAAATTTATTACAGATTTTAAGCCGAGGGAAGAATATTAGCTCATTTTCAGTTTCATCCTTCAAAGACAGAAACCAGTGTGGCCCAGCCACTTCCCGAAGCGCACACGGTGCTAGCTGAAGTGTTGTTGCTCTCTGAGCTCTGTGTATTCAGGTGTACTGTCACCTCTGGGGACGTGTGCTGGGGGAGGAAAACAAACGGAGACCTTCAAACAGTTCCCAAAGAAGGGCTGTGAGGAGCTCGGGGCCCGCTGGCGTGGAGCGCTGTTTAAGCCTGTGTCGGTCCTCTGTGTTGCTCCCACTCAGGACAGAGCCACCTCCCACTCTCATAGTTCTCCCCCGCCTGTGACCCGCGGTTCCTTTAGGCAAGGTAACAAATTAGGTTGCAGTGAGTAGCAGGAGTCTTTCGAATGTGGGTGTGTACCTGAAATAAACAGCCCTGTCTGTTTGTGTCTGGGGGGGGTGGTGTGGGTATGCTTGCATCTCTATAGTTTGTGTTTTGGGCAAGTTTGCTTTTTCCAGATGTTCACCAGCCTCATAGAGTTTTATTTGTCGCAATACATGGAAGCAAGGCTGTTCAGGTGCCTGGAAAGAATGAAGACCACTTGAAGAAAACCCAGGTGGTAAGAAAAATCTTTTCATTTTCTGAAGATGTGATGGGGAGGAAGGGAAATCAGAAGCACCCCACATAACCCGGGGTGGGTGTGGGCCTACCTGACTGTGAAACGGAAAGCTGGAATGCAAACTGGAGCTAGCGCTGGAGTAGGCTTCCTTAGGTGGAAGCATCTCCACTAGTGCGGGGCAGGAGCTGCGGTACGGCTAGAGCAGGGAGCGCTCTGCAGTCACGTCACTGGCTGCAGCACAGGTTACAGCGTGTTTTAGCTTCAGGTTTTGCCCTCAGCTTCCCTTGTAAGGCACACCGGAGGGGTACCCACTGGGCAGCCTTCTACAAGGCGGTGGATGAGGGAAGGGCAGTAGATGATGTTGCCCTTGACTTCAGTACGGCTTTTTGTAGTATGTCCCGTAACGTTCTCAGAGAAGCTGATGAAGTACAGGCTAGAGAGAGATGCATGGACAACTAGGTGGGCAGGCAGGCGCTGGGCTTGGTGATCGGTGGCACAGAGTCTTGTTAGAGGCCAGTCCCAAGTGGCGTAACCCCACAGTTACTACCAGGGCCAGTTCTGTTCAATAGTCTCATTAGTGACCTGGATGATGGGGCAGAGCACACCCTTGAGCAAGTTTGCTGATGACACAAGATTGGCTGATGTGGCAGAGGGCGGTGCTGCATCTGGAGACATGGGCTGGTGGCAACCTCGTGAAGTTCAAGAAGTGGTGCAAAGCTCTGCACCCAGGGAGCAGCCACCCCAGGCAGAGAGGGCCAGCTGGCTGGAATGCAGCGCCACAGATCAGGCTCTGGGGGGTTGCTTGAGACAGCAATGCAGAGCAAGGCCAACGCAGGGCCACAAAGTTGCTTAAGGGAGTGGAGTTCCTCTCCTAACACAAGGTGAGGCTGAGAGGGCTGAAGAGGAGAAGGTGGCAGGGAGGGAATCTTACCCATGTGTATAAACACCTGATGGGGGAACAAGGAAAATGGAGGCTCCTCTGTGGTATCAAGCGAAGGGGCACAAAGTGGTACAAAACATTCCTTCTAAACACACAGATTGTCCACAGGAGTTGTGGATCCTCCCATCAGTGGAGATGCACAGGGCAGGGTTTGGACTTGGTGACTGCGCGAGGCTCCTTCCAACCTCAGCCAGGCTCAGGTTAGCTGTCCGTGTAACTGCAGCTAGGAGTAGGTATTATCTACAGCGGGGGAGGGAGAGGGACCTTGTCTAGGTTTCAGAGCCTCTTTAGCTGCTGCTTTTGAAGCTGCCTTTTTCTTTTTCCCCCATTTAAGAAAAGTGGCATGCTAACGGTGAACACAGAGGAATATATTTGCTGAAATTCAAGCAAGTATTTTACCAATTAGGTTTCAGGTATGTGGCTCTGGTTTTGTGAGTGCTGCTCAAGGCATACTTGAAACTAGCCTTTTTTATTTTTATTTTGAAAAGAAAAAGGACTCAAAGCATTACTTAACTGAGTGAGGCTATTTGAATTGCATTTTCATCGTCCCTTAGTAATCCCTGCGTCAAGCCCTTAAATATTACATTCAGCAGTTAACCTGCTTCCTTAAAGCCTTTTAGCAAAGGTATTTTAGAAGTTCCACAACAGCAACCCCCAAAAATAGCATCATCCTTTTCCCAGAAGTTTTACCTGTGGGAAGAACATCCTTGCCCATTCAAGGAAACAATGAAGAATATGTCACAACCACAGTGTTCAACAGCTGGGTTCTTAACTTAAGAACGTCTTTTATTAGTGTATTTTCACGATTGCATAGTTTGCAAAAGAAAATTGTAACAATTAAATGCAGTCTCCTCACTGTGACCATTCTGCTCTAAACCAGTGACGCTCCCAGCCATGTGAATTTGCACCACACACCAACCATACACTGAAAAGGTCCTTTTCAAGGGCAAGTTTAAAGTCTAACAAACCAAAAAAATTCCGGTAAGTTAAAATTCCATTGCCAAAGGAAGTTAGTTATTAAATGTTCCTTTGTAATGGAGTCCACACCATTCCAAATTATGAAAATTCAGATTTTCCCAACAAAAGGAAAAAAAGTAATGTGACAGAAGAAATCTGATCAAACAGCTTATTGCAAGTTAAATTCTTGTAAATATTTTATATGCTAAAAATATCAGCTACATGAGAGATCATTATCGATTTTGCCTCAGCTTTTGAGAAGCGTTTGTTGAGCTCCTCTCAACACGAGCTGTGAGTTACCAGGAGACTACCTGAGGAGGGATCACCCTAAGCAGGGCACCGCGGGGGAAGGAAGGGTAGGAGAACGCTGGGACTACAGGCTGACTCCTGGTCATCACCAACAACGTCAACCACATGCCTGTCGAACTGGCTCGGTCCCACGGTGTCAGATGACTCGGCAGCTGATGCAGCATCCAAAGTCACCCCTCGCTTGCAGACAACCACTTCGCAGGTGCTTACCAGGACTCTGAGCAGCAGCTGGAGAAGAGATGCCACCTCTAAACTCCTCCCAGCAGAGCCTGTCTGGGAATCATGACTCGCTAAACACCCGGCCTGCAACTCCACTGCTTCGGCAACACGGAGGGAGACATGAGCCACCAAGACCACCATGTGCAGCACGAGGGGACGTGACGCCAGGGGAAGAAACGCCTTTGCTGAGACACATCCAAATTACTTTATACCAAGCCCAGAGAGGCAAGCCTCCGCCTGGCCTTCCCACGCCTGTCACAGCCCATGGAGTGAAACTTTGTTTATTGAAGCAAACTGTAAAACAAATGGGCTACTCCGTCCATCTCCTTTATTTGCAGCTCTGCGTTATAATGATTACAGGTCGACTTTCATGAACTGTACAAGCAGTAAAAGGCGGCCAACTATGCTTTACATCATTGTTTCACACAAAGCAAATACAGAAATATCCAATTGCCTAATTTTCTATTTAAAAAAATTTCTATAGGCACAAAGCAGAAGAATGTTGGAAAAGAGAGTCAAGGGAAGAGGTATGCATAAATAAAGAAGTACTTCTTACATCAAAAACGTCCCAAGAATCACAAAGTCTGCAGAAGCCTGGTTAATCAAATACTGCAGTACTGATCTCATCAGTATAAAAGTGAAAGAGCTTTAGTTCTGTAATAAAAATTCAATTTATTTTATTTTATTTTATTTTGGAGAGAGGGAGGGAAAGAGGGCGGAAGGAAGGTGTAAGAGAAGGAAGGGCAAACTTTAAAACAGCAGCCAGTATTAGGAGGGGCAGTAGGAGAGGTGAACAGGCACATTGGAACCATGGGAACATGTAAATTGACCACTGTCAAACCAGTGTAAATTTCTTGGTTTCTCATGGAAAACATTTTATCCACATATTTTCCTCCCAAACATATATCCAACACTGTCTTCAATATAGGACTTTGTTGGTAACTTTTAGAACAGGAATAGTGCGTTTATTCCTGCCTCCCCATTGCTGTAAAAAGTTATCTAGATGATTTCAAACACTTTCTTCAGCTCTACTATAAGCTGCCAGTCAGACTTCTGCATTTCATCCCTGAACCAGTCCTTCAGAGCGTCGATGGACTGACGGCTGATCTGTAACACACAAGACAAAGCCATGAGGAACATACACGTGGGTATTAATAACGGCAGCTTTTAGTGCGCTGGGTGCAATTTCTGAAGGAAGGGCACCACTTTGCACAGTGGGAAAGCTCCTTCTAATCCCAGTTTCGCTGCTGATCTGCTGCACGACCTGTCTCATCCGCTTCGCTTCTTTTCTCCTCACATCCCTTACCTGGTCTTCAGGCACCGCAGAAGCACAGACCATCTCGCAGTGAGGCAAGAGCCTGTGACCAGAGAGGATCTCCCCCTTCCCCCAGGGCCCACAGCACCAGCACCACCTCCCAGTCCCTGTCACAGGCCCCGCATCTCCCCCTGGAAAGCCCCTGTGGCTACTTGCCCCCGGTTTGTGGGGAGAAGCCCCCAGCATGTGGGTGGCCGGGGACATCTTACGACACGGTAACTCAAGCCCTTGGGGATGCGGAGAGCTGCCCCTCTGCTTCTGACAGCAGAAAACTGAGCAAGGGACCGTCTCCTCATCCAAGCCCAGTGTTCCAGAATCGGAGCAACTGAAGTATTGCTATTCATTGCACAATTTCAAAACTAGGCAAACACAATCACGCCGTAATGCCACGGGGGACTGCTAAGCTGCTCTGAGCACCAGCTCACACACGTGTATGCAAATAGCTCGTTTAGCATTTTGCCCTCTCAGGTGCAGTAAGCCGCAAGGCATTTTTATCTGTGGTACATCATTCCTTCGGTCCCCTTGAGGGGCGCGACTACAAACCTCAAAACAAGGCTACGGAGAAACTCGGCTGAACAACGCCGCACACAAACCATGTCGAGTGGCTGCTGGCCTCTGACGGAAGGTTCCTAGTGTACGTCTGTCAGGCTCCACGCAACATTTCCCCTTCGCGCAACCTACCACTACATCATAAGCCCTCTCCAAAAAATGCAGCTTGCTCTTACCTTACTGACGAGGATATCTGTTGCTTCAAAATGTCGTCCATACATTTTCGGTGATTCGCCAGGAATAGGTTCTATTTTAACGCATACTTCTTGGCCTTTCTTTGCAACCTCCACTGGCTTATGGTTTACTTCAATACTTGTAACTATTCCGATTTCAACAAACTGGAATAGAATGAAGCAGCTGTGATACGCATCCACACCACCTCTTCTCTGAATTCCTGTTTCTATATACAGACTTGCTGGTAAGGAAGTACTGCGCTATGGGAGCGGCCGCCTCAGAAAACACACTGCATGGTAAGCACATCGTACTGAAGAGGGCAGCGACATCAACCCATCCCTAGTTCATCTGGGATATCAATTCATTACCCCTTAAAACATCAGGAATTGACTTCCCCCCCTTATCAGCTACCAGGAACAGACCATTTTGCTCGTTACTTCGTATCACAATACAGAAATCGCAGGGCCCTGGGGCAGTCCGGAGGCCGTGCTCTGCAGCAGGACTCAACCCTGCTCCAGCGCAGAACAGCAAGACGGCCGATTACCAGGAAAAAGACTCGATCTGCAAGTCTGAATCCCATCTCCTACCAAAACTCAGTACACGGGGGAATGGCACGCAAGCATTTCCTGCTGCATCGTCCCAGGAACTAGCAGGTCACTGGGAAGAGGCGCTTACTTACGTTTTTGCTAGGTACACACATGGGCGTCCCCTGCTTCACCTGGCCGGCCTCCACCACTACACCCATCACTATTGGGTCACGAGAGTTGAAAATAAACTGAGGGAGTATCTTCATCTTGCAAGGAAACACTGCTATATGCCTGGAAGATGACAAAGAAAAGGCATTTTGAATTAGGCGTACACAACATTAACAGTTCTGCCTTCTCCCACACTTCTTGGGCATTTATTCCAAGAGCGCCACGTGGGGAGAAATCAAGCAGGGAAAAGACCTCTTTTCCCAGTCTTGCTAGTTCTAGTCAATACTTGATCTTCAAGAACTACAGGGAACAATAATCAGGCATGGCTGGCATGGATTTCATTTTGACTGGCTTGGGCAGTCAACTTAAGACCAAGACCAAAGGAACAGTAATTTCACAGTATAATTACAGTCTCAGAAGAGCACAGGAATAGAAATATTATTGCCTCAACCCATCACAGGGACTCAAAAAATTCAAGGTTTTTGTTTGTAAAGTGAACAAATATGTTCAAATGCTAAGGCATACAAGCTCAAATTGGGATCAATATGAAATGAAATACGTTTTCATTTATTTTGTCTGTCCTTACTTCATTGAGGATCAGCCAATGACACAGATCCCAAAAATTAATGTTGGGTCCCTATAAATTCTTAAATGATTGCATATTCATGTTACTGCTGCCAGAATTAAGCCTTATACACTGGAATTGCATAAATATGAAACAACAGAATCCAAATCCCTTTAATTTTGTTTTCTTAACTGTGCAAGACTAACCCCATCTGTCACAAACTAGGAACAGACGCCAAGTGCACAAAGCAAACCATGGTGAGAACGCTCCATGTTACATGATAGTTTTAGCTAAATCTTACAACTGCTCTCACCCTCGTGAGCCTAATCCCACATGTAAACAATTAGACTGGAGTTACTGTCCCGTCCTCTTTCTCCTTTCCTTCCTTCCCATCAGAACTACATGCTAAATAATAATATGGAAGCAAGAAGTTAAATGCAATTTTATTTATAAGATGACAGTTAAGAGACACAATTATTTGGGAAGCATCCAGAGTGGGATTGCTCTTACTTACTTGAATTCCTCTTGTTTCTGCTTTTTGTAGTCTTGTCTATACTTTGTGAAGGCATCAAATAAGTGATAAATTATTTCAGCACTAAAAATTCGAACTCCTAAACTATCGGCCATTTCCTGTGCATCACGTTCAATCCTCACATCAAACGCTAGAATGACTGCGTATCTGTAAGTGAAAGTAAGCCAAACAGTTTACTAGACGGCCCACAGAACCCGAGCTAAGGAGGGGGCCTCCCTGAAACACCCCCACGCGTTTATCAACATCGTTAAGCAAAGAAGTTACTTACTGTGGGTCATGCTCCAACATCACTGATGCCTTCATAACGTCTTTTTTATGGACGGGACCTATATTAATTCCTGAATACTGTTGAAGAGAAAAGCCACACAAATCAGTCACTAATCTTTCCGAGTCGAAAGGCAACAGTTACCAACTGAGCTGTAGAAACAACAGCATCAGGTACAGCACAGAAGTACTTACTGGCACTTCTGATGTTTTGAGAAATTCAAGTAATGCTTCTAAAGAGCCTAATGTAGAAGCCTGGACATAAACACCTTTCTCTTCTAATTTGATTGCATTCAGTGTTTGCTTCAGTTCGTGTATTAGTTCATCCTTTATCAAAAAAAAAAAAAGGAGAAAAAAAGCAAGTTTTAGTTCTATTGCTATTTATGGCACAAGGTACCAAGGCTTTTTGTTCGTGAGCTGCTGAAAGCACGACAGCCACACTGGCAGGTACCAACCCACAGACCTGCAGTACGGGTCACCCGCTGCCCTGTGAGACGCTGCTGCTTGCGTCTGGCATTGGCAGAGTCTGAGCTGAACCAGACTCGAGGCTTTTGCAAGAAGCCGATCATGTAACAAAAAGCAGATGCCCATCTTGGGAATTAGTAATATTTCTCTGCAGACTACACATTGCTCTCCCCAGTGCTCCAAGTTCCTACTGGTGAGACTGAGTGAATACACACCCCACAGCGTGTGGCAATAGCTTTGGTTGCCTAACTGCGGATCAGCAATAAAAGCAGACACCCCTAAAACCGTGAGCTGGAAAGGACTCTGAACGCTCTTTAGGTCTAGGTACAAAACCGGGGATACAAGAGCAGCAAGGCCATTTTGCTGCTTTCAGAGAATTTAAAAAAAAAAAAACAAAAAAACACCAAATTCAAACACAACACTTCTTAAGAGCCCATGCCTTTTAAACCCAAACACTCAGTCTTTGCCAGATGAATGGGTGCTGCCCATGCACTGGGTGAGGGTACTTTAAGCCCTCACATAGCTACTACTCGTACGCTTTACATACGTACTCATACGTACCCAGAAACAAGGTCTGTATTTGGAGGACCTGAAAGATTAACCTCCCCTTAGAGGCAAAGACAAGTAGACAGAAGGCTAAAGTAAAACTATGGTTACAAGTAAGCTATCAACATGTGAGCTTCCTTTTTAAACTAACTTCCTGACTTTGGAGAACAGGAGCGTCTCATCTCAGTTTCGGTTTTAAGATACCTGTGTTCTTTCCTCTGCCATTTTTGAAGTCTAAGTCACAACAGAAATGTACTACAGAAGTCTTAAATCAGCTTTGCAATTGTGATAGTTTGAAGAACTCCACTAGCAGATATTTGCCTAATATAATTTAATTTTAATATATGCATAAATTACTACAAGTACCAAATCAGTAGTTAACATATTGTCAAGCTATGCTATGATACTTGTTTTTAAGCCTTATTCTACCAGCAGGGACACCCCAGAAAAATACCAGGGAAAAGCTAAGGGTCAAAATACTAAAAACATCACCAGACTAATGCTTCATCAGGTGGACACAAGATTACAGCCCATTACTGTAACAGTTTTTAACACACAACCAAAAAAAGCAAGTTACTTGCATACTGAGCTCTCAACATTTGAATGAGCTTCATCACCAGAGAACTCGGTTACCCTCCGTTTGTGTGTCTTATCTCAACATTAGCCATCTCACCTTGAGGACCGGGACTTCATCCTCCTTATAAGCTACAAGCAACGGCAAACCAGCCAATGTTTTTTCCAAATCCTTCCCCAGAATCTTCACACCTTGAGCAGCAACGACCTCTTTGTGCTTTTCATACTGGTTCTGAAAAGGAGAACACACAACAGCAGAGAGTTCACGGAGATGCTACGCAGCAACACAAAGCAGCGCTGAGCAGCTCAAGAACTCGCCACCAGCCAGCACAGCAGAGAGCCCGACAGTGAAGTCCAGCAGCTCCCATCTTTCATCGGTGATTTTCTCTACTTCGCATTTGTACATTTCAGTCTGCTCCTCTCCCTTCAGATATCCACCCCCACCGAGGGGGCACCGTCTAAAAACAGAGGAGGCCAAAAAGGAAGGCATTCTAGAAAAAAGCAAGTAGCATTCGACAGCTGCTCACTAAAAAAACCCCCCAAATTCAGGCCCATAGGGAAGTAAGGGGAAGATGCCGACAGCTCAACTAAAGCACTAAAGCTTGGCTGATACAGCCCCAGGCTCTGTGCAGGAAAAGCCGTCTCGTTCTCCCACTGGAGACCTCCCATCCAGCCTTCTCATGTGCACAGTTCCATGCTTGATTTCCCAGGTGCTCCTCCCCACCCAGGGGAACCTCAAAGATCTCTCCCCACTCAGGGCACATCCCTAAGGCATCACAGATGCAGTTATTTCTGAAGACCTTTAAATCACCTTTGGAGGGATTTTCTGGTTTGTTTCCTCATTTCTTTTGTTTAGGAGATGTCCCAGCCTTTCCTTGAAGCCGGAAGGCAGCTTCGTTCCTCAGTAAGCACTTTGTTCCTGCAGGCCTCTATTCTTTAGCCCTCCACCCCAAAATTTGGGTGTTATTTCAAGGCTGACAATTCCCCATAGACAGGCTGGATCAAAATGTATCCTCATTGCCTCCTTCATAAAAACCAAACAGCTCCCCGAGATCCACTTCCCCAGCTAAAGGTTCCCAAATCCAGAGTCCATCATGGTGCTGGTACCCTATATCCCATCTCCCACCAAAGTGCACAAACTCATCTGAAGATCTTGTTGGGAGGAACCTGTGATCTGTTACGTTGCTATTCAGTCCCACAAAAAAACCCTCAGTCTCATAAGAGTTTCACACACCAGTTTTATCTTCTGCTTTAAATAAAGGGAAGCAAACAGATGGAAATGCTTTCAATTCATTCCTCACGGTACCAGAATATATTCAACAGCTTCCAACAAAGCAGAGAACATAACCTAAGCATAAACGTCAATTTTCCTTTTGCGACTCTCTAGCTATTATCAAGTTCTGACTGAAAAGCTGCACTCCAGAGCGGGAAGCCTGACTTAGATTCTCCAAGGCAACCGTCCTACTCCAGAGCTGATGAGACTGCCGTACGCACAAGTGGAAAGAGCGGCTCTCGTCTTCCTATTTAAAGCAGGCCAAGAAGCCCTTGCTCAGATTCCACATCAACGTCAATACTACATCCTTCAGCACCTCTGAGGCCGCAGTGGTCTCACAACAGAGAATCACCATGGCAGAGAGAAAACGGCAATATCAACCCAGGCCCAGCAATTATTAGTACTTTACAAGAGTGTCTAAGTTTCAGGAAGGAACCAGATTAAACGCTAAGGACTACAGTGGCCTGCAGGGACACAGTTCTCCAATGAAATAAGCACACCACAACTGTTACGGCCTTAGATTAGGACCCCGACACTATTTTTCCACCTCTAAACCAAATATGTAAAGTTTTTCCTATTACATTCACCTAGCATGGTTTTCTTTGCCTTAAGCAAACCTGTGCAGAAACTTATTCCTTCCCTATTTAACAGGAAAATCAGAGCAGCTTTTTTCATCACCTTTGAAATGTACGCTTTAGTATCAATGTATGTATTAATGTATTTATAGCCTTTCGTTTCTGTGGCTCTCCTCCTCCTTTCACGGAAAGCAATACAGGCAGGACCTCAAATTCAGTGTCTCTCCCTCATCTATCACGACTAGAACAGGAAAGCCTCCAACAACTCCTGAAAGTGACAAAAGGCTGCAGATTCTGCAGAGGTGCTGGTCATCACCACTTACCAACTACTATTACAAACCCACTAGTTCACTTTCCTCATATCTAAGTGTATATTATTTTTGTTCTTAACAACCCCACTTTTACTAATAGTGTATACTTTAACTCAGAAGTCACTGTACTAGTACACTCCAATTTCCATTTCAGATGGGTATCTCCCTCTCACACGTAGCCAGATGCTCGACTCCCTTATTAAAGCATACACATCTTAATCCTCACTGCAAGGCAACTCCTCGATCCTTCTTTTTGCCACTGTTAGAACAGACACACCAATAGGTATAGACAAGTACATTCACAAAAACACTAGATGTGCACCGTCTTCTCCTTTAAGTCATCCTTAGAGACAGCTAATACAACTGCATTCTACTACATTCTTTTTTTTTTTTTAACCTGATTTTTTTTTCTGGTTATAAATCTTCTCTAAGTGTCAATACACTAACCAGCTTCCATACCTTAACTCGTAGCTCCTTCATAGGAGGAGGTAGCAGAAGACCTCTAATCTGAGTTACTATAGGACCTTCTACCCCAGGAACAATGATCGTGTCTCCTTCTCTCAGGCGTCCGTTAATCAAAATAACATCTATGGTAGTGCCCATGCCTGGCAGTGCTTTAACCTGAATGAAAGGGAAAACAAAGTTACTCCCTATTTAAGTACTTTAAACACACCTTTTTTTATCAGGAAGAAGGGGGCAGGGAAGGGAGAAATTTCTAGATGAATTTAGAAGAACAGCTGCTGAATTACCTCCATGACTTGAGCTCTCAGCTCCTGACACTCAGCCAGTCTCTTGGTCAGCATAGTTTGCGTTAGCTCCACGAGAAGAGCTATCAGACTTCCCATGCCATCCCCTGTGTGAGCAGAGGTAGGTACAAGAGAAACAAAAGTGCGGGGATCCTTATTCTCATAAAACAAGGCAGCGTTCAAGCCCTGGAATCAGGATTAATAGTTATACAGGGAAAAAAAACATATATATGCATCAGTATTAACAATAACATTCAAGGCCAGTCGATTACTATTGCATTTTTAAAATCCTGGTTTTAAAAAAAAACATTGTTACTGACAGTATGCTATGGAACACGAAGCCTCAGCCCACTCTTGGAAGCAGTATGGGATAACTCTACAAAGCTAATTACCACATCTAGCATTCTATGTCGCCAACAGAAGTTCCCAGAACTGATGTGATTCATGCCCTGCCAGCAGCCAAGGGAACAAGAGACAGATGGGATTCTCTCAGGCGATTCCCAAAGACAGAAAGAATAGAGAGACAGAAAACTTAATCTGCTATTCACAGCTCCATTGACCACACACAGCAATTAGCTACTTTCCTCCAAACCAGCACTCTAAGGATAGAGTAGTTAAAAGAGATTAATTTAACAACAACAAAGTTTGGTTTATGAGGGGTAAACACCAATGGGTCAGAAGAGATGAGACAGTTCTCTTGATATTTCAAGTTGTTTTGTGGAACGAAAAAAACAAACAAAACCACCCACCACACACACAAACCACACCACCCACCCACCATCTTTACTATCGCTTTTGTTAACCAAAGAACCTTGAATATTCCAACCTACCTGTTTCGCAAATTCCACTATGATAGCTTTTGCACGTTCTTCAAATTCATCTTTTGTATTCTTTTTCTGCTTCTTTAAAGTGACAGCTACATCTGTATCTGGACTTTTTTTCCAGTCATATAACCTATCAATCTTGAAAATACAGTAATATGTCATCTTACACAGCTTACTAAAGGGCATCTTTATGCTTATGCCACATCATCCAAGAGAAATATTTTACCAGCTAATGTAGCTAGCCACCTATTTGCTCCAGTAATCAAATTAAATCTTTTTATTTGCTTTAGCTGCTATATTTATCTCTGTTTATGTGTTTACCCAATGTTGGCCAGTATTTCATGATAGAAGTATTACTTCGGGTTTTAAAAATTCAAGCTATAATAATCTAGGTTCATATGGGAAAAGTTTATATACATTAATTACACCAAGTAAGACTTTTCAACATGAAGCTTGTCTTTTTTCAGAAAATGCACAAAAATCCATGTAAGGAGGTGCAAGGAAAAAAAAAACCACAACCCAAGTGCAACTTCCAGAAGCGTGAACCATATACGGAAGCTACGTAAGGTAAAGAAACTTATCAGTAAGGTCTCTGAGAAGAACTGACAGCTTGTTCTGCAAAACTCCTGTAATGCCATTGGGGTATCAAGGACACGAAAAACCCAACAGAGAGGATCTAAGAACCCCCGCTTCAGACTTTACACAAACAATTCAAGTTCATGGAAGAAAACAGAAAATTGTCAGATGCCAAATACACCATTAGAGTAGAAAACCACACGATTAGAGTGAAAAGCTGTCTTACCTTGTTGAGAGCTACTATAAAAGGGCATTTCTTAGATTTCAGTAGATTTATTGATTCAATTGTCTGTGGCTCCAAACCATGCATGATGTCAACTACGAGTATAGCAATATCACATAGTGAGCTTCCTCTATTTCTTAGATTGCTGTGGCATTAAAAGAGAAAAAATAAGTAAAAATCAGTCATGTAGCAACAGAACTTTAATGAAAACACCAAATATAATGTCATACAACATTTGACCAACAAAAAGCTAAAGCTGATCAAGTAGTTATTTTTCCCTCAAAAACGTAAGCTCTATCAAAAAAAATACTCAAATCACACTGTGTAAATTCCATTTAACAGAATACGTTAGAGTATATGTAAGCAAAAATAAGAAAATATTATCCCAAGAGTTTTCCAATTATTATATATTTATACAAGTTAAGATATGCTCTGATTTTTTTCTGAGTAAGAATTGAGAAGGGTACAGTGGAACACAGGAGTGCAAAATCTGAACAAGACATTTTAGTATACAATACTACATAAACACTAAGATCAACAGACATCTTTGGTGCCAAACAAAACCTGGCTAGAAGATGAAGAGCTGTAAGTGGTGTGATGCCAAGGAACTGATCAGAACATGATCTAGTGCCCTAAGACCTGGCATTTCAATGCTTGCAGAGGTTTATGTTTAAGAATGTCACATCAGAGTCTTAATCCTTCTGTTTGAGGATTCCACCCAAGCACTACCTCAGTGAATACAGATGTGCATATCACGTTTTAAACTTAAAAGCTGATTTAGTGGCTTGCCTGTGTGCTGCTGGTGTTCCTAGGCAGCATATGAGCTCTGCTAAGAATCAGCTGACCTGTGCAATTAGTAACTTCCAGTCTTATGAACTAGTTATCTTAACTGGGACACTATGAACTGGAGACTGGAACATAAGTTTTAATTTTTCATAGCAGAGTACTTAGGTCACCTGAAATCCTCACCTTTTCTTCTCCAGCTACCTTCCTGCTTCCATCTTTCCTCTTACACTAACTAGTGAGAAAAAAGTTATTTACACGCTTTTTCAGATATTCACGGCTCAATCGGCATGACGACTGAAAATTAATCAGATATAAAAGGCCAGAAATTAACCAGATCTAAAAAGCACCTGGAAAGTAAGCAAATTCATTTATTCCTCTACTGTAGGTCTTGGTTTGTTGTTTTTTTTTTTTGTTTGTTTGTTTGTTTTGTTTTGTTTTTGTTTTGTTTTGTTTTGTTTTTTTAAAGGAGAAGAAACACAATAATTAGGCAAAGACCTAGCACTGTTAAAAATATATCCAGATGCTTTAGCCATCACTTCTGGGTAGTACTATATTGTGAGAAAACATTACCTGAAAGACTCATGTCCTGGAGTGTCGATTATCAGCATGCCTGGAATTTTTATGTTCTCTCTGTCAAACTAACATTCAAAAATATTAGCCATCTTGTAAAGATTACACAAGAAAAATTAAAAAAAAAACTCTTAAGAGCTGGCAGCATTACTAACAGACTTCTCTTCAAAAATCCAGATACATATTTTAAGGAATGCCAGCACCCTCCATAAACAAAATCAGTCAAGCTCATTTCAATATAAAAAAAAAGATGCGGCACATTCCCCTCGCTATCAAGTGTCCGTAAGCTCAGCTAAAATTAGTAAGACAAGGCAGAAGAAAA
>VYZM01011923.1:9438-25385 GCA_013398915.1 Dromas ardeola | reverse complement strand
AAAAAAAGGAGGAAAAAAAGAGGAAAAAATAGTTCAGCCTAGTGAGATTTATCATCCCTGTCTTGACCATTTCCTGTTCTCCACTGACTTTACATTTTTAATAAATTTAGGAAAATCCTGGAAAAAGCCATCACTACTGAGGTTTTTCAGTCAGATGCTGCTGCAAGCAAAACTGGATATAGTACCCAAAACAAGAAACACAGAGCAGTTATTTCTGCAACACAATAAAATTCATTACCAAGGAACCAGCACAATTTCAGTGCACACAGCAAAAAGGTAAGTTTTTAAACAGAAAACATACTCAGTAAGTTTCAAAAGTCTCAATTTGCAATCAAAACATTGTCAAATAAGCAGTTTATGTATATGCGTGTACTGTCTAGAACAGAGTATTTGTGTATTTTTCTGAGGAAGTGGCAATGCATTAGCTGAAACCAAATGTATCAACTAAAATTAAAAATGAGACAGCCTCCTCCTCTGGGGAGGGGAAAAGGACAGGAATTAAAAAACAACCAGCCCCAATATTAGAGATGGGGGTAAAAAGTACAACTGCCTGTGTCAGGAAATCTCACAAGGCCTTAACTAGTTTACATTTTGTATTTTTTTAAAAACAGTCTCTGAAGTGCTCTAACTTACGTTTTTCACCATCTTAGTTTGCTCATTAATAGCTTCAAGAGGAACATTAGTCGCACCAATCTGCTGAGTGATACCACCAGCTTCACTGTCCTGTACATGAGTATGGCGGAGCTAGACAGAAAAAGACCAGAAATACTTACATGTAAGAGACCAAAGTAATCTCACTTTAATTCTTTCTATTTTCAACCAAAAACTCCACGTGCATAAACAAGACGCACAGACAGTGCCTGCACATTCTGCATCTTTCTTACCTTATCTAAAATTTTGGTCTTGCCTGTGTCTACATGCCCCAGGACACAGATAACTGGTGCTCTAAGCTTTTCCATGTTCATATTTTTGCTGTTTTCAGCTCGTCGCTTCTATGGAAAAGACACATAAAATTTGGTAGGTATAAACCAAAAAACACAGCTCGCGTCTTGACTTGATTACATACATAAAACATAGTTCAGACTGTATTATTTAGACTTAAATTTTCAAGGCAATTCAAGGTCTGTAATCCCTCTTTTAGCAAATCAAAAATTTACAACAGTTAAGGGGAGTTTTGTTTGGTTTTGGTTACAGTCTAGTAGGCTAAGTTATTATACCCACTAACATGTAGTTGGTGATTCTGAAGAAGCATCTTGGGTAAGGAAACCGAGGACATTAGCAGCCACAAAAAAGGGTTGAACAGTTTGGAAATACATCTTTTAAAACTCTGAAATACCTATCTGTAAAGGATAATACCCTCTTTCTCCGGAAGAGGTGGAGGGGAACGACACTGAAGTGCACATTCTTTGCGATCAAGTGGTCTAAAATCAAATATTTCAGCTTCAGGCAAAAACGGGTCTTTTTTCTTAATTAACCCAATCTCTGGGCCTGCCTAAATATTAGTTATGACACAGCCATCATTCTGACAAATATGGTTAAACGGCCTTTCAGTGAACTGAAGATGAAGCTGTTTCTTATACAACACAAAAGTCCGGCTGTTCAAACAGAGCTGTATCTTAGTACCTCAATTCTCCGTTTAGCTTTGTCATAAGCACGCTCTTCCTTAGTACGGTCATCATCAGAGTCGTACTCAGAATCAGAGCTCATTTCCTTGCCGGGCTTTTTTTCCATAGATTGTTTTCCTATAGCTTGGGAGTCTGCCTCTCGCTCATCTGAAGTCTTTTCATCCTCATCTTCACTCCCTTCGCTATCTTCAGATTCTTCACTTTCTTCTTCCTCTTCCTCATCCTCCTCTTCCTCCTCCTCTTCCTCCTCTACTTCATTTTGTTCTTTGACTTCAATGTGGACAGGTTTGCTCTCTGTCAAAAAAACCACCAAAATCGAAAGTAAAAATTCTCTATTAAATTCACACTTGTGAGGGACAGGGCAACAAAAAAAAAACAAAGAGAAACTACTACAGAAGAGTGAGGACTGAGAGTGGGTTCCATTCAGAAGTGCCAGTCAAGATCATTTTTCAACTTTCAATATAATAAAAAAAGTGTTTCATGTTCAGAGCTGCTGACTTGTGTTTAGAATCTGTGCAAGCAGAGTGAGTTTGGGGGGAGGAATGATATTATCAGCACACTTACGCTTGACATCATTTGCAAATATTCAGACAAAGTGATATTCTTTAAAGCTGTGTGCACTTCATAAAGGAATGAACGTACTAACACCTTTAAACAGAAAGCCAAAATGCACCAAATTCACCACAATATGGATTTGGTGTATTACTGATCAAGAATTCACATTTAAGCAGAAGTGACAATCAGAAAAAGTGGTCTCTTCTACATCTTAACACCTCTTCTACACCTTAAGGTTTTCCTAGACTGTTCAGAGAAGATTAATATTTTTCAGAGGATTTCTTCAGTAAACAAACAAAAAGAACTACCAAAAAGTAATTTTCTTTCTTTGACAGCTTCCCATTTATCATACTTGTGAAATCATACAAGACGAGCTAATGAACACACTTTTAAAGCCATGCATTCTCTTCCTCACAGATCTGCTAGGAGGCTCACTGCTCTTAGAGATTAGTTAGGTTTCCTTCCTATGCTGGAAGTCCCTCAGCTTAGTAATACACTAAATTGAATTCCCAGGAAGGCTTTTTTTCTGGATCACATTGGCAGGTCCTTCAAATCCAAGCTGCAAGAAGTGGAATGTAACACCCTCCCCAGGACAGTGGCAATAGACTGAAGCACGCTTTCAAGACGGCGGGCAGCCCTTAGTATTCCGAGTAGAACAGTCCAGCACCACAGGAGCACACACTTGTGCTGAAATTAAATCCACACTGCTGTACCTACATGTAAATAAAGCATTACACTTGAAAGGACAGGTGCTGGAAGTATAGGGCTGAGCAAGTAAAAAAAATACTTGATGAATAGCCTTTGATCTTCAGAAACAACGAAGTCACATCATAGAAGCGCTAAGAACAGTAATCAACTCCTGTTCAGGAAGACTCACAGCAATAGGGCTTCCTCCACCACTGGAGGAAAACACCTGAGAAGTTATCCCTGCATTCTTGCGCAGCTCTAACTTCCCCAGAAACATTGCTGTTGGCTGCAGACAAAATATGGGCTTTGGCATATACACACAGCAATGTGAATGTTCCTGCAATTCTTCCCTTTCCTTCCACATCTGCCTCTCAAAGAAGCAGATAAAGTACCTAGAACTTACTATAATGCACACACACTAACCTTCACCCCGACTTAGTCCCCCACTTCTTTGAGAACTTGTTCAAAGGTACTCGCCTAGATGTTGCCAGGTTTGTGTAGTAAAACTGTTACGGCTTTGTAATGGTTACCAGACAAATACAGTATGAGGTAAAAAGTTTCCCTAAACTCCCAGAGGTGGTTTAAGCACATATTAAAAGGAGAGGATTTTTACTCCCATAAAAACAAATTAAAAAAAATCCAAGTGATTTATTTTAGGTGATAACTGCTCATATGAGTATTTCTAAAGGGTCTTCTTGAACTGTATTAGTGCAGGTTCTGAAAGCTCTGCCTTTCTTACCACACTTGCCTCACAATTTATCTAATGGGGCAGAGGGAGAATCCAAATACAAAATTGTTTTCTACAGTGTCCTGGTTTCAGCTAGGATAGAGTTAATTTTCTTCCTAGTAGCTGCTGTGTTTTGGATTTGGTATGAGAAGAATGTTGAGGAATGCTGATAACACACATTGTTTTAATTGTTGCTAGGTGATATTTACATTAGTCAAGGACTTTTCTGGCTTCCCATAGAAGCTGAGAGGGAGCATGGACAGGACAAGCTGGCAAAAAGAAATATTCCGTACCATAGACGTCATGCTCAGTATATAAGTGGGGGTTGGCCAGGGGGCAGGGATCCAGAATCACTGCTCCAGAAGGGCTGGGAGCTGGCTGAGCAACCAGTCCTCAGGTAGTGAGAGGATCTTTTGTTGTATTGGTTAACAGTAGCAATAATAATAATGGTAAAAGAACATACAAAGTTATTTTCTCAGCCCACACGTTTGGGGATTTTTTTCCTTTCCTTTCCTTTCCTCCCTACCCTACAGGGGGGGACAGGACAGGGAGGGGAGACGCACTGGGGAGTGAGCGAGCAGTTGCATGATCCTAGTTGCCAGCTGGGATTAAAAGACAACATACAGAAGACTCAGCCCAAAAGAAACCTCTTAATCAGAAAGAGTACGTTTGGTATTTACATGCCCACCTTTCTCTCCATCTTCATCACTAACCATAGCTTCCCAGTCATCCAAACCGCCATCTTCCGTTTCTTCTTCTTCCTCCTTTTCTTCTGAAACTGAGAAATTCAACATTAAAGGAAAAGAAAGAAAGAGCCCAGCAACATACAACATTTTTAGATGCCCCTTCCTTTGACGTACTGACAACTGCAACTTACAAGTTTGACCTACCACAGGTCTACCAAATTACCTCCATGTTCCCTAAACAGAAAATGTTGCATACTTAAGAAATAATCTTCAGTTCTGTCCACAAAATCTTACAGTGCTAGCATCTTTGCCTAGCAAAACATATTGTTGGAAGACATAGCTAAACTACTTATCTAGTTCCTGTCTGCATATCATGCAAGTGCCTGCATAATGCATGCCACACAAACCTCTACCACAGCCACATTCCTTGAAAGGAGCTGCCCAATTAACAGTTAGACATGTGTAACAAAATGACAGAGAAGAAAACAAGTTACAGTATTATTTTTAATTAAAGTGAAAATACTAAATTGTCTATGAAAAGTGCTATTTTAGGACTCCAGGTGCCTTTACATAATTATACCATGGATTCCAGAAGCATTAAATGTATTCATTCCAGCAGAAATTCAGTCAGATATATGAAAAGACTGCAGCTCTCAATAACAGATAAAATGGAAAAATGCAAACTCTTAACCCTCTCCAAAAAAGCCATTAAACGATATATATGTTGCAGCACAAGGAGTGTCACAAAATTTCAGCTCTTTGAAATGAAGCTTAAGTTCCAGATTGCTAGAATATTAGCTGGGAACTGATGTTCTACCAGTGAGCCCTTCTCTGTTATAGCAATGGAATTGCTCCTTCAAGAGATAAGTCAAACTAGAATTAGAGTGCACATGCAGCTTTGTTCTCAAAAAGCTGCACATTTTCTCAGTATTTGTCTGACTTAAGAGTAAGGGTAAAAATTGAAACAGTTCATGCTGAAGAAGAAGTCCAGTACAATGCAATTTTGGAAAAAGAAGTACTGTGCGTAGGCAAAAATGAGGGCAACAATCACTTGGTATGTGGATACTCAGTTTCACAAGCTAACCCGTATCCACTGCATGCAGCACTTGTGAAAGCAAAACATTTGGAATCAAGAATACAATTGCTGTGAATATTGCAGCATCAATATTAGAGGCAGCATTTTTGCTCCCTGTCCCCACCTAACCACTGACAAAACAGCCTTTTAGAAAGCAAATGAAAAGTCAAGGGAGCTAATCATAAGGCACTGACTGTACTTATTTGAGACAGTTGCCTAAGCCAATTGAACACTGGAGTCACACAGAATAAGGGACCTTTACAGTCTCATTCTGAAGCTTCACGCCTTTTTACTCCATAAAATTCCATCAGTTCCTCCCTTAGGAAAAGAAAAAAAAAAAAACCAGCAACTACCTCAAGAAAGGATGTCCACTCAGCCCCCACACAACAAGGTATGATACCCACCATGCAGTACTGCCACACAGTCTTATTATGTGTTTTAAATTTATTAGCATTTCTACTAACCTGGCTCTACTGGAAGAGGAATCTCTTCTTTTACTGGTGTTTCCAGTTCTACAGCCTCTTCAGCTGGGGAAGTTACCTCCACACTTTCTGAAATTGCAAGAAAGCAAACTGGTTATTATGTTATTCCAAAGTGTAAACCAACTCAGTTACACATGCAGCTTCACATTTAAGGTCTATTTTTAAGTTGTATTGTTACAAGTAGAACGAAATCTGCATTTATTTAATACCAAGCTAACTGAACTCCCACTTACTAAGCTAAAACAAAAGTTAGAGCATGTGGCTTATTTGAAAAACATTTGGCTTTCTAAGCAGTTAAAACAGATTTATGTGATAGATCAGTTATTGGCTAAGAGGATTACCATTGCTCTTGAACATTAAAAAACCTCACTTTCTTTAAAAGACAAAAGAAAATGAATAATAATGAACTACCCATTCTTGCTCTACTGTTCCATATTAAAAAAAAATAAATCACTGATACAATTCACATAAGCAATGTTCTCAATTCTTTACACACACTCTGTAAATGGTTTGTAGCCACATAACTTTCATTGTCGAATGTNCATAACTTTCATTTGCAAATATAAAAAAAAAAAAAAAAACAAAAAAAACCAAAAAAACAGCTAAATAACAAAAGAGACCTGATGCAAGGGGGTTTTGTTTTGTTTAAACTAAGGAATAGTCTTGAGAAGAGCCACAGTAATACCACCACAGACAAACCAACAAAGCACAAAACTAAAAAGTTCTGACACACTCACTCTTTGTCTAAACAATGCAATAAACTTTAAATTTTCAAAAATGCAAGCTCTCTGAACTACTCATGCCCTGGAAACTGAAAACTGGCTTTATATACAAGAAAATATATAAATGAAGAAATTGTCTCCAACTTAAAAGTACTAAAACCAGGATCAATCCCCTTTCATCCTCGGACATCAACTTAGACTTAATTACTAGTCATTATTACTTACACTACACTGTATTTAACCTACAAAGGCACAAAAAGCATTCGACCTCACATTGGTAAAAGGCCTTTACATTCTGTACATCTCCAGCATTTAGAAATTCTAAAGAAAATACCCAGGTTAGGAAAAAAATAACAGTCAAGTAGGTTGCAAAACAAAGGATTACGTGAGCAGTCTTCAAAACAACTGCAGGATCCAAATGCATCAGCACTTGCATGTGGGGGCAGGGGTGACAAAAGAACCTCAGAGGCACCCTGAAGCACAATTACTTTAGGATTAGCTGATTTATTCCACAAACACTTCCGGAAATGTGACTAATCTATTAGGTATCCCTATATGCAAACCACACCTTCTTTATTTTCCGTCTGCTGCTGCTTCTTTTTCTTTTTGTCTTCATATATTGGCCTCTTCTTTGGCACAGAGTCTTTGGATGGCACTTCAACACCTGCAAAAAAAAAAGTTAGAAAGAAAATCCATGTGATTAATAACTAAACATAAGCTTTGGTTTAAATGAGAACATGTTTTCCAGGATTGCAAGGTGAAGGAAGCAAGGGAGTGCAAAGTAGGTTCAACGCATATTTTATCTTTTTAAAAAGTCTGAATTTCAAAAGCTGCAAAACTTGAGCAAAGTATAGTTCTTCAGATACTCTGAATGCTGTCAAAAAGAAGTCAGATTACTAATGGGAAAAAAAAAAACACCAACAAAAAATGTGATCCTAAGACTACAGGTTTGAAGCTATCACATACTTACCTAGGATTTCATGAGCACACATACCTCAAGTTTAACAAGTGTATGTCAATTTAAAGTCTGCTATGCTAAAACTCCCTTAAAACCAGCCTGCCAGTAACCCTAGTTTCAGACGATCTGTAGCAGTTAAGAGGCACAGCTCTTCTTAAAAGCTTAAGGCTGGTCAGTAGATAGTATTTTGCTTTTTGCTCACTGCTGGGGGTTTTTTGTTTGTTGGGTTTAACAACATAGATGTTTTTAGGTATTAAAATAATGCCAGGTTCAATTCATCAGCTTCATCTCCACCTCACCAGAAAGACCACACTGTAATGTTGGAAGGGATTAAATTAAAAACAGAAGTTTGGTGCAAAGACAATTTAATAATTTACGGCCGCACCTTCTGAAACACTCAATTCCTCAGGTACTGTGGGATTTACAGTATAGATGTGACAAAAATTCAGTTGTGGCAGCACACAACTAGAAGGATTCTAATTAACAGAAATGACTGAAGAGAAATGGCTTCTGTGTATGTTTGAGAGCTCCAAACATTTTACTAGCTACAGAGATTCTTACCCTTACGCATCCACCTACCAGAAAAGTGTCAGATAGTTTTCTCTACAAATACAGAAAGAAGGATACTCAGCACCCAGGAATTCATTTCTTTCCTTAGCCACAAACAAGTTACCAGGAACAAATTAGGACACGGGCTTACAATACATTGGGTATGTTTACTTCATTGCAATGGAAAGAGGCTGTATTTGACAGAAAAGCAGAAGAGCTCCTATATAGCCTTTTCCTGAAGCAAACGCAAGAGGATAACGTACCATTCCCATGGACTAGCTAACTTGAGGCAAAACAATGCACTTGCTTAAGTGAGCACATCAATTAATTCAAGAGGATCCGGATCACTGATCTTATAAGACTTGCAGCACAGCCCATCTGCTTTTCCTGGCCTCTGGACTAAGCAATGGAAAGAAGTGATTTTTCCTAGGTTTTATAACTGACATCTTTAAACTGCAAGTAGAATCTATTAAGAAGTTGGATATTTAAAGCTCAAGATGAAAATATAAAGACATTTACACCTACTTAAAAAGAAAAGGGGGGGGGGGCACACACCCTGCGTCCCTTGACAACAGAGCAGCTTTACATGGAATTACTCAGTATTTGCTCTCCTAGCTCCAGATAGAATAAACAAAGACAGAGCGATAAGACGTATGAATTATTTTTATTGTAATTATTATTATTTTAAACTTTACTGCTTACCCTGAGCTTGGAGTAGTTTAAGAGTAGCCTCCGCTCTGGCTCTGGCTTCTCGTTGAGCTTTTGTTAAGAGTTTCCCCTCCTTCTTCAAACGCTCCTTCCTCTCTTTTTCTTTCTGTTTCTTTCTTTCTTTCCTCTCTTGCTCTAACCGTTCCTAGAAAAAGGTTTAAAAAACACGCAGAAATTTTAAAGCATGCTTTACACAAAAGCTGGCCAAGTGCACATTCTATTGAGGAGAAACATATTAAGGACTAATCCACCAGCAAGGGTACAGGTTAAGACCACCCCTCTCCCTTATTCTGTCTTCAGACTAAGATACACGTTACCTCCTCTTTGCGCTTTGCTTCTAGTTCCTCCAGTCGTCTTATGCGTTCTTCCTCCTCTCTTTTTGCCCTTTCCTCCTCCTCTTTCATTTTAGCCAAGGCTTCTTGCATGGCTTTAACTGTGGCTTTACTGGGACCCTTTTTCTTCTCTTTCTCTTTTTCTTCTTTCTCACCCTTCTTTTTTTTCTTGTCTTTTTTCTTTTTGTCCCCCTCATTGTCATCAGCTATAGAAAGAAGAGGCATACATTCAAAGACCGCAGAAATTTTAAAGATACTCTAAATGCAATTAATGTTTCAAATATGATAAATAACACCAAACGAGGAACATTTTGACTGGCTATTACATAAGCACTTCATAATAAAAAAAATAAAACTGTCTCTTAAATTGTGAAGTCAGGGCTTGAAGTCTTCAAGTAAAATAGTAACTGGGAAGTGAAAAAGTAGGTTTGCAATACAGAACTGTAAGTATATACTGTAATGAGAATTTGCCATCTGGCTTTTGTTTTCCCGTGTACCTGAACAAACCTACAGGCCAGAAAAAAACAGCCACACCTGAGCCAACACAGAGAGACAAGGCAACCAAATGTTTAGTGTTCCCGATTCAGAATAAAGCAACAAATCATCCTCACTGCCTGCCAGCTCTTTGGCCTTCTTATAAAAGCTACAGTGTTTAAATTACAGTTTTAGAAATCACGTTACAAACCCTCTGTTCCTGCAGGAGGCTCTCCTTTTTCCCCAGGGCCAGAGGTTGACACGACTTCAGGAGAAGCCTTCTCTTCAGCTTTTTTTGGAGCTTCCTTCGGCTTTGCTAGTTCCTTACCACCACCTTCTAATTCTTCCTTCTCCTTCTGCTTCCTCAATTTGGCTTTTTCTTCCTCACGTTTTTTCCTTTCACGTTCTTTTTTTTCTGCCTTCTTCTGAGCCACTGTTTTTACTTTGAATGAAGGTTCTTCCTCATCATCCCCACTTTCAGCAGCGGGGGTGGACTTTGGTTTTTGGTTTTTCTTTTGTCCTTTTCTAGATTGGGAGACCTCATCTGATTCATCACCGCTCCCACCTGTAGATGCTGCACGCTCTTTGCTTTTCTTAATGTTAGTTTCATCTTCTTCTGACAGATCGTGCTTTTTATTTGACCTCTGAGTTTTCCCTTTGCTTTTCTTAAGCTGTGTCTCATGATCATCATCATCACTGCCAGAAAGCATGTCTTGTTTTGCTTTCTGAGTTTTCTTAGATTTTTTATCTTTATCTTCCACTTCCTCACTGTCATAGTCATTTTCCTGATTGGCTTTTTTACTCTTTCCTTTTCTTTTTTTATCTTGTTTTGATAAGCTTTCTTCATTGTCATTTTCAACCTGGTAATTAAACAATTCAATAATTAGACATGAAAAATTACTTGCTATTGTGAGCTAAGAAGTAGCATTGAGAGATGTCAAGAAAAGCTCCTCTTATTGAAGACGAAGTTTGAAAGCAGTAACTATTCCTGCTGAGTGTACTACACCTCAGCCCACAATTACAATTTATTCTGATTGACTTTGAATAATTATCAGCATGAAGACACAGCTTCTGGCAAAATCCTTCACAATTGAATTTACTATGAAAATATGATCACATATAATTAAAAATACATGCTAGCCACATGTTTCACATAGGATCTCCAACTACACTGCACCACTAGAATTTTTCTGGGGCAGAGGTGCCTTGTATTTCAATTATTTCCTACAAAACAGCCCACCTCCCTCTCAGTGTTCACCTTTCCTGTAGAAGGTTCCCTGTCAACTTTCCCTCCTTGCGCCTCTATGGACAGTTCTTCCAGCTCCTTCAGGATATCATCTTCACTAAAAAAAGAAAGAAGTTATGGTACTTAAGTAACTGAGGTTTTGTAAAATGGAATGAAATAAGACAAATAGGAAAAAAAAAAAAGCTTACTCAAAATCCTGTTTCTTCTTCTCTTTTTTCTTTTTGCCTTTGGATTTCTGAGGCTCTTGCTCCTTTGCAGCTCCTGCACCTTCTATCTCAGCAGCAAGGGCATCAATATCAATATCATCTTTTGCACTAAAATGCAAAAGGAAAGCAGGGTTATCAAGAGTTCAACCACCGAGTTTACATAAGCAGAAGCCATCTGCATAAAACAAACAAAAGCTTCAAAAATGTAAAATCAATCACAAAACATAGGCAATGCTGGGGCAAAAAACACATTTAACAAACCATTATGCACTTTATTCCACCCAGAAGGACGAAAAGGAAAAACCTTCACACATGTTGTCTGCCTTGAAGGGAGATGGAACAGTAAAACCTGTTCAGTTCTTGCAACACTGACTTTAAGTGTTTAGATGCGAGATTTGATAAAGCTTCTCGGAAGAATGTAACTGGACTGTTTCACTTTGTTCCTCCCTTCAGATAGCAGTAGGTGTCACTGATAGAAAAGCAGCCCCCACAATGAAAGTGTAAAAATGGAGCACAAATAGAAGAAATTTTGCAATTTAGTAACCAGGAAATTCTATTAAGAAGTACTTATCTGCCCCTTTAAATATCCTTCTGCAAACAAAAATAGTTACGGTATTTTTATTTAGCAAATAAGTGGAAGTTCTTCACAGCTTTCAATTTAAGGTAACAGTTGCCTATGCTTTGCCATCAGACTGAAAAGTTTTATTCTTATCTTTCACAAGAAGTCACCCGGAAGTACACAGTTCAGCCCCGAGCCAGACTCTAAAGCGGATCATAAAAAAATACCAATGCAGTTGGCAAGCAATCATTTCCACCACTTGCCTTAGTATTACCTCTCCCAGGCCTAAAGAAAGCCAAAAGAAGTTTCACTAGGCATCTGAAATACGCATCC
This sequence comes from Dromas ardeola, assembly GCA_013398915.1. Lineage (NCBI taxonomy): Eukaryota > Metazoa > Chordata > Aves > Charadriiformes > Dromadidae > Dromas > Dromas ardeola. The sequence goes on along the minus strand of VYZM01011923.1, from coordinate 13,461 downwards.
TTCCTCATTAGATCTCATTATATCAGGTTTCTCTTTCAAAAGCATTTTCTTCTCTTGCTATAAATAAGCTCTCATCCGCAACTAAGCAGAAGTGGCTTTTTTCCTGTCCTTTATCAATAGTTGTAATTCAGATGCACTTTTTTCTTTACTCGTACCACAAGAATTGAGGAAAGACTCTAGTGTTCAGAGATTTTTCCACCTAATCACGCTAACAATACAATTGTAAGAAAGGAGACTTACCTGTTCCCCACTTCACGCTTAGAACTTAGGTACTCAGACCAAAACTGGTCTATTAAAGTAGCAAATATTAGGATGCTACTTTTATCGCAGCTTGCAATTTCAAAAACCGTTTAATCAATATGCTATTAATATCTCATCTAACTCCTTAGATACGTGGGCAGAAAACCATTCTTTGTTTCACGATTTCACTATCTCAATTACTACCACCCACTTAGTACAGATCAGCCAGACATAGGTTGACCCACCAAATACCAAAATCTATATACAGAAAAAAAGGGAAATAAATTTCTTCCAAATTCAGGACCTCCAAGGTATCAGCCAATTCTAAACTACCCGAGCTTCAGCCTTGCCAGTTTACAAACCCAGAATATTAATAAAGAAAATCAAGTACTTAATTACTCCTTTAAAAATTCTGAAATAAGTCTAAGTTGTATTTCCCTTTGCAAAAGGAGAGCGCTGAGACAATCATTTTACAAGTTTAAGTGAATGCTGACATTCACAAACCCATTTTATCCCAAATATTGGGTATAAGCAAGTCACCAAACACTGTCTATATGTGACGACAGCACAAGTAAGAACATATTTCCTTTTTTTAAAAAAAAAAGACCAAGATTATTTGTATTTTTAAGATCTTAAATCTTCTTCTACATAGACTGAATAAACCAAGGAAAAAGTAGCAAAGTGAAGCACCTTACTGTACGGCATCTTTTTTACCAGAGATACTTACTTTCAGTCAAGAGAAGAAAAAAAACATGCCTTGAATATACCTAGTAGTACTTCTTATGTGCTGACATGATAAGTAATACATTTTTCAAAGTAATGTTAACTCTTAAACAGTTAATGCAAGATTTCTAAACCAATCCCCACCTCTCTCAAGAGGAAAGAATAAACTTTTTGGCCATTGCCACCTTAAGAATAGCTGACTTGATGTTTCAGCAATTTAAGAGCTGTTTTTATAAGCAGTTTAACTGGCTGTGCACCAGGGGTAGCATAGACAGCTGAAATAAAAACGTCAGCAATCATCTCTACACCTAGAGTTAAAGCCCGAATATCAGGGTATTTTACACCTAGCCCTACACACAGGCCCTCGGGTTTCTTTTTGCATTAAGTGCAGCATACTAGTTTATTATGCACACTTGCTTACCTCCTTCTACTCTAGGAGTTAATGGAGGAGACTGAGCCAAATCCAGGCTTGAAATAGTTTTAAGAGACCAAAATACAAGCTCCACTACTACTTCTTCCATGGCTGTACTGCTCCCACTACTACAGGACCTTAACCATATGGCTGTACAGATATTAAAGAGCCGAGCCTTTAAACAGCTTACATTTCACATGGATATCCTCAAGGCTGACTTTTCACATTGCAACTTTGCAGAAAATTACGTCCAAACATATAACACGTGGGATTTTATGCTACGAGCGAAGAGGATGCTTATGGTACCTTATGTTTTTCAGGATACAGGCTTTAAGGGAGTGGGGGTTTATTTATTTTTAAAGCAACTTACTTCAACTGAACCCCAAAGAAGAAAACTTCTTGGGGGGGGCGAATCTTTGAAATAAAACACTGAAAAAAATTAATTCACAGACATTAAGCTTCAATACCCACCAGCAAGAAGAGTTTAGGAATAATAATGCGGACTGTTCAGCTGTCACAATAGTGGCATAAATATAGTACAAGAGCCGTTCCAACCTCGGCTTCCACTGCTATCAATGGTTTCCGACAAATCTATACTTTTCACTACATTTCCATTTACTAAGAAGCGACACAGCAGGCTTCAAACATTTGAGCCTCAATGAAGTAAAAGGTAAAATTAAGTCTGCGTGCACTTATATATACACTAGTATATACAGTTATAATTCTTCTGAAGAACTGTAAAGCAAGAATTTCATTGGAAAGCCAAGGAATTCAAATATTGGCTTCCATTACTAAGAGTTTATTGCCATAATGACCTTGAACTTCCTTACCTTTTAAAACTCTAATAATATTCCACTAGGATTTCACAATAAAAGCTCAAAAGAAGATTGAGAAGGTGCCCTCCCCTCTGTTCCTGGGAGATTCTTATGTCACAAGGAACGCACTGCATTTAGATACATAGCAAGAGAGATTCTTTCCTATTGGCATTGGAAGACACACCTAGGAAAATTTTTCCTGTAAACTTTTTTAAGCAGTCCCCAAACACGTGTTTCAGAAACTCAAACACTCTTGCAGGAACCTCCTCCTCCAAGACCTCCAGAAGGTCTCCACCCATCCTCTCCTGCCCCTCCACTCAGCCTTTGTACAGGTCCTAACCCCAACCCTAAGAGTGCCATATACAGGAACTTCAAAGCACACCAGTATGCTCAGTTTTCAATTCTGACCTCGAATTGCTTTCACATGAAGACTTCATATATAGACTTCACAGCCTCCCTACCTCAAGCCATTCAAGCTCATAATGCTTTGGACTCAAAGGAGGCTTGCTCTTGATCACGTTCACACACTGAGATAACCCCATGTTTCACCAGCAGAGGAGGCTCAAGGAGGTCTGGAAAGCTTGGAACTGAAAGCAAAGTACTACTGCGCTCCTGATAAGGGGTTATTTCCCTGATTTTCTTTTGTCTGTTTCACAAGTGAAGCCTGATCCACCTTTCTTATTCATGTATTTTAGATTCCAGCCTGTATGTTTGTTGCCAGATATGAAAGGAGTTCTGATACTGCTAACAGAGCATTTCAATGCAGTAAATTACAGCAAGAGTTAGGTGTGTATACTTTATTCACAAACTAAATAAGCACTTTTCAATACATTAAATGGCTGCAGGCATCCCTTCGTGGAGGTCTGTGCCTAACACGGGGCAAAACTATGCAGTGGGAGAAGACACAGCAGCCAGACTAATTAAAGGAGATGGCAATAATCATAACAACTAGAGAGAGATCACCATATTTCATATACCAAGAAAAATTATTTTTCTTTAGAAGTACATCACTGATTAAAAAAAAAGTGTTCTACTTTTCCCTTATGCAATCTCACTGCCTTTTGCCATTTAAGTGGGATTATAACAATGTAAGACTTCAAAACATTCCAAAGCATTTTAAAATTAGCATATAGAAACATTCACATACTTTATACTGAAAAACATTGACCTTACTGTTGTAGAAATGACAGTAAGAAATCATCTGTTGCCCAAAAGAGTTCCGGTACAAGTTGTCTGCATAGACTACTGAAAATCTGCATTACATAGGGAAAGCCAGTTATGAATAGGCTCCTGAATATTCACTGAGTCACTAGTTAAATGCTGTGCTAGCATACCATTCTCTACCAAATCAGGATTAAATATACCCAGATTATCCCAAGTAAGTGTTTGGAGATTTTTAAATCAGGCATGGGCAACAAAGGAAATTCAACAACATCTCTCATGCAATCAAAGCATCAAATCAGGCCAGTAACAGAAAGTGACACTCCAAAATCCAACTTAAGCTACTTGTGTTACATGTTAAGCAGAACCTGTGACAAATAAAGCTACAATCCCAAATCCCGCCTATAAAAGAAAGTATGAAACTTTTCCATTGTGAAGATTAAAGCAGAGTTAGAAAATAAATGAAGAGCTGTCACCTACCGCTGCTCAGTCAGATGTAAAATGATGGCCAGTAGCTCTCCTACTTATAAGATCCCACACAGTTGCAAGCTATTGAGTCAGAAAAGTGGAAAAACCCCGTGACCTGATAGCTGCATGGTCTGTAGAAAAAACATTGCAGTGTTTGTCTTGCTAGTACAGCAAGGAAACAGCATTTAAGATTAAAGCCCCAGT
>VYZM01011922.1:26590-66391 GCA_013398915.1 Dromas ardeola | reverse complement strand
TGCACATGCATGTACATGATCATTCCCACAAAACAGTCTATCACATATGGTCTCTAGATCTACTTACCTATTTTTCCCTTACCTTACTCTATTTTTCTTCCTTTTCTGTTATCTTTGATAGTTACAATAAGTTTTCAGATACTCTAAATAGACCAATGAAGAACTCCACCTGTGCAGGTGGTAAAACAGCTTTACATATGGCAATATTGGAACAAGTACAAGTCTTAATGTACTCTACAATGTTAATAAAAATCCTAAAAATCTTTTTAGATTCCCCCTGGGGAAATGCCAAGATGAACAGAAGCATGAGAGGATGGCTACTGGTTGAAGGAAACCTCCATTTCTCTTCATCCTACCCTTTACCTTTCCCTCACCCTGTGTCTCCTCCCTCCTGCAGCACAGAAGCGGCAGATCAGGCAACTATTTACTGTACTTTATTATCTACTGACAATTATAAACTGTATGTTCAGTCTTAATTTATCACTCTCCTGCAGCTGCAAGATTGCATCATGCAGAAACCTTTTGGGTAGCTGGGCTACGACGACCTCTGGGGCACACCCCAGCACGTGCTGACTACCAACAAATGTTGGGGACCATTCAGGATGTCAGGAGACAGTGATCAAATGCAGTTCTACTCCGGATATGAACAAAAAACCATGTGCATGAACCACCTCTTTCCAAGCCCAGCTTTTCCACTACAATAAAACACTGGGAAAATGAGATTTTTCCATGTTCTTTCCTGTAATACATTCTATTTTACTTTCTGTTCTCCAGACATTTCAACATAGTATTTTTTTTAAATTCTCTCAGAAGATGGATATGTGTAGTTCAAAATGCAAAAGCACAAATCATTTACACTGCACCAATATTTGCACACAAATCCTGGGTAGAGTAAAATAGTGGTCAGCAAATAACACTTAAAAATAGTTTGCTGTCACACTGCTGCATTTTGGCAATATGTCATTATTTGGATCAGTGTGGGCATTTCTGGTCTTTGCTGAACTCTGCACACCATACTATGCTGGGTAGTTTCAGAGGACCAGCTGCTGTCGTAAACACTAACTTCAGATTTGAAGTGACAAAGAAACAGCTCTGGTAATGATGTTAACTTGTCCTTCTTAAGTCTTTTGACAGTGAAGACAATGCCAGTGCAACAATCCTTGACTCACACAGGACAAATCACAGTAAATTCATCTGTCATACAAATCTGTAGACTCTGCAACATCATTTGTTGCAGAAATTTGGGCAAGGGAAGGGATTTTCTCATTATAAGCAGAAGACTGACAGCTTGGTAAATGTAATTCTACTGCTGCTTCGGCCACAGAGTGGCTCTGTTAGAACACTTACACATTTCAGATAGGTGCAATTTTAGACACCCATTATGAGACACTGGATTGTGATTTAGTGAGGAATTAGTCACTGTTACAGTCAACATTATTGATCCATACAGAGAATGGATGGCATGTTCTATGACACTAACAATTCTGGAAAAAAAGGAATTCTGGAGGAAAAAAATGAGTATGAATCAGTAACTGGACATTAAGTTATTACACAGTTTAGATTACAGTTACTCTATGCTTTGTTCCATAACTGAAGACATTTTAGAACTTCACAGACATATGATTAAATAAAATTCAGCATTTGTGAAGTACCCAGACACAGTAGCAACGACTGCCACAGAAAGACCCATAAAAGCACCGTCAAGGTGGATTTTCAGAAAAATTTCTAGAAAATTCTTCAAACACTTGCGAAAACCAAGTGGTCGTGACAGAAAAAGAAAAGCCTTGTATGGACAAGTGACTGGTTAAGTTGCAGGAAACAGAGGGTAAGAGTAAATGGTGAATTCCTGCAAAGGAGGGAGGCCACTTGCAAAACTCCTCAAGGTTCTGTGATGAATCTGCTGTGGCAAAGGTGAGCAGTGAACAACATCCAGTTATTCAAAACAGTTCAGACTAAAGATTCATGGAGGGATACTGAGATTGAATGGACAGCAGAACGGCATGTGACATTCAACAAATAAGGTGACTTACATTGAGGGGAAAAAACTGCAGTCCTAATAAGCTGATGGGGTCTAAACTGACCATTATATTACTCAAGAATGAGATCTGAGTTATGATAGTCCCATGAAAACCGCAGTTTGGTCCTTGATTGTCCTCAAAAAAAAATAAACCAAGTGTTAGAAGTAAGGACAGGAACATCATCAAGCCTTTGTACAAATCTATGTTTCAGTCTAGCCATGTTTATACCTAAGACTGTATTTGTTATTCCCCTTATCTCAAAAAGGGTAACAGAACCAGAAGAGGTTCCTAAAAGCACAAAAAGGATGATCAAAATATCGAATAGGTTTTTCTTCAAGAAGCAGTCTAAGCAATCTTAGGTTTTTCATTCTGGAAAAGATAATTTTGGAGAGGTCTGACAAATTTACAAAGCTTTTCATAGGTTCTAGAGGGTGGTTGTACCAAATCACTGCACACAGTCTCTTCCGGTACAAGGATTAAAAGCCTTTGAATTAAGCTCATTAGGGATACCTTCAAAAGGACAAGAGGTGGTTCATCATATAACTGGTAGTTCACCTGAAGAACCACTAGCCAAAGAAGGCTGTGGGTTCTGCCTGACTTCACGAAGAAACTGGACATATTCAGAGATTAAAATCTACTCATGTTAACAAGAACATAAACCACAACTAACTCTGAAATTGCCTGTGCTTAAGAGAGTTGGAAACTTGTAAGATATCAAGTGACAGTAGCACATACACTTTCCCTGTTCTTACTCCTCCACACGCATTTGTTTATGGCTATTGTAAAACACGGTGCTGGTCAAAAGACATATTTGGATTGACCCAATATGGCCATTTTTGTGTTCTAATTCTATCTTCAGAACAGTGTTCAAATAGCAGAAAAAAACATGAGGCAACAACACCTAACTCTGTTTTTCTCCACAATTGTTAACAGCAGCTAATTAAATTACCACCACCCATCCTGTGCAATGAATGACTCATGGGTCCTATGGGGAAAGGAAGAGGAAAAACAAAGCAATGCAAGTAATTAAGACTACACCAAAACACACATGAAACACAGAAGGCAAATTAGGCAGGATTAACTTGTTTGTACATTTCCCAATCTATGATAGCTTGGCTTTGCCACCAGGCAGTTCTAATGTCTCCTGTGTACAACTCCTGTTTCTAAAATGGCATAGGTTAAGTTTTCAGCAGTCTGGAAGAGCTTGATATATGGGTCTTCTGGTGGAGAATGCCACTTGCATGTCAAAATCAATGGAAAGGAATATGTGAAGAATCTCACCTGCTTCCCTGGAAACAGACAACTGCCTAAGCCATCAAAGTGCTTTAAACTAAACCAGCTGACCTTGTACTCAAGCAGATATGGGAGCACTCAAACTATATTCTAGCAACTAAGCTGGGCAGCCATCCATTCCAGGCAGATCGAAGGTGCTTATGACCATAGCTACACATGTTATTGAAGAAGAAGAAATCAGATGTCAGCATATTGACATGGAAGTGTTTTGTCACCAGTAGAGCAACATCATACGCATCTCGGCCAGTTACAAAGGTAGTGCTGTAAAAGTTCTTCAGTATCTTCGGCACTGGATCATAACCAGAAAGTGATGGCTGATTATGTGTTAATACTGGGCTCAGTAACAGATGCATCTGCCAAAGGGGAGGCAAGATTTTTACTTTTTTTTAATCCCAGGTTCTTTCCTAGGAGAGAACATTCAGAAGAGAGTAGAAAATGCTAAATAGCGCTGACTAAGCATACACAGACTGCAACTTCACAAAAGCTGATGGTTTTAGAGACAGACGCTTAGAGATTCTGTTTTAGTAGGAAGAGCAAAACACTAATTTCCATATAATTTTCTTTTCCTGATGGTGGCTGCTGAGGGGAAGTGTACAAAGGAGAGTCAAAGTATACATGTATAGGACTATGAAATACTGCTTGTAGTTCATATTGTGAAACCCTAAGGTTTAATGCCTTCTCTAAAAATCTTTGCTGTTCAGTGCAAATACGATTTAAATACACATATAAACATTTAATCCTTCAAATGCTATTAAATTCTTAAGTCCAGAACTACGTTGTAGCATAATGCTCCACTACGTACTATGAAAAAAATGTGCAACATTTATTAAAAGGAAAAAAAAAATACGAAACGTAGTCTCTCCCTGGTTTTTGAAAATTATAATCCAGGAGCATCTGATTTATCACCTGTACAAAAATTATTCATTTTCCTCTATAGTGTCACTGTTCTAAGAAAAGAGTCCCAAATTCTGCAGTGGCTTCTGAAATCAGGTACTCAGAGAGATTTAAAAATGGACAGGCTTTTTTGTTTTTAAAGAGAGCTGGAGGTATTTTATTTCCATAGCATTTTTAGAGGACAGATGGGAAAAGACCTCTATCATGCTTTAGGTAAAGGAACAACAGTTATTATCTAATTCCATCACTATCACATTTTTGGCATCCACGTTTGCTTTTTGCTAAAGAAAAGAAAGGGCTAATAAGCTTTACTCAGTGACAGCAGTTCGCTTTCCTGAATTGTCACAGCTTTGTCACTTCTCAGTTTGCATGTCAAGCTAACGTCCTTGAAATATTTTGCTGAGTTGCACACAGAGACATATACACACACACAACCCCATGGTTCTGGCCTTCGCATGTAGTTTTTTCATTCAGCATGCACGCATGCTGCACCGATCATTTATTTCAAATTCACTAAAACATGAAGCATTTAATTTCTGAGTGGGTACAGATTTCTCCTTTAGAACCAAGCTAATCTGTTCTTTTTTTAATTGCAACATGCCCAGTTTCTGGGTTTCATCAACCTTCTGCATTGAACTGGTATCTAGGAAATCTCTTCATGTACAGTTTAGACAACTTAATTGATTTACAGCTAAATTGGTTTACATACCAAGACTATGTCAGACCATGTTTTTATAACACTCAATTCAATGTCATCTACAAAAGCCCACTTCCTGTACTGAATTACAGCCTTCAAATAGTATATTCATATCATAACTTATGCCACAGTCTGTTCAACTTCTATGTACCAACTCATTTAGTATCTGATGAAAGACAAAACAGCATTTTAATATTAATTTTTGTGCCCAGAGTCCATCAGTCAACAGATTTAACAATACCAAGCAAGATTTAAATACACATAATTCACATAGCTACTGAAGTACTTACATTATCCAGGGAGCAATTATCTACCTTTTGCTGGCAAGAGCTCAGCCACTTCCACGACAAGGGAGGGAACTTCTACACCTACATCCAGAAATTGCAGCTGTTTCTTACTCTCCTGACCTGGAAGAAATGAGGTCCTACTAGCAGTTGAAGATAAGATAACTAACCATTGGTAACGTAAGCTCTTGCTAGACAGTGCTGGGGAATGGGAAGACTATTTGAAGACACATACAAAAGATCAACTGAGTCTGCTAATTTTTTTGAGACACATCAGTGTAAGTTTAAGGAGAACAGGCAATCTTTGCTTCTTTTAAATTCCCCATGAATTTCTGGGAAAAGCTTGGAGACATTAGGAAAAATAATCTAATGACACATTTAATAGCTGAAATACCTTGAAAACGAAGGCCAGAGAAGGACCACATTGACTCCCAGTATCCAAATCCACACTCTTGTAACAGAGAGGGCAATCACAAGCATTTCTCACATAAGAAATCCATAGTTTATAATCACTCTCACGAATTTAGCAGGATTTTTCCTCAACAATTTTACACGAAACCACACATACTGTGAGTGGCTATCTCTTCTGTGTTTTAATAGGCAAAGACTGCTTTGCAACCATAGTGTGTCAAGCCATCAGTCAACATCCACATGGTATAGAAGCATGCAATCTTCATGGAATATCTCTGTAGGATGTGGTTTTTGTGACCAGTCATGCAGCACACACAGTGAGCAGCAAGACAGCTGAAGCAGACAGCAATTTAACAATACGTGGTATGAAACAGTCAAATTAGCAATGCACAAGAATTAGCCAAAATAATAACTGTAGCTCAGGCAGAAAAACAGATCATTTTCAGCTGAGTAATTTGCTTACAAAAAGTATCATCACTGCTTCTGGTACTAATTTTCCAAACAAAGTGCAATTATGCCATAGCTAAAAGATGGGAATAATTACCAGAGTATTCAATGCGTTTACCTGTATGCCATTAATTTTAGTCAAGTATTACTATAAAACAGACCCCGAGACTTCAGTTACACTAAATTAATTTAGCCATCAGGAGACTTGATCAAATGTGACAAACTGACAATTGGCAGGGTATTATCAATGCCTGAGCCCCACATTTAGGGTGCAGAGCAGGTAAAATGCACTGTCCAGTCAGCAAACCGCCTCCCAACATACTGGAAATGAAAGAAGCAACACACCCCGGAGAGTCTGACCTCATAAAAAACATCTTCTTGATCTCAGATCTACTGGTCAAATTCATGCCACTCACATGAACCAGAGACCAGGCAAGCACCTAAGAACATTTGATACCACTGTCCACACCATTCTCCACATTCCTTCCAATGCTTCAGAAAAGGCTACCATAAAAAACCAACCAATTGCTCAGCACAAGAATAAGCATCTTCCCCAAATCCCACAAAAGACTGGATAAACTCCTGAAACACAATTTTTCTCCCCCCTCTTCCCCCTTTTTTTTAAAAAAATATAAAGCTACAATCATTATCAGATTTCACGGAATATTTCTCTGACAATACATGTTATCAGCTTTTGAGAACCACAGCCCTTAATTTAGGGAAAGTTTTTAATCACTATAGATTGAAGGAAAATTAACAACTGCACGTTTGAAAAGCTGTGAACAAGAGCTCACAGAAACTTCAGAGAGAGACACAAAAGGTATTCAGCACAATTTAACAGAAAACAATGTTGGTAAACTCAAGATTAAGCATTGTGCTGAATCTTCCCACTTTCAGTGGGAACACAGGACTAGATAGGATCACTGTGAAGTCACCAATTTCCGCCTTCAACATGAGCAGATATCCACATAAAGATCTCAGATGGACTACCTCGAACTATCTTGAACATTCATTTTGTCCTGTTCTCCCACCCCCTGCACACATCATGACCTGCAAGTCATCTCCCGGGTCCCCACAGTAGATTAAAGATTGCCAGTACAAAAATTCCAAAGCCAGAATGCCAACATTTCTCCAGAAAATAAAAAGGAGAAATTTGCAATGTTTTGAGCTTGCCAACACTGGAACAAGTCTTTGAGGAACAACTTCTTTCTCAGTCAGGAAAAGCATCAGTAAAAAAAAAAAAAGCCACAGAGTACTTTTAGCAGTCAGTAGCTTATAGAAGACAGAGCCTCACAACTCAGGGCTTAGACAAGCAATTGGCTTAAAAGGGGACCACTGAAAACAGAAAAGAAAAAAAAAAAGGAAGGAGGAGGGGGAACAGACAGAAGGAACCTTCACAGAAATTGCTGCTAACATCTTGCAGACCCTGCATTTGAGCCCATAAGCATTAAATTTGTAACAATTAACAGAAAAAGAAACCACCATAGAAAAGGCAAAGGAAGAAGGACTGCACAGTGCATGCATACACCTCTTTGGTCTCAAAATCCTCCCGAAAATCCCCTGTATATACACAACAGAGGGGCAGTAATGCAGAATGTTTTTGATTCACAGACAGCTTAGCTTGACTATCACAAGAGACCTTCCATTTAGACACAGTTCAAGAAGTAGAAGGCTGAAATATATTGAAACAGCAAAAAAAGAGACAGTGAAGCAGAAGGTGAGCCATGGACATGTAAAAATAAATACATAGATCTCTAATACCAAACGAAGCAAATGTAGAAGGCAAAGCACAAAATCCTTACCAACACTGACAGAAAAGGTGATCCTGGCTCCCCTCAACTTTTCAGATATTCATATGAAAGAGGTGGGCGTTACACACTAGTCCTGACTAGATGGAGAAACCATTTCTGCTGAGACAAGATGGTCCATGGGAAAAGGAATTAGACAGGAAATTAGCAAACCTATATGGTTAGCCAAGCAGAGTATTGCTGTGAGACTCTCAGATTTAACCAGGAAAGGCAAATGAGTGGAAAAAGAAACATTTCACAGAAAAGCTAGTTAACTTTACAGAATAAGAGACATATAAGCTTACAGAATAAGCTTACAGGAGAATACAGTAGAATAAAAATATACAAAGCCTGTTGTGTGGTAACAGTGAGAAAAAACTTGATACAAGCTATTCTGCTTACAAAAAAAAAGCCCCAAAACAATAACCAAACAAAACCAACCAAGCCCAAATTCACTCCAGGGTGTTTTAAGTCTGAAGACATCCCAGTGATTCAAAACTAGCCTGTTTGAACACGAGGTAGTAACATAGTATCAACAAGATTGACAAGCATTTCTCTCCTGCCTTCATACAAAGATATTTCCCAACTCCCCTATGACAGCCAATCTTTGGTTTCACTATTTCCTTCTGGTTTCATCAATCACAATTTGCCTTCAAGGTGGGACACTCTCTCCAAGATAAAGATTAAACAGAGTAAAGCATATGGCCAGAATTAGAAGTGATTTCACATTCTGCCACTGCCCTTACATCTCTGTCTATGAGAGCTTCAAAAAGTATTTCCCTGTTGTTACATATGTGTATGTCAGCATGAGAGATTGACTATATGGAACAAACCACAGAAAAGCTACTGAGCAGGCATATTTAAACAAAGCAAAAATAAATAGTTTTAAAGTTATAAAGTGGTATTTGTTACAATAGACAAATGCAGTTTTGTGGGGACAATGTTCAGTAGACTTACGTTCACCTGCAGAATAGCAATCCTCTAAAAGATGGAATCTATACAGTTTTTATTAATATGATATGTATGAGAAGTCTCTACTCCAACACTTTATCACTTTCTTTATCAACCATTCTGGGTATTTTACAAAGAGTTGAGAAAAATCTTCACCATTTTTTTCTAGAACAACGCATTTTAAAAACAGCAAATTTAAAAANAAAAAAAAAACCCAAATACATTAATGTTAACATAAAGAAATTACAACACCTTGGAACAAGAGTTTTTAATTTTTTATTTTTTTTTTAAATGGTATGAATTCGTCTTAAGCATTGTCCGGAAACTAATGAAAGAACTATTTCTAAAAGGAAACTACATTTCTCAAAATACAAGAAGCTGTGTATGAGAAAGACCCAACAAAATAAGTTTGTATTGAATTATTATTTATATCTACATCCTGTTTAGCCATTTAGGAAAAAAAGTTTAGTTCATGTTTTGTAGACCCCTTTGTGTAAAGCTTTAAAAAGACTTCTGCTAAAAGAGGGAGAGGCCCCGGTACCTATATCCTCCAATTCACACTGTGTGGCAATTCAGACCCTTCAACCTGTATTTCCCCAACAAAAATAAAGTCATCCTTATCGTTTCCTCATGAAACAGTTGGTTTTAAGACTTAAACAATGAAATATAAGAGGGATGCTGAACTATAGAAAAAATAGTCATGTTATTGTTTATAGGTCTTTGTAACTTCATGAAAATATTTTGACTGAGCCCAAAAACAAGTTTAGCCAGAGAAAGCTATGTTCATCAAGCTATTGCTCTGCACAAGTGTTTTTCTACAGCTTTCCACATATTCCTAAAACTCATAACCTTTGAAAGAGGTAAGACTGGGCAGAGAGACTGCCTAAGGACCCTTTTCTGGCTTAATTATAGCAGCACTGCACTGAAATGTAATTGAGGTTTGCTTGCACTTTGGACACCTACTTGAAGTGGCAGGCTACCTCAAGAAGTTATGTTCAGCTGATCCTCACTTCAAGCTAGTTATGGATGGACAGCATGCCCTCTCACACTGTCTTACAAGGATGTTCCAGCATAGACATGCATGGTCTCTCATGACTAGGTATTAGGTCTTTTAGAGCCTGAAACAAACTTAATTACCCAAGTCTTCAATGAAAATACATGCTTTCCATTTACACACACATTTGTGAGAGCACATGAAGTGGGGTTCCTTGTCAAAGATGAAATAGAGAGAGTCCAGACAAAACAAAGCAGGAGATGAAAAGCACAAGTGGAACCCCGTCATCCATGCAAAGAGCCACAGACACATTGACATAAATTTACCCCCACAGAAATTAACTGGCACAGAAATTAACCAGCAGTACTGTAGATTTACCCATTTTTCCTGAAACTTGAGGATATAGACTATTAAAGCTGACCACTTTTATTTCATACCACATTCTGAGAACCCTGGATAAGGAGCCAAAATGAGTTCAAAGCATTTTTACAGCACAGAAGGTACTCCAGATACACACAGATCATCAGATATGAAACTAGCATAGGACCTCTCTGGCCCCACACATAATTGCTTTTAATTTCATTTATTAGTATTGTTGGCTGACCAAGTAGAAGGTCATGCACTAGAATAATCCTATATTTCACCACAAGAATTATGATTTAAAGTACAACTTATATACTATATTTCTGTAAGAGAACACCAAAACAAGCCTCATCTTCCAGGGAAGAGGGGGGAAAAAGAAAGAAAAGTACTAGTTCCAAAAAACACACCAAACCGAACCAAACCTCAAAAATGCTGAATCACAACTGTTAAGTCCTCACCACATAGAGAGCATTCCTTCAAATTATCTCAGTGTCATGATCACTGAAACATGCATTTCATTTTATTAAACCACCATTCTGAAGTACGCATTTTGCTTTCAGGCTTTTTGAAAAAAAACTTGTATGACGCTGAGTTCTAAAAATGTAACATTTTCTTTCACATTTACAGAGGTACTTCTAAAATAAAAATTGCGCTAGCCATCTGCTCAAATTATTAGATAATCATCTAATGTGACACCACACAAAAATTAGTTTTCATTCATGTGGCTTTCATTTTTCTGGGTTTCGTTTTACCCTATTTTGAGCATTCATTCCACACTTCCACCATGGGGAGAGGTGCAGGGGGGAAGTATTTTCTTCTTCTCCCTAAATAACTTGCTGCTTCTTCCCTTTGGTCTTGAACTTCATTCCACTTCTGGTTGTTTGTTGGAATCTGTTTTAAACAAGGGTATTAACACGAACGTTCCTGCAAAATGCAGCACTCAGACATTAATTCCACCACATAAAACAGTTTAGAACTGCTACTCAGAGACTGTATACAGGCATTTCAAAGTCAGGAGATTCTAAAACCAGCTGCACAGTCTCTTCTCTATTAAACACACTGAACCAGCTGGATTTGACAGAGCTCAGCTTTGCCATTTTGATAGTGACAACACCAAGATCATGTTCTTTGCTGAGTACTACTGTTTGCCTCTTCAGCTCACAGGAACAATCACGAAACTGTCCTCCAAGAAAAATTACTAAACTTTCCATAGATTTTTAAATTCTATTCATTCTAATTCAAATGCAGTTGGTAAGCAGGACCACAACATTAAACTACAACTTAAGAGAAAACCTAGAAAACTAATAACAATTTTGTAATCTAATGTTAACATAACATTAAGTTATGAAAGACAGCAAGAACTATTTGAAGAACAAGTAACATTTGGAGCATGACTTCTAAAATTAATGCAGTATTTGTCATTAGAAAACCACTTATATTTGCATATACCCATGATAATAGAATCATAGAGTGGTTAGAGTTGGAAGGGACCTTAAAGATCATCTAGTTCCAACCACCTTGGGCTGGACACCTCCCACTAGACCAGGTTGCTCAAAGTCCCGTCCAGCCCGGTCTTGAGCATGTCCAGGGACGGCGCATCCACAACTTCCCTGGGAAACCTGTTCCACTGCCTCACCACCCTCACAGTAAAGAATTTCTATCTAATCTAAATCTTCCATCGTTCAGTTTGAAACCATTACCCCTCATCCTATTACTACAATCCCTGATAAAGGGTCCCTCCCCATCTCTCCTGTAGGCCCTCTTTAGGTACCTGAAGGCTGCTATAAGGTCTCCCCAGACCCTTCTCTTCTCCAGGCTGATCAACCCCAACTCTCTCAGCCTGTCCTCCGTAGCAGAGGTGCTCCAACCCTCTGATCATCTTCGTGTTCCTGCACTGGACCTGTTCCAATAGGTCCATGTCCTGGTGCTGAGGAGTACAGAGCTGGATGCAGTACAGCTGGGGAGCAGGTGGGGTCTCACCAGAGCAGAGTAGAGGGGCAGAATCACCTCCCTTGACCTGCTGGCCATAGCTCTTTTGATGCAGCCCAGGATGAGGTTGGCTTCCTGGACTGCGAGTGCACATTGCCGGCTCATGCTGAGCTTCTCATCCACCAACACCCCCAAGCCCTTCTCCTCAAGGCTGCTCTCAAGCCATTCTCCACCCAGCCTGTATTTGTGCTTGGGACTGCCTCAACACACAAGCAGTACTTTGCACTTGGCCTGGCTGAATTTCATGAGGTTCGCATGGGCCCACCTCTCAATCCTGTCCAGATCCCTCTGCATGGCATCCCTCCCCTTCAGCATGTCAAATGCTCCATACAACTTGGTGTAATTGGCAAACTTGCTGAGGGTATACTCAATCCCAGTGTCCATGTCAACAAAGATGTTAAACAGCACTGGTCCGAGTACAGACCCCTGAGGAATGCCACTCAGACATTGAGCCATTGACCTCAACTCTTTGAGTGCGACCATCCAGACAATTCCATATCCACAGAGTGGTGCCTCCATCAAATCCATGTCTCTTCAATTTAGAGACAAGGATGTTGTGTGGGACAGTGTAAATTCTTTGCACAAGACCAGGTTGATCACAACAGTTCTCTTCCCTTATCCACTAATGCTGTAACTCTGTCATAGACGGCCACCAAATTTGTCAGGCACTATTTGCCCTTAGTGAAGCCATGCTGGCTGTCACCAATTGCCTCCTTAATTTCAATGTGCCTTAGCATAGTTTCCAGGAGGATCTGCTCCATGATCTTGCTGGGCACAGAGGTGAGACTGACCAGCCTGTAGTTCCCCAGATTTTCCTTTTTTCCCTTTTTAAAAGTGGGGGTTATGTTTCCCCTTTTGCAGTCAGACACGACTTCTCAAATGTGATGGATAGTGGCTTAGCAACTTCATCTGCCAGTTCCCTCAGGACCTGCGGATGTATCTCATCAGGTCCCATGGACTTGTGGACCTTCAGGTTCCTTAGATGGTCTCAAACCTGATCTTCTCCTACAGTCGGTGGTTCCTTATTCTCCTGGTCCCTGCCTTTGCCTTCTGCAACTCGGGCATTTTGGCTAGAGCCCTTGCTGGTGAAGACCAAGGCAAAAATATACCATTGAGCACCTCAGCCTTCTCCATGTCCTGAGTGACCAGGTCTCCCATTTCCTTCTGGAGAGGGACCACATTTTCCCTAGTTTTCCTTTTAACACTGACATACCTACAGAAGGTTTCCTTGTTGTCCTTACATCCCAGGCTATTTAACTATATCTGATGTGTAGCTGAAAATTTTCCTATCCCAGTCAGAACCTGCATATGACATCGACTACATAGTTTCCAACAAGATCAACACAAAGATGCTTAACTTATAAGTATCCCACAGCTATCTGTTTCACACTTGTTAAAATTCCCTTTTTATTCTCTGATCTATCTAACTCTCTGGTTTATCTAACAACCTTTTTGACTGCCTTCCCTCAACTTTATTAGAGAGCAATAAAGCGTTACTGAAAGCTGAGGCCAAGCATAATTTGGAATTTTGAGGGCAATCTAACCCAACTTATCCTTCAAAATACGCAGCTACTTGTTCTTAAGAAAAATCTGTCTCTTGAAAATATTCATGATACTGATCATGATATCAGTTTCTTGGTGCAGATTCTATGAAATAGACATTATACTTCATTTATTACACAAACATGAAACAGCTGGACAAGATACATAATTTATTATGAATTATGTACGTAGATTAATACAAACAAATTAATAATTCTTTCAACTGGAATGTGGATTTCTAAAAGCTATGAGAAACTACTTAGGCAAGTTCCTTTTGGATAAACTCCAAAGCAAACAAATGAGACAGAAGAGAAACTTTCTACAGCAGATTAGTCTAAACAGAAACATGCAAATAACAGTAAGTAGAGTAGTGGACATCTTAATTGGTTTGAAATCTGTACTTTGTTTACTGTGTCAAATGCAGCAAGGCAACAAACCATTTAATTCATTTTATACGAAGCAAGAAGTATCTGAACAAATACCAATCATTTAGATTTACAGTTTACTCACCGTAACCATATTAATGCTTATGCATGAAAAGTGAATTAACTTCACCCTCTCTAAGCAACAAAACACACTGTCACTGAAAGCCCTACAGGCCTTGCGTCTTCCAAAAGCTTAACGAAACAGGAAATAGTTCTATTGGACTATAAATCCAACCAGGTAGATTGTCCTCAATCAATTGACAAAGAGTCCTAGTGCTAAGAGCCAGACATGCCTTTGGTGGCATGCAAGCAGAATGCGAACCAAACTTACAATTTGTTCAAATTTACCAGGTTTTAGCTGCATAAAGAATCAGCATTACATTCCATAAAAATCACATGTATTGACTCAACCCTATAAACAGATTTCCAGGTTTTAAATAGCAACTTCCTTATTGTTAAATCAGAAATAGAATGAGTTCTCTCTGTAAAAAAAGGCAAACAGTTAACTGGTCTGTAAGTAATACAAGAAGTTAAGGTCTGAAGTCTAATTTCATAGTGATTCAAGTTCCCTGTTAACCAAGTACCATTAAATGATGGAAGCATTTACAATGCTTTTTCGTTCAAAGTATACTAGTCTTCAGGGGAGAGAATCTTGTCACTATAAAAATCGTATCTTCCCAACTGCTACAGAAGAGGTGCTGAGTCACAACTGGTAAGTCTCTTAAGAAACAGGAAAGAAAAAATGTTGAATCTGTTTTGTGGTTTCACCAACTGTTCTAGGAACATCCAGGTATATTTATGTTGGTTTTACTGTCCTATAAAATCAAGTACTAACTTTGGTGAAGCTTATCTTCTAAGAGTCTTTCCAGGTATCCTTGACAGAAGAGTGCCTACCCAGTGAATGATCCTCATCAAACAATTTAATACATTCAGCATGAAAATACTATGCTGCTTCTGACCTCTGTTTTATTGAAGTAAATAAAGCAAAAGAACAAAGGGGAGCTACATAGCAGCACTTCTGAATTGTAACCTGACGCATGAACAACTCCTCACTCTGGTTTTAACTTTGAGGTTCTGTACAGAATGACCCATCTGTTAGTTAACAGAAAGCTGAAAAGTATGTGACAACCAATCTTCAAACAACAAAGGAACAGACTTTTCTCCCTGTTTGCTGTGTGTAAAACAAAGAAGAGCTTAAACTGTAGCAAGAGAGCTTAACGGGAGATTTAGGTTAGATCTCAGAAAAACAGTGAGTAGAAAAGTATGGCTAGCCAAGCTCAGGAAGAGATTGACAAAGGAGATTATGGAATCTGCTGGGGTTTTTTAGAGAACCAGTCTGGTCAGAGCTGGTTTGACCGTAACTCATACCACTTCTGAGCCAGGGAGGAATTAGATGACTCTCACTCCTTTCAGTCCTATTTGTTATGGTTTCGTGTGAACATGAAAAACAGAATCATTTGTGCATCAAGGCAGACTCTCTGTTTCTGAGGCTTCTCGTACTTTACCAATCTGTGCCATGAAATCTTGCATCAGCAACGCATTAATTCATTAATTCATCTGTATATAAAGCACTTTTCTCAACTAAGCCCATCTTTAAAAAGGAGGCATTTCAACCTTGACAAACCCAAAACAGCCATTGAAAAGACCTGTATAGAAAGACCTTCTTTGGTATCCCAAATAACTCTTGCAAAGCTCCACCAAGATCAAATCTTGCTCTTCAAACAAGGAATCTGTTTTCAGTACAACACACAGACATAACCATCAGAAAGTAACTGAAGTCAGTTTAAGAGCTAAGGAATACAACAGTGCCGAGTGCCTAAACAGCAACACAAAGATGTGCAATACCTCAACATACTTAGAATATAATAGTAAAAATTTATGTACAACTTTTATAAATACATAAAAGTTTTGGCATGCCATTTGCTATTCACACTCTCTTTTCAGTTCTCCACTGAATACTTTTTCCTTATTAAAAGACCTTCCATGCAGCAGTTGTTATGGTAAGCAGGCAATACACGTGCTCCAATATAACACAAGTTTTTTTAACAAAAATATTCTAGCAGTGAAGGGAACAGGGGATCAAAAATAGAAAATCCTGAACCTTGGTCACATACAATATCACAATTAGATCTATGGAAAAAAATGGCTACTTAATTAGAACCGGATGCTAAGTGAAAAAAAGATGTCAGCTTACCTGGCGCACCTAACTCACTTAAAGAAATCTTGAAAAGAAAGCTTGAAAGAGGTCAGAAAGGTGACAGAGGAGTCACAACATGAAACCAAATGGAATTCTTTGCAATATTATTCAAGAAATAGAGCAAATTACTAACATCTTCCTTCCTCAAGAAAGAGCTTCCTACATTACAGAATTTTAAAAGGGAAAAGCTTCCTACATTACAAAATTTTAAAAGGAAAAATCCCTAACTCACACAAAACAAGCCTGTCATTTCTCACTCCTGTGCTAGAATTCACAAAGTTGCAATCACAATGTATTTTTTCTAATTATGCTCTAATTCCAACAGTAAAAAGAGCAGAAGGTTAATGTCAGAATTCAAATGCCCAGACGTTAATCGCAGAAGGCATTGTGATTCGGAACCACAAGCTCTTGCCTAGAACTTGCTGTGGAATATTAGTAAATTGTTTGCATTTTACATCTCAGTTTACCCTGCTGAAAAAAACTAATTAGCTTTTGTCTCATCGGGAAGTTTGAAAGTTGAGCCACTAGCTGCAAGATTCAGGAATACAAGCAGACAGAACAATAAAACCATCACGAAGAAGAATTTCACAGGTGTTTCTAAACACATTCAGATTTTGTACTTACTAAGAGCTCTATTCATATTCTCCATCTGAAGCTGGTTTACTATCCACTAGGTTATTATTACAGGGTGAGAGCTTATATAAGATTAATTCACATTACATTACAGGCTCAGCAGATCACACAGCTAAAACCTCAATTTCTTTATTGTGGTTTTCTTGCTCATTATCTAATAGTCGTAGAGCCTCACATTTCCACTGGCTCAGCATAGCTCATTCCTCAGCAACTTTTTTTTTTTTTTTTAATATACATTTTGACCTTTTTATTCATGAGGTATTTGGATTTAGAACTCCCTTTATGATCCCCATGTTACTCCTGCCTGCAAGGCTGAGGTACAGTATCTGGGGTTCTCATGCTACTGTAGCCTCTGCTTTTTAATCTGCTATGTCAAGCTGCGCATTTCCACACTTGATGCCATTCAGAGTCACCTTATTGTTCAAAGTCAAGTGAGAAGTTACAGTGAAAAGCATTTCAGAACCCTTGAAACCAAGAGTTACTTCCCTCTTAACATCCCACAACATGACCCAACCTGCTCTTGTGAGCCTCTCTCTAAGTAGATTCTCTTCCATAGCTAATAAATTCAAGCAGAGGAAAACCAACACACAATTCTTATAAAGAGCAAGGCAAAAACATCTGAAACATAAACCTTGATGTCAATAATCAAAAGTCTTTGTCAAGTTTTATTCTACAGGCTCGTTTCAATTTTCCCTTCGTGATTCCGGGATCTTTTGTCTATACAGATTCAACTTCACAACAAATCCCACCTTGTTTTCCACACGTAGACAAAAAGTGTACGTGGCACAGAACTTGCATGGTTTCCACACACACTGCTGTGTTTGATACATTCCCTATCTGCCTGTAGTCTGCTTGTCACAGCAGAGGCTACGCTAGGAATCGAACAGAGTATCAATCTCTGTCAGGCCTCTAGGTAGTACCCTATGCAGAGGGGGTATTACTTAAGAGTATATAATCCAGAGGAATGCACTGGAATGTCTTCCATGTAATTCAAGATGACAACAAAACGAAGTAAGCGGATCTTCAAGAGAACACTAATGCAACACAGGCCTGGCTAAGAAACAAAATCTCCTATGTTTTGGAAGTGCATGCAGTTTTAGAATCAGGGAACAAATAATCATCGTAAATTGAAGTGGATGTTGTCTGACTACACTAGAGTGCGAACAGTGTTTAAAAAAGACATTATTAATGGAATTTGAGGAAAAGAGATCCTAGCGTACAATTTACCTCTAAGTGTTTCATCTGTACATACAACTTTCCACCACCACCACTCACCCCAACAAACTGGAGAAGTTAAAACACTCTATGCTAAAACAGGAGGATATTAATAAAACAACACTAAGAAACAAGTCTGCAGTGCAAGAAAAGTGAGTTGTACAGAATAAAAAGCATTATTTTTGCCAGTGGCAAGAAGTCTGATCTCACAGAGAAGTCCAGGATAAGCGGAATGGTATCAGAGGTGAAGAAAACAAACGTGACACTTAAGGGACCACTGAACAGGATGGAAGTGTAGAAACTATATAAAGTAATAAATAACTGAACTGTGGGATGAAAGAGAAAAGACAGTGGCAAACATTAGCAGATTACATTGAGGCAATTCCAAAAGCAGATTAACAAAAAAAAACTTGAACATGCAGAACCACACACCACCTGGCTGATGTTCAGGAGTTTTGAGGAGACAAGAGGGAGTTGCGCATGTTTCCCAAACCAGGTGACAAACACACTGCCACAGAATGGTCAGAGATCAAGAGTATTTGGCTTCAACCTTGTGCTAGCTAGAACTGCTGCAAATAAAATCACCTCTGTGCAGTCTCACAGCTCTTCTGCCATGTCAATTTATCTCAAAGAGGACATACAGATGTATTTCATATGACTCTGAGGAAGGCACATGTTTCTCTTCAAGAAGAAGCAAACATACTGAAAGCACACGGGAGTACCACACCTCAAAGAGCAAGAAGACAAGCAAAAAGGGTAGGTCACATTTTGGCCTGAGATGCAACATTTAGTAAAATAACTGCACAAGAAATTAAAGAAATTATTTGTGTTTGAGTGCTCTTAAAGAGGATATCTAAAGGGTTGAGTGAAACAAGGTGGGTCTAGTGCTTTAATGGATAGTATTAAACACAGCTAAGAAATTGAAGTTGCAAGTTTGGGAAGCCTTCAAACAAACACTGCCACAAAAGGAGGTAAAGGAGATTTGCCTATGTTCACACAGGCAATTGTGACAATACCAGAAACAGAATTTTAAAGTCTTGGTTACAACACGCCATGTGATAGCTGTAAGTAACCTCTGCCTTCCAGGACACAAGACGTCCTTGACATCACTTCTCACTCACATCTTACCGATTCCTAAAAGTCTATTGCCCAAAATGGCATTTGAGATACTAATATATTTAATTACTCAAAATCTACCCACACTTATACCAGTGGAACCATTGTATGAAGTTACAGTACCTATTAAACACTGTAATTTTCTGTTCTTCTACAACATAATACCCAGCAATATAAATCTATTAAAAATACAGTGCAATTTTGTGCTATATAAATCCTTGCCAATAAAAATGAAGTGGCACTTTTCAAAGATCTTCATATTACAGAATATAAATAGGTTTAAGATTTGTGTGAAATATAATCAAACTGATTAAAATACAAATATTGCAATAGAAGGCTGACCTAAAAACGACTATTTACTTTAAAATGTTTAAAAGGATCTAAAGGATGCTGTAGAACAGCCCTCCCAAAAGCATTTATGTCTTTAATTACATATGGACACAATTTAAAAGAATTCTGAAGATGGCAGACTATAATTATACAGAAGGTGCAGCAGCAAGAAATTGAGCAGACCACTTAAAAAAACTAATTTAAACACCTGAGCAAACATTTTCAGCTTCATGGTGAGGAGAAACATTAAAAACACCAAGGACAGACACATTCTAATGGAGGGAACTAGACGGGTCTTTTCCCAGAAAAAAAAAGCTAACTCACAACAGATGAAATTTGGTGGCATTTGATGCACTTCCGTTATTTATTTTTTTTTTATCTACTATACTCTTGTATGACCTCTTCCCTTAAAAGATACTATTCTTGAACAAATGCAGGATGTCTTCAGAAAAAAGAGTTGAACTATTTACAGTAGTAATCATAATAGTAACATATCACAGTTGCCCTCAGGATACAATGCAAACACATTCATAGGGAAAAGCAGTATTTTATCAGCCTAAGGAAAACAGACAAGCTTTTGAGCTCACAGTATCAAAACAAGTCTAAGACCTTATGAACAGACTGATCCCACTTCTGCTGTAACATGACATCTTGTGAAAAAGGTAATTATCATGCAAGGAATATAATTTCTAATACACCGTAGTTGCTCAGCTGCTGTTAAAAGCAAATACAGACCAACCAAAACAATCTACAATTCATTACGCATAAGCAACACCACTTTTGGGAAGAGTGTAACATCAGAACAATAGATACAACTAGAAGAGCTGTATGCCAATACTATGAATGTTATATATTACTGATACTCACTATTTCCACTTGCAAGTCACCCGTTACGATTTTTATTTATGCAACTGTACAAAGTAGAGGATGTGATTGCACACACACATGCAGAGTGGTGCATGCAACTTTTAGCATAATCATAGGGCAATCTTTCACCACAATTTAGAACTGCCCCACCAGCCTCTAGGAACCCTTGCAAATTAACTTACTTTTTCCTAACCTCATGGCTATGCACATTCTCAACCTCGGAACTACAGAATGTGAAAGAAAAAATTCAGTTTCACTGAAGAGCCATTTCTAGTCTTTTTGACCACTCAATAATTCAAATGATATAGCTATCTGCTGGATTTGTACACTTGACGTTTAGTAATTCAACGTGCCCCACTGATATCTTTCTGAGTCCACAGTCACAGGGCAGCTGAAATTTCAAACGTGATATTTTTCATAGGAGACTGTCAGGATTTTTAATAGCTTTGCTTTGCAATGTACTTGCAATTTACATTCTAAACTTATTATTCATTTAAAATAATTATTTTTTATTTTTGTAATTAAAGAGGCTACTTTGAAAACTGTACCAAAAAAAGGATGCTCAGCAGAGGCCAAAAGGAAAATTCCATGCCCACACAATCACCCCCTGTATCACTGGAGCCTACAGGAGCAGTTTATCTTTCATGCGGACCAGCCACTGAAGGCAAAACATGACATTTTGCCAGTATATTACACAACTGCTTTCTGGAAAGACAGCAACATTGAAGATCAAGAATCCTGACTTCCAAAGAGAAGATGCAAAACAGAGTTTATGTACTGGACAACTAACCACATAGCTTTGATAAATACAAACTGAAAGGCAACTTGTATGAACAGAAAAGATTTGAGACTCTTGTAATGATGATGTGGGCTTTTTTCCTAGCCCTCCCTAAAGTTAATGGTCTGTGGAACAACACTGCTGTTTTCTAGAGCATGAAGGGGCCGTGGACAGCAGAGACTAGTCAGAACAAACACAACCCAAGTTCATAATGTCCCTAGTTCAGGACAAAGCTCTTTGCAGCCTGCAAGTTTGTCAAACAGACATTTAATTCTGACAAAAATTAACAGGCTAATTTGGCAAACCATAGTGAAACCAATTACTAGTTGTCAGATGTTGTCAAAGGACTGTAAGTACAGTGTGTATCAGTTAACAGCTCAGGGAAGTAATGCTGTCGCAGCAGCACTGGTTGGACCAAGCTGCTGGGCTCTTTGAGCAGGTAAGGTGAGCTCTGGCCACAAGGAGAGGCTGCTCAGCAATTCGAGTACAGTTTACTTTAATGAACGCTGTGGTGAGAAAGGGTAGAGAACTGTATTCCGATCCTCACTCCTGGCCCAGCCTTGATGATTTCCCACTTCACCCGTCTTTACTTTCCCCATTTGAAAACAGAAAGAGTCACAGTTTTTTCTTATTTCAGAACAATAGAAGGGAAAGTCTCATAGCTCATAGCAAAAAAATCCACAGTATATCCAACATTCTTACACACAGAGCAACACATGCATCAGCACATTCTGCCCCTCTTTCTCCTGTTTAGGTTGGTAGCAACGTGCACCACAACCACCATGGTTCAAGCAGCCTGACTACAGATTTGCAAGAGCAAAGTGGCCATACTCTATCAAATGCAAGTCACTGACAAGACTGGTGATAGCACACACCTTTTATTTAAGGCTGGAAGTTGAAAACATTTAAACCTTTCCTTTCCAGCAGTCTACCCACAGAATATCAACAGTGACTGTGAATGGAATTGTCCACATTTCCCAAAGGGTAGCACATAAAAGGATTTTTTCCTGCTGCCCTTTTGTGCCTTTGTTTTTCTGCTCATGTCAAGGACACAATAGGGAAAGGGAGGAGTAGACAGGATATGCCATATGAGCTCTATTATTACTTTAACTTTGCATTTTCCAATGGGAAACCACGTCAGGGAGGGGAAGAGTCTCACAGGAAGCTTTCCATACTGTGAAATTCAGGCTGGCTCCTGAACCTTTCCAAACATGCTCCCATGATTACCTCCTATTCCATGACTGCCCTTAGTTACCACCTCAGTTGGTTTCTCTTAAGAGCTTGCTCTCCACTACTTCATGAATAAATGTTATTTCTGTTTTGTTCAAACGTCAGACAAATTCCTTAGCATACCAGCTGTTTCCAGTCAAACCATTTCAAGACATGAATTTATCATTATAAACAAAGACAAATGTAAATTAATCCAAAGTAAACCAGAGAACTAAAAGCAAGTTTGCATCATTTACTATATTTACTATATATAAACTATAGTAAGCACAGCTGTATAAATGCATCATTTATTTCCACATCTCACTGTGCAAATTCAAGCCAAGAGGCTACTAATAACAAAATATCCATTACTCATCATTTTCAGGAACAAGGTGCCAGCATTGATGCAATGCTGCTAGAGTGCATCACTTTTGCCATATGCAGCATCTGAGAAGCAGAAAGCTCTACAAAAGGCATTTTTTTTTTTAAATTAGTGTTTTCTAATTGTTAATCTGTGGATGCCGTACTCTGCAATCAAGGAGAACTGTTACTTTCTAATTTCCTGAGAAGGGAAAATACTATTTTCCAGTATTTTTCTTTCTAATGCATACCAGCAGAGGACCACGCTTCCACTAAGTCTCCTTAGTTTGTCTGCATGCTTCTCACCACAGAAAAGGCTTCTGTCCTTGTTTCGTTATCCAAAACAAGCGATACAAAAATTACTTTTTGCTTATTCCTGGAGTCGAATTTAGGGGATAGGGACAGAAAAGAATATCTTATTACCCCTGTTCAAAAAAGCTTATTATTCTATGCAAACAGTTGAGAAGAAAAAAAGAAAGTCTCAAAGCCTAGTACAGGGTATCAGGAAACCTTCCAGAGAAAATATGTACACATATAATCATGTACCCTGTTTCTGAGGTAGAGTCCTAAATATTTATAAAGATGGCAAACGTCCCATCACAAAAACTGTCTTAGAAGACAACAAATTTTGGATTATTTTTCCTCAGAAGTTCATGTAGTTCAAACTCTCCATCATTATTTTATTAGAATTTTTACCTGGTTAAGAAAATTAAATGAGAAACAGAAAGGAAGTGAATATAATGATAAGCTTTGCTACAAGCTGTCATATGTTTACAATCTCCACAGTCATGCAGATTCAAGAAGTAATTTATCTGCCTGTTCCCACACTTCCAACTGACACTTCTGATTCAGACACTAGTATGGTGGAAGAAGCAGAAACATTTGTCTGAAAAGACTGGTACTTCTGCCAGAAGGTACTAGCTGCGTAAAACATACAGAGGAAATGGAGTTTTATTTTGGTTGGGTGGTTGGTTGATTGCTTTTTTAATCCCAGAAGTTTTCATTTAAGTTTATGTTTTCATTTTAGGATACACCTCTTTCAGCTTCAGATCTTTATGACTATCTACACAGTTTTTATATTAACCATCTCTGCTTTTCTACTCCCGCCTTCAAGGGTATACACTTCTAAGTAAATCTCATGTAGTTTAATCCCCCAAAATGGGCATCACATATCCTTCTGCACTTTTGCGAAGGTCTATGTTTTTCCTAGCTCAAGACAATGAAGCTTTATCCTCTTAGTCACGGTAGCTGAAGGCAGCACAGGGTCTTTCGCCATGGATAACTATATAAACCCTTCCTCCACCTCATAATCTGTACAGGCCTGAAAAACAGGAAGCCTATTTAATGGAGTAGTACAGCTGAAGTAATGGGTGCTCAAGAGTGTTACTGATAAGCAGCTTGATAACAGACTAACAGTTGAGATGTCTGTAGTCCAAAGGACTAAGAACCTTTGCAAGATACTTCCAGCACTCTACAACGAGGACCTGCAGAACAGGAAGTGTCCAAATAATACAGTACAAACTGAACACATGGTGCTGGTAAGGACTGGCATTTCAGAGGCTGTTCAGCTTTTGGATAAAAATCAAATAATAAAAATAAATAAAATCTATTAAATCTGCAAAACAGCATGCAGTAGAAAGCACACAATACAAGATATAAGGAATTAATTAAATGGGAAGTATGAATTGGAGTTTTGTCGTTTGCTTCTTGACATCAGTAGGGAGCACCATACTTGCTAGCTGCCAGGCTGCTCATATACCTGAGCAGCAAACCCAGTGACAGCGTGACATGGCTGAGCACGAGCAGGGCATGGTGCGGAGGGAAGAACTACCACACTGCATTCCACATAGCTCTCACTTCAGCAGGCCTCTCCCTTTACTCCGACAACAAAGCTGTCCAAACCCACTCTCCAGCCAGATCACCTGAAACTCACCTTTCCAATGACTGGCATTTCTACATAAGCAAGTACTCTCAGCACCTAGCATTTTCCTAAAGGCACTATTTTAGCCTTCAAATGCACTCTACATGGGACGCACGTTCTACCTCTATACTCTGGCCATAACAGTGCATCTGGACGCTCTGCAGCCTACCCATCATCCTCCTCACTTTCCTCCCTTAAATACTAGCAGTTGATGAAATCAGTTCTTCCCAGCATTTTCATAAATGAAGCTAGCTCTTTATATATAGTCTGCAATTTAAAAAGGTTGATGAAATTAAATACTATGCTGCTCAAAAGGTCTCAATGAGATACCAGTTACCCAACTATCACTGTATCTGCAGCTACCACAACTTAACAGTGCACTGCAGTATACACCCCACACCCACCTACTTTAAACTAAACCAGAAACAATTATTATCAGGGGGTGTATTTTGCTATACATTATCCTGCTTATACCCGATTCTGCAACACACATGCATTTATACTCGGACATTGTCTCAAATTAATTTGGACAGCTTACCATAGCCTTCTAAAGAGCTGGCAGATGGTTTGCATACCTTGCAGCCATTAAAACCTCATACTGTAACCTTCTCTGATCCTCCAAGATAAGTATACACTTATCACATAGGAATTTGGAGAGTGAAAGTCTTCCTAGGGAACTTAAATACCTCAGTAAAATATGCCTTTGACTTTGCAAGTAGCAGTTTCCTCCATAAGGATTTTGTCCATATTGCTCAAATCTGTCATTTTCTACCCTTCAGAAAATAGTTTTTTAGATGCTGAAAACAGAATTCACGCAAATGTCATGGGGAAAAAACCTCAAGCAGATACTAAACCCCACCTGGAACCAAATTCTAAGAATAAAAGCAAATGTTGAGCTTTGTCATTCTGTCCTCAAGTAAGACTTCGGGGTGGCGCATAGCCCTCATCACAGTTGTTCAAAAGTCATCTACGCTGTGACTGTACAGCCTAATAAAACAGGAAGCAATAAGCTCCCTCCTGAAAAGTATTAACAGTAGCAGCAGCGTTCCCACTCCAAAAGCTCCAGGATTTGAAGCATGATTTGAGCAACAGTGTCTTATACACTGTGTAAGCTGAGCTCACACAATGAATTTCTGCGAAACACCCCACTCATCTAACTGTTCTCATCATTAATTGGAACAACTGGGAGCAACAAAAAAAATAAGTTAGCATATTTGGGACATATGTTTGAAGTAAAGTTCACATTTCCTTTATATAACTTAATTAAAGTTTGGGAAATTTAACTTAACAGCATTTGGAAAATATTAAGGCACTCCAGACAAAGCTTACAACAATATGCGCACTTAACTGACATGTTTTAATGTATAACGTTACTCGAACACCATGCATATTTAAAAGCAAATGTATACAAACCCTTCAGCAATTACATTAGGCCAGAATTCTCAGCAACTGATACACATGAACTTTAAATTTTCTTACACCTTAAGAGGTAGGCTGAGTTTTTCTTCACCTTCGTAAGGTGAAGAATACTTTTTCTGTCCTGTTATTAGTGTATCTTTGACAGGATAAACGCATGCTGTAGTCTGTTATCTAAACTAATATGACAAATCCCTTTTGCTAACTGTATTACTTAATCCTGATCCCAAAAAACTAAGTAACTTCTTTTCACTCAAATGGCATTAACACTAACAAAAATTAGTCAGTTAGTTAGAACATTGCCTTACCGTGTAAATGCCAATTCTACAAACAGCAAATGACAGCTGGATACATTCAGACATAGTCTAAAGAAATTAAAATAAACACATTACCAAGAATGCTATTTATTAAGAATTATTTTCTTCCCATCTCTCCCTTCTCCCCTGAAAGAAACACCTGATGGTACACTACTTTATCTTTCTTCTGTAAGGCTGTATTAAACAAGCTGAGAAAAATGCCATATAAATTTAGATTATGCAGATACTTACTACCTTTCATACAGAAGCAGTTGCCAACACCATTACACTGTTAATTCAGTATTTCATTATAAGCCTCAAATTACCTAATGCTCCCCAAAATGACTGTACACAACATTAACATTGTGCATGCAAGCTTTCAGTCCCATTTATTTTTATCTACTCTGGTTTAAAAACAACCCGCAAGAGACATTTTAATAGAGTAAGGCGTTTTTTTACTTCTTAGTAGACTGTAAAGAGCTTCCATGCTTAAATACTGTAGTTCTTCTCTCCTTGTATCATCAAATTCTCTTCCTCTATATAACAAAATAATGCATATAATTTAATGTTCACACATTTCTGGAGTCATACTCTCTTAGTTTTTTGAGATTTTCACATTCAAAATTGAACTCTCTATTGTCTCACATATTTTATTTGATCTGCTCTTACAGCTGTGAATAATCATATTAAAAGTCTTTACCCTCAACTCGCTCAACTTCCAATCTCTTGTGACGCCACAATTCTATGTCTTCTGCAGTCACCCAGAGAGGCTGAGGATGGACTATGAATTTCTGATGAAACAGATGAAAAACACCTTCTTTAAACAGCCTAAAGAAGCCTTAAAATAAATGCAACTCCCAACACCATAATAAAACCTATTGTACGTTTGACATGTTTTATATACAGTCAGGTACAATAAACCCGGCTTACTATGATTTATTCAGAAGAGTAATTGAGGAATTACTTTAAATAAGGTATTTGAGAAGTCACTGTAGGCAAAAATTAAAGCAATCAAGTAGAAAATTTTTACTGTATGTTTTAACAAGTTCACACATCATCTGCATGTATTTTAAGATGTTGAAGTGCTGGATACTACAGACTTCAAACAGTATCAGTGAAAACTTTTTTTTTTCCCTCCAGCCTCTGCTTCCTAACCTCTCTGCCAAAAAAAACTGCAATTGGATTACCCATTTAATTAGAATTGTGATTTAAAAAATTAAAAGAATGGCTGTTATGAATTATGAGTAATAAAAAAATGTGTAGCAACAGTTTTCTTTTGCTGTAACTGTTAAATTTAAATTTTACACAAAGAGTAGTTCACTGAATGGTCTGAAAGTCAAAAAAGCACAGCACAAAAACCTGAAAGCAAACCTCAACAGCATGTTTGATTTTGTTTTCTTACTGGAAGCAATCTAGAATATTATTACTACAAGGAAATGCTGCTTCAAAACACCATTTAAATTGCCAGGATATTTTTTTTTTCCCCTAGCTTTCAGATCAAACATCCAATTCTACAACTTGTGCTCTGAGTTTCCACAGAAAAAAAAGTCACAGAAAAACAGGAATAGAACTGACTTTGAGAAATCCTGTGTTACACAAAATGGTGGGGTTGGATTATAAACCGTACTCATACCCCTCCTGACAGTATTTGCAGACCTTGTTCCAAAGGTTCCAGGGATGGATAACTTCCCCAAGCAATTTAGTCCACTGCTTCATTACCTTCCCTACTAGAAAGTTTCCTAATGTTTAACCTGAGTCTGCTGCGATTTAAGCCCATACTTAAACACAGGGTGGTACATACAGTGATTTGTATTTTCAGTATTGTATTTTCAGTGACAAATTCTATGCTGATGGGAAACCCAACTTTGTATATGAAGTAAAAGATTATTTCAGGTTGCAAGGGAAGTAAACATGCAGCAGCAGCAAACCATTACAGTTTCTCAACATATATAGTTTGCTTTTATTCTAGACAAGCACAGCATTATAAACTGTTTTCCTTTTTTCATTTTCATTCAGTACTTCGAGGCTATACATTCATGGGAGAACTAAGCTGCAGTTCAAATTCCCCACCGAGGCCTGCACGACCCTTGTTTCAGTAGAATAAAGCAAGCTGCAGCTCTGTTACCTTACTCATCTGTTGCTGGGTTTGGTGCTGTTAATGTTTTGAAATCAACAAGCTATTACAAGGCATGAATTCTAACATTATCTCCCCTTTCTAGTGTCACATACTGTACCAGTGAATGTGTCCCTGTGTGTTTCCCAATGAAATATTAAGCTAATCCTTTCACCAAGCCTGCAAGATAATGCTTATGATCTGCAGTCTGTAGTGTTAAAGCTCATTAACTCCAGTGCTGTTATTAGCTGCTCTTATATTCACCCTTACTCCCTCCCCAAAAGTTTACATTCCCCCCGATATTATTTCAGTTTAATCACTGAAAAAGCATCAGGAATTTATTTAAATAATTAGATGTTTAGTGATAATATCCTATAGGCTATCACTCTGATCACTGAATCACAACATATATGTGATAATCTGCTGCCACAATGGGCAATTTATTCTTGATACTTGTAATCTTTCATTACTTTGGTTTTGCAACTCATTTCAGACCACACAACTGGGCAACAAAACAATTGTTAGAGAATTTGCATTTAATTTACTTACAGTTTATTGTTGCTTTCTGAAACGATTTTACATGGTAAGCATGAAAGTAAAAGAAAAAATAATGTAAAAATATACCTACAAATATTACAAAAGAAAGATACCTTGTTTGACACAATTCTACAAAGACCTTTTCTTAACAGAAGTCATTTAACACGTCTAAAGTGAGAAACAGAGTCCTTGGGTCAAATATATCAAACAACATAAGCACTCATCTCTGCCAATGTGCACCCTTCTACTTAGGCAAAGGGTCATCTCACAAACATTAAGTAATTTCCTCGGATGGAAACTAAACCCATTGCTAACATACATCTTTGCCCAAAACTTTGTTATTTTAATCATACGGTGTAAAAAAGTGAGTGTTCATAATGACTTAGAATGATATCTGCCTTGCAGCTGTGTAACTTTTCATTCACAACAAGCATTTGTTCTGTCCATTTTTTCAAGCATTCAGCTATCAGTAAAAATATCAGTATAAAATAATTTCAATATTTAGTGTTTAAAACAAAAACTCATACAGCTCTGATACAGGCACATATTAATCTGCAACTGCACAAATTCATTGGTTTAATATCTGTATCTTCAGCAAATATGAAATTCCTGCCCATAATATTTACAAAAGAGCAAATTTTGAAGAGATTATTTACAGCATGTTTTGCAAGTGATCACTTCAAAGCTGCAATCACTGAGTTGAAAGCCAAGAACCTTGGTGGGCAAAAGAGGAGGGATCCTAATCACCTTCTCAGAAAAGACTGCACACCTGACAGAACTGCAGGAGCTGCTATCCTCAATTGGGCCAACCAACAGAAATACCTTGACCTCAGCTTTCTTTGCCATAATTCTAAATACATTGCAGGACTAAGTATAGTTCCAAATCCACAAAACCAGAAAGGATTTTATGAGAAGAAGTTCCTGTTGGTTTTTTTTTCAGGCGATGTGTTTCATTAGTAAAATAAAGATTAAGATGCCCTCCTGCTCATTTATAAAGTGCTCCACCCTAGTAATCACTTGGTATTACTTGACCTTCCAGGCAAAACCTTTTCCGCCTCCATTCTTACCCACATCTTTTTTAGTGCATAAGAAATGTGGAAATAAGAAACCCAAGTGTAAACAATATGCAGATTTGAAGGTACATATATATATGGAGCCTGAAAAAAATTCTCAGTGCTTGTGTGTTTTAAAGAACCTGTAGGTACCCAAAAGCACACACAACCATGCCACAGTACAAGTGGGAGGAACTTTGACCAGAACTGCTGTTTGCTAAGCTTATGTCCTGAACTCCAAGTAACGCAAAAGCTCCTCTCTTTCCACAGAAGATGTTACAGCCCTCTAGCACATTCCATTAATAACATTTCTAATTTAAACACCCCAAATTCTTTTTTAATACTGTTCTCAGGGTATTTAATACAGGTCTCAGGTTCTCAGACACACAAAATATTTTCATATTCTCCTTTAATGCTGAATAATTAGAATTTTATAATACCAACCTTCCTGTACATAATCATTAGGAAATAAATCTGAGTTTAGAGACTAGAAGAAACCTGATGCTGATGGAAAGGCAATGATACGTGAACAGGAAATAGGACTGGATCCAAGAACTCTCTTGTCACCATAAAAAGTAATCAAGTGGATGCACCAGAGAACAGTGCTCTCCCCTCTTTTAGGAAATATTCTCACTAGAACAGTTTTCCATGACTGCTTCCAGGACTGCAATGGTTCAGACAGTGAAAGATGCAGATTAGCCAACGTAAAATTAATAGCTGCAAGAACAGCATAGACGTTTCTCAAGAATTCTGGACCTTGTCTACTGTCTTGCTGAAACCTGAAATTATGCAAGTTTCTAGGCAAGAATAAAGCACTGGGAGAAGAGATGACTCACTGTAGAGTGCATCATCACTCTGCACTCTACACAGACTGTCAATTCAGCTTCAGGTTCACTCAGTGTTGTGAGCCTATATATAAAATCATAAATTGGTTAGGATACAAATGTTGGAAGGCAAATAGCCTCTGCTCATGTGTCAAGGCAGCACCTTCAAGCAGAAGGAGCCCCATGTCCCTGGAGCAAATTAAGTATCTTCATAAATCCCTCTGAATTAAAATGTCTCACCTCCTATGCAGTCAGTGCAATTCTGCTTACACTGGGGAGCACTCCTGGACACCATTCAGAATATCTCCATATTCTAACTGCAATTTCCTGTTCTGGAACTATATCTAGCTGTCCCCTCAATGAGGAGGGATGCAACATAAGCATCAGGACATACAGGGAATCGTATCTCATGGACACATACTCAGGTTCCAGCTATCACTGCTTCAGGATCACCACAACACTACCATCATATCTGGCAATGGACCTCTCTTCCAAGAGACTGTACAAATTCACAGTCTACTCATTTTGGCCTCCCTAATGTTACTACACAAGTGAGATCCAGAATTCAACTATACTCGTGAGAAAAAGCAGTTCCTGGATTATAACTGTCAAGTTCTCCTATTGCAAGAAATGACTTACTGCCTATTTACCCTCTCTTTATGATTTCAAAGATGTCTATAGTATTGCCTACCCACACCATTCAGCTGTCTCTTCTTCAGACTGAAGGGCTGTAACTATTTAATCCCTCCTTCTAAGGAAGCAATTGTTTTTGTTCAATTACCATGTCATTCTTCTCTGTATCTTCTTTGGTTTTACAGTAGTCTTTCTGAGTATTCTGCTCTGGCAGGAGGACTGGACTAGGTGATCCCCTATCATTCTGTGATTCTGTGAGATGATGCAACCAGAAGTGTAGCATTTAAGACAACAGCAAACCTTACATTTAAGCAGTCTAAAAATGAGATTTTTTCCTTCTCAATACTCTAAACTTGTTGCCAGACGTCTAGGTTCAGATGACATTTTAAAGAAGGATCCTCCTTCCCTTTCCTGAGCACTGATGGTATTTTAGGGCCTATCCATGCACTTGTACCACCATGTGAGTTCTACTATAAATACATGCAACTTTGCATTTATCGACACTGAATTTCATCTGCCATTCTTTTACCAATATCAAAAGGGGTACTATGATTTTTTCCCCAGGTTCAATATGCACTCTTAATATTTGCCTCTGCATCAGCCCACCCAAAGCACAAGCAGTTTATACAACTAAACACAAACATGAAATTCCCTTGTAATCTCTGCATTCTCTTCTCCCTCTTATTCACTGCCAGAGCAGTGCTATCAATGCTTATTTTTGAAACTTACTATTGACAGTTTACAGAACGATTACGTAATTTTTAATTGCTTCAAAGTTTTTCATCTCTATCAGAGGCAAAATCATATAAAGGAAGACTAGGCAGCTAGTAAACCGTAAAAACCAGATGTTTCTTACATTCAAAAGCTACAAGTCATAATAAAAATAATAAAAAAAAAAAATCTGCAAACTTACTTCCCCCATATCAACAGTTCCTACTGGCTCTTGGATGCCATTTTTGGTTCTCCAGACTCTCCAATGCCAAACGCTAATGTAGTCCTGTGAATAAGTTTTCCTTCTACTGCTCCACCAAAACATAAAAGCAAAGCATCGTACAAAGATTCACGTTCTTCCCACTGTTTGTCCTTATAAGCAACAACACCATAGGGGAGGACTGCATCTAAACATCAGAGGACTTGTCAGCTAGACTTCCTGCTTTGTGTCTCTTCCTCAGACAGCAGGAAGCTACATACATCATGTTGGCAGTTAGTATACTCACCTTACCAGGCTTCCAGTGAGACAAAAGAAAAGTTCTATACTCCAAAGAGCGCCAGCATGAGATAAGCCTATCTCTTATTCAATTGAAAAATACCCTATTTATGTCTCCAAGGACTTTTACACAGTCAGATGGTTTGCACTTCAGAAAGTTTTGCTGCACACACAGTGAGAAAAAGCAAAACCAACATACTCCAGAGTATTATGTGCCAAAACCCAAACAATCACAAGATTTTAAGTACTGCATATGGGTTTTTTCCTTATGGCTTTACAGCTGTTTGGGCCCACATTTGTGCTTTTAAGTTTGAAACTAAAAATGCTTCTTTTGTTAACGTAAAGTTGATATCCTCACATAGTCACAAACTTCAGAACTCGGTTTAAGAGAATAAACATCACGAACTGGCAGTATTAAAAAACATGAGCTGATGATACTGACAAGAAGCCAAAAATGGTAATCAGCATGGGGTATTAGGAAGAGTATTCTGTCCTTACCAAATGCAGATTTTCTCACTTAAGAAAAGCTTGCATTTCTAACCTTTTGTGAAATTCATTACCATGTTGCCTCAAGCTTGGAGGTCTGACTGAAGAATTCAGGAGCAGCATACTGCAGAGCAACAAAGACATTAATTCACAAGGACACTACAGGACTACCAGTAACAAACACAGACTACCACATTTTCAGAAACTGGGACACATTTTTTGGTGTAATAACATCTACCACTCTAATGCAATCCCCATCGCAGAAAAGGCAAAATGGTAATTTGATTTTAAACGTGCTAATTCACTTGTTTCTTCAGTGTGTGTATCTTAAGAGAATGAAATTTCTGGCACTCCAGTATTCCTGTGAGTTCCCAGAATCTTGCGCTGGATATAATCACATTAAGGCATTCTTCTGTGTTCCCAAGGAAGCTGTATCAAGTTTCACTGTTTGCAAGAGCCACCTTGGAATCAAAAGTTTACCTGGGGAATTCAATAACGCTTCCTATTGCAGGAAGAGTGAATGCAACATTTGACTTACATCTTCTGCAAAGGAATTCCACACTTCTGCTCACAGATCTACGTTCAGCGAGGTAATGTGCAGTGAGTTAAGTCACCAATATTTTTATTGCCTTTCTATATGGATGATTACATCTTTCATTCAGCAAACACTGTTCGCAACAGTGGCTAAGTAGATTCTACCAAAGAGGAAGATTCGTTTTCCAGAGCACGTCTCTTCCAGGTCTTCAGCCAGATCAGGTTCTTGAACTCCCAAACTTACTTAAAGCAGAAGCATGCTTATTCAGGTGAGGTGATCTCCCAGAATTGATTCCATTTGCCATTTCCAGTTGATTTAGGTTTGAATGTTACGCTTCACAGAGCTGAAATACCAACAGGAACCTAACCACAATAACTTCTTTGGGTGAGAGTCTCAGAAATTTGTTTTGGGTTTCTTCCTACATTGCTATGCTGATGCAGAAAGTAATCAGAAGCAGCAGCATTCTCACTTGCAGGTTAAGTGACCTGGGCTACACAGACAATAGCAAGCAGTGCAGCACAGGAAGAGCTGGTGCCGAAGACCAAGTATTCATGCTACATACTTCAGGCCTTTTACTTCAAACTAGTTCTGATCTGGTCCTGTGAACTGAAAACCCATTAGTTGCATGCATCTTCCAATCTGGTTTCATCTGAAAAATATCAAGTTCATGTGATCTGTGATCACTCTGCAATACAAACCTATGTACAGTAAGTAGAGGTGACTAAGATTCGCTTCAAAACTTCACATCTTACCCAAACACTAATACAGTTGCATGCAACCCCTACACCAGCTGATCTTACACCTCTTAGTTGCCTTCTTTCCTATGTTCAGCTGTATCTTTATTTTGAAACAACAGTCAGACCCCTCATTCTCATGCCTCATCTGCTTCCCAAACTGAAGAAGGGATAGTATCTTAAGATACAAGCCCTTGTGCTCTACAGAGGGTGTAAAACTTCAAGGATGTTATAGCTGATAGATGACTCAACAAACAGCCCCAATAATCCTTATCATTACATGACAAAGGACAAAATGCGTATGAATAGAGGGATATTTAGTAAACAGTAAGAGAACAAGGCCACAAAGACCTTTGTTGCTCATGTTGCAGGCAATGTAACAAAACCTTATACATGCCTCAGAGGAAAAATCCAGGGTCCCTAGTATGGACCTTTCCCCATATTTCCTTAATCAAAGAACAGCAGCTACTGGTTTACAAAGTTTCAGTGAAGTAAGACTCTAAATTTCAAACAGATCCCTCCATGATGCCATTTGTAGCATAAGAAAGAATGTTTTCTATGGCCTGTAGATACCAAACAATGGAACAGGCAACAGCAATGGAAAGAGAGGATCTGAAGTAGATCAGAAACATTAAGTGAACATGATCTATCCTGTATTTCTATCCTGACTTTCTAAATCAAACCTGTCCAATGAAATCAAAGAGTCCAACTAAATAAAAGGGAAGGTCTTAAAGGTAAGCTGTCCAAGAAAGAAAAGTTGCTCAGAAACATATTTTTTTTCTTTCAATATTAACTAATGTTTTTAAGAACACCACAGCTTGGTATATGCAGCTTTTCCCAGACAAGAAAGGCTTTGCCTGAATGCTATCCAGAAACTGAGGTCAAGACCATTCAGAAACCAAGAAACTCTGAAGTCACTTCAAGGCCTATTCATCTAAAATTTGAAAATTTAGCTCAATTTACTCAAAAACTACACAAATTTTAGCTTCTGTGGGCACACATACAGAAGTAAAATAGTTTATAGCAGGTAACAAATGTACAAAGAATTGAAAAAAACCAAACTTGTTGTATTTAAAAAAACCAATCCTCAACAAATGAACAATGGCTCTACTGCACTAAGAGTGTGCGCTCTCTTGACTTTGCAACACTCATGTTCATGCTTAACTTCTAAGAAAAAAAAAAAATCACTGAAGTTAATGTGGTTGTTAATGCAAGAAGTGTTATCTTCCATTTCAGGTTGGAATATATTCTTCATTACCTGCCCAAGAAACATTCTTATATGCAACTGAGATACTACATAGTATAGGACGCAATTTAAGGATAAGCTATCATATTAAAAATGCTGAATATACAAAATTAAACAGGCAATCAAATTTATCTTACAAACTCTTAGGGCAATATAAGACCTCTTCTTTTTTCTGTGAAGTCACACTGATTCAAATTTCTACATCACCCTCTCAAGTAGCTTTTAAAAGCTCTGCGCAGATCAGGCTGATACATGCAACAGTTCAATGTAAGATCCTTATCTAGTACAAGAGGATGCCACTGAAGAAGTATATTGC
Source organism: Dromas ardeola (assembly GCA_013398915.1). Taxonomy (NCBI): domain Eukaryota; kingdom Metazoa; phylum Chordata; class Aves; order Charadriiformes; family Dromadidae; genus Dromas; species Dromas ardeola. The sequence continues at coordinate 30,275 of VYZM01011922.1, read as the reverse complement.
GAAAGTCTGCAAAGCAGCTTAAAATTTGCATTGATATGAAAAACTGAAGCATTGGTATTGTTTTCCCACAAGTTTACCAAGCAAAAATTGTAGGATTGGTTACATGCCATGCTTTACACAAGATGCATCATGCTGTCATTTCTTAAATTAAGCATAGTCTACTGAACATAGGCCAGCCAACAGAAGTCTATGTATACACTATAATCCTTCCAGACACAATGCGGCAAAAATGAAGCAGAAGAAGGTTGCAGATACACCACAGGATTATGTAGTCACAAAAAACTACAAATCTACATTGATGCAGCTGTGTTCACATAGTATGTTTTAAAGGAGTAAACTTCAATATAAGGAGAATAAACTGTATGAGTAAAAGGTGCCTCTAAATGAGTGAAGATAGGTTATTTCCTAGAAGTTGAACCTGGTTTAGCTATGTTGATTTAAAAAAAAAAAAAGAAAAAGAAAAAAAAAAACACAAAAAACCCACACCACTCCTAAAACTGTAATTATATCAACACAAAAGTAAAACAGGCACCAGGCACAAGAGCCTTTTCTAACTACTAAAGATACAGAGGCTAGTGCTACTTTTCTGTTACAATGCAAAACCAGACCAGAGATTCTCTTCTAATATCTTCTGTATCAAATGGCATTAGCCATAAATCAAGTATCACTCTGTAAGTAGGAGAGGTCCTACGCAGGTTCAGGGTATCTACTCATAGAAGCTTCAGAGCCATAGTCCAAGCTGGCTCCAACTGAATTGGCTTTGAGCACGTTTGAACATTTTCGATAACCTGCTGATATTAGCAGCTGCCGCAGATGTTCAGTATTTCTTGGGATCAGCTCCTTAAATGAGAAAAAAGTCTCCATCAGTGTAGGCCCTATCCAGGAAAAATCAGGAAAAGAAACTTCCCATGTAAGTCTGCTAGGTGAGGGTATTCCTGCAGCAAACCTGACCTCAGTTATCCTAGCTTCCTTCACTAAATTCCCTCCTTCAGCCCACTGCTAACCAAAACTTTGTCTAATGCTCTGTCAAGGGACTTACTGCAGCAAGAAACAGCTGCATCCTTTGCCCTGCTGTCTGCTTCACACTAAAGGCAGAGGAGAAAACCTCACTGCCTGCAGGCTGCAACACAGGTGGCCAACATGAGGAACCAGCAAAGGGACCCTCTGCTGAAGTTCTGAAGCCCACATAGGTGCAAGATCCCAACACAAATGCATAAAACACATAATTCGTTAATAGTACAGCTTTTGCTACTGCTGTTATGAAAATAATGAGGTGATTGTTCTACATCTATAGGTTAACGTCCATACTATAACTGCAGCTCTTGCATAAATATAGAGTTGGCCCACCTTTACGTTAGGGCAATCTGTGGAAACAGCTTAGTCCTCCAGGCCGAAAGTGGGTTGCAGACAACTAGTTGCCTAACTCACCACCACCAATTATTTTTGCCAGAGCAGATTTTCTAAGGTGCTTGAACCTGCTGTTCATTACCAAGAAGAGCCACTCCATTTACCATCATTAACAGAGAAAAGCGAAGGAGAACCACTCTCCTGCATCTGGTGAAGAAGAGGACTGGAAGGGGAAGTCGCCTGCCCAAATGCATGAGAAAATACTTGAACTGCCAAACGGAATTTGTTTTCTTTCGAAGGTATACACAGATGCAAAAAACTAAACACCTTCCTATTTTTTTCTCCTTTGGTTTAAAAAGGTTGATGCCAGTTGCAACAAGTTATTCCAAAGATCAAAGGACTCATACTGTATAAGAAGCATGGAAACCCCAACAACAAGTGCTGGTCAGTGACAGATGAATGCATGTTGGACTGTCCTGGAGCATCAGTGGACCAGCATCCTGTTTAAACTATTAACCCCAACCTCTGGCTTTCGCTGCCTATAAAAAATAACTTGGCTGATCTGTAACAACTTCTACATCAAAAGAATTCTCTATGTTTCATATAGCACTGTAACATGCACCGTGAGCCTGATCAGACCTTGAGAAAGTCTGTCTTCAGAGATACTCCCTTTTACAAGAGAAACATTACCCAAAAATTGCATGAACACTCAGGGTATCATTATCCTGAAGATTCACTTTTTTTAGAGATGGCACCGAAGAAGGCCACACAACAGAAAAGAGGAAAAGGATCAACTAGAGAAAAACAGTAAGGAAAAAAAAAAAGTAGAGCTATTTAAGCCCCTCCCCCCCTTTAGTTAATACAAAAACACGCTCTCAGTTTCCAAGGCTTATTAAATTTATTGTTCTCAGAGTGGTTGGCCTTCCACACAACAGCCTGTAGCAGTCGCAAAGGTTAATGCAAGCATTTCAAAAAGTACAGGATGACCAGTTTCATCTGGATATAAGATTATAAAGGAAAAAAAAATCTAAGAAACAGCTCCAGGCCCTCAAGGAGCTACAAGGCTGCACTTGGCACACAGCAAGTTTATTATCAGTATTTCATTAACTAGGTTCTTAAATAGAAGTCCACCTACCATTTCTGACACACAGGACTCATTTTCTATTCCCTCTCTGTTATCTGAGTTCAGGAAGGAAAGCCTAAAACATTTCTTTTGAGGTATAAAGCTGAATAACCCAAAATAAGTCTGAGCCACATGGACACAAGAATAATATTTCAGTAAATATTTAATGTATTTCTGGTTTAGTTAATTTCATTGTCAGAGTAGGAGAAGTTGGCCACTGCATGCATCTCTCACCTCAGTACGGCAGATCTTCAAATCAATTCTCTAAAAAAAGCATCTCCAGAGGATTCTGTTGAGTGGCTGATGAACCTCTCTTGAAAGCCTACACCCATGCACATCTCATGTGAAGGCACCAGGAAGGCTAAGTCAAGTTTCTGACTCCAAATACTTCTTGACTGGTCCCACCAGACACCAAGGGCAAAGAGGGATGGCCAGAAGAGACCTACTGCCCTAGCTGGCTCTTTGCAGCAGCTCACTACGAAGAAGGGGACATGTTTTTTAGGCTAGCACTCAAAGCCACAAAACTCGAGCAATGGGATGTGCCCATCATGCTCTCCCGCTGTCACGTTCACAGAGCAGGTACCATACTCTGCATACATAAAGTCACCAGCTCATTCCCTAGCCGTGCCACAGGGTTTACTTGCCGAGTGTACCAATGTGTCTGAACACCAGCCATGACCCCAGCCCTAAGTGCGTGCCTGCGATACGATCTCCCACAGGCGAATAAAGCCAATATTCATTAAAGAGCAATAAACGCTACCCCCGAATACCGGCTGCCCGGGCGCTGGGCTGATCCCGCCCAAGGTGACAATTTAGTCCATTCAAGCGTATCCTAAGCTCCTGCATTTAGGAAAAAAACAGCGACCCGGGTCACGGCTTTAGCCACCTAATAGTGCCCAAATGAGCGGGGCCCCGCACGCCTCAGCGGAACCCTGCCGCTTTATCGCCCTTTAACAGCCCGCCGGGCCGGGGGTCGCCAGGGCGGCCGGCCCCGGCTGCCCGCGCCCGTTGCCCCCTCCCCACACCCCCCGCCGGGGACGCCGCCTCAGCTCGGTAAAATGTCCGACGGGCCGGCGGCGGGGGGCCCGGGGGAACCTACCAGGTAATCCATGTACCGGGGTGGCGCCGGGCGCCGCGCTGCCGAGGAGGTCTCCGGGCCCGCGGGCGCCCGCCCGGCTGACAGCGGCGCTGGGCCACCGGGAGCCCCGCCGTCGG
>VYZM01011922.1:1252-26001 GCA_013398915.1 Dromas ardeola | reverse complement strand
CCCGCCCCGCTGTGGAGAAACGGGCGGAAGGTTCTGGGTGCGAGTGTGGGGTGAGGAGTCCGCACAGGCGGCGCCAAGGGAGAGAATTAAAAAAAATTAAAAAATTTTAAAAAAATAAAATCCCCCGGCTCAGTCAAAAGCAATGTGAAAGAAGGAAAGAGGGTTTCTCCTTTCTCCTTGCTTTCTGTGGGGATTCAGGAGCAAAGAGGAATGTGTGTTTGTAAGGATATTGGTCATCAGGTTGGTCCAGATGTAGTAAACTGGGATAGCGGAAGCGTAATTCATAGAATCATGGAATGGTTTGGGTTGGAAGGGACCTTAAAGATCTTCTAGTTCCAACCCCCCTGCCATGGGCAGGGACACCTCCCACGAGACCAGGCTGCTCAAAGCCCCATCCAGCCTGGCCTTGAACACTTCCAGGGATGGGGCATCCACAACTTCCCTGGGCAGCCTGTTCCAGTGCCTCACCACCCTCACAGTAAAGAACTTCTTCCTAATATCTAATCTAAATCTCACCTCTTTCAGTTTAATTGCAGTTGTGGCCTGGATTTTTGTTGTGTTGCCTGCGGCCAACAGGCTCAGTTACAGCATCCAATGGGTGTCAGAGAGCGTTGGTGAGGTTTTCCCCTGCCTGCCCACAGAGCAGGTAGTTCTTGTCAAGGGGTAAATCATCTTCCTCTTGCGTCTCCTCTAGAAAAAACATGCTGCTTCTGACCCTCCTTACCTCACTTTGGGAATCAATGTCAAATACAGCTGTGTAGCAGATTAAGTTCAATTTAGATGAGTACAAATGACCTTGTTTACTTTGAATCATTAAGAGATTTGCTAATTTTGGGATTTTAATAGCAAACGGGTGGAAGGAGGGATGCAGGCTTGGCCCTTCCTGCGATTCAGTCTTCTGACTGTTTTCCGTATAGTCACAGCCATTGCTGGCAACCCTCTGATCATGAGATGTCCTTTTGACACTGGGAACTACAGGGTGAACAGAAGTCGCTAAAGCACACCTCTCAGTAATGTAACAAAGGAGCTGCAAATAACTCAGATTTCATCGTTCCTCTGTCATTGCCCGTGATTTTTCACATTTTGCAATGCTTTCCCCTTAACCTTTAAAACCATTTGTTTCTTCTTTTTAGGAGCAGTAATACATCACTCTTGAGACTTGCTGCCTTTAGACACTTCTCTAAATGCAGGGTGACTGGAAGAGAATCTAAAGGAGAGCATCAAGAACAAGCAGAGATTTCAGAAGTGTTTCCTATGAGAGTAATGGGAAAGGACTGGGAATTATTTTTTCTAGAGCTGATTGAAGGGCAAATAGAATCCATATGTAGAAAGTTGCTGTAGAGAGGATGTAATGATGGGGGAAAAGAAGAGATTGGCTTGAATTGCAGCAAGGGAGATTTAGGTCAGACACTGGAAAACACTTTAATGGGAAGGATAATCAAGCACAGACAGACATCACTACCAAAAGTAGTGGAATTTCTGGGAGTGGTCATGAGTTACATAAACATTTCTCAGGTGTGGTTTAGTTAGCACGGATTTAGATCTGGAGAAAATGAACTAGAAGACTCGTCTGTTTTATATGAATCTGATAGATCTGATTATGAAGCTGCAAATGAAGATTATACATGCAAAGAAAAATATTTATTCACAAATGACTATTCATGCAGTTTTATTTCTAGCTTATAAACAATTCCTCATGAGCTGAACAGAACATCAGTTAACAAAATCAGAAAAATTCGCATGTATACACTGCAAATCCCACAGACTCGATAGAGAGAGAAACCAAGCCCACGCTTATATATTAGTCATTCTGTTCGCTATAAAAGCACAAGTCTTTTGGCCATTATGTAGCCTTTTGGCGCCTTCATTTTATGACATGAAGATTAACATTGGACAGCAGCAAACTGTAAGCAGAATACAAGTCCTATAACACATGCCTTCGAGCCTATGTAGCAGTTGTCATGTTGCTGAGCTTTTTCAAGCAAGTTCTGTAGGATTTCTTTCATCCAAAAAGAAGTTCAGTTGTGTATTGGAATATATACCTAATGCAGCGTTAGCTATCTTCATAAAGAAACTTGTCAGCAGGAACTAACATGTCAAGATAGAAGAGAAAAGATCAACGCATTTTAATGGGGCAAAACTTCATGTAGTGGCTATTAGGTAGTAATTCTGGTTCCAAAAAGGGAGGTGAGCTTCTTCACAGAAGCACAAGTGTATCTTCAGTTAAATCCAGTTGCAAAAATTATTTTTGTTAAGCTTGTATGAAAAATAATCAATCTTGGGCTCAGGCCTTGACCCTGAGAAGTGCTGAGCGCAACATTTCATTGTCTGTTCTTTATGTCTGTGCAATTTAATGAGTTTGAACGTTTTAACCTATGGTTGCCTCCTGCCAAATTCAAGGTCTTATAGAAATAGCAGTCAACAAATTCTGAAGGTAGAATTGCCATAAAATTTAATTGTTCGTTAGTAGGTATTAGCAAAATTGGATTTTAAAATGTAAATACCAATGAATATGCCTATTTCCAAGCGTATCTGAATGGAAATAGTAGGGTTTTTTTTCAGAAGTGTATAGACAGCTATATAGACACAAGTTGTCCAGCAAGCATTGTCTTGAAAAACAACTTGAGGGACAGGCGTGGTTTAGTGTACCTTTCAATCATACCACTTTGATTTCTGGTCTCATTAGTTAAATAGATTCTGGCAAAGATAATACTTGCATAGAAGTCCTGCAGAAAGTAGTGTTATTCATTCAGTATCAGTACATAGGAACAGTATGGACAGTGTTCCCAAATCATGGTTTGAATGACCTGAACACTGGGTATTTTATAAAAGGTGCCCTAAAGCAAAGAGGCCTAACGGTATATCAGTGATCGAGACAATCTAAACCGCTTTGCCACATCAGAATAATTTCATTCATTAAGAGAACAAAGTGCATGGTGTGTTTGTTCTCCCGTAGCTCCCCCCCCATACCGCCCCATTGCTGTACTTTTTAATAACCTTAGGTGAAAAGCAACTGACTCTTGTTTATTAGCAAGCAGGTAGTTGTGCTAATCTTCAGGTTTAACTGATACAAGGTGCCCAGGTAGCTCTGTTTAAGAAGCTTAATTACAGAAAAGAAAATATTACCCTTCTAAAGTTGAGAAACAGAGATAAAGCATTCAATATCTCTCAAAGTACTGAGAGTGACTACCTTACTCATACTGTGTTACATTTCGGCATTACTTTTCCATGGAACAAGGTTGTTACAGAGGGCATACACAAACTCTCATCTTGGCAAGTCATAGGATAGTTAGCAGCAGGAAAGCAAAACATTATAACATGTAGCTTCACGTTAATACCATGTACTTACTCTGGAATAATAAAATTGTAGAGAAAAGCCTCACATAAAAATATGGACCTCTTTGACTCAGAATACTCATATAGTAATGTAAATGCTCACAAATGCTACAAAAGCCCTTCATTGGGCATGATTAGAAATTTAGACATGGATGCCTTAAAAGATACGAATTGTGGTTAGTTCAAAAAGACAAATGATGTAATAAAGCAGTCTGTGATTTCACTGTCAGAACTGAAGTTGGAGCAGTTAGAGCAGAACTAGTTAGAGCAGTTCTGACATTCAGCAGCTGGAAGACTGCTAGGAAAAAAATATTTGAATGGTCTAATTGTAACAGATTTCTAAGTATAAATTTTAACAGTAAATGTGTGTGTCCAATTGTGACCAAAAGTATTTCCTAGAAAGATCCTTAAAGGCATAAAAATGGAAAAAGAACTGGACATAGAAACCAAAAGAATGGGGTTTTCATGAGGAGCATTTGAGTATTAAATAGAAGCCAAGAACAGTCAGAAGTTGTATGTGCAGCTCTAATTTCAGTAAGTGACTCAGAGCCTGCTGGTAAACAAACTCGTGTAACTGTTACTGGGTAAAGGGAGAAGCTGCTCTGAGTAAATAAAACTTGAAGCGATTCGCAACTCTTTATCTGATATATTGACAAATGTCAACATGCAGAGATACTAAAGGCAAAGCTGAATGAGCACTATGGGAGAAGCAAGATCTCTCAGTCAAAAATCTCCTTCTCCTCCTCTGTGCTTTAATGCTTTGCTACCTTCTGGCATTATGGTCACCATGTCTGCTATGATTAGGTATTTTTCCTACAAAAGAACACAAGGATATGAAAACAAGCATGCAGATTTTGAAAATTATTTTTTACCTGTTCTCCTCCCTTTTCTTGTTTTCTGAAATTTGGCTGCCCTTTAGGTAACCTTACTGGCAAAATAACAACAGGCAGTCTAAAAGCAAAGACTAATTGTAAAAAAAGGTCAAAAGTAGAAACCAGTTTCTGACTGTAGTAACACAGATATGAATTTCGTATAATTTTAATGAATAATTAATTTCAACCTATGGTATATGAATAAAGTAATATTAAAGTTGATTTTATATAGGTTATTTACTCTTCCCTGTGCACCGAAAATGTGCAAGAAGATTTGCATGAAGAAATTTGAATAGATTAGTAAGTAGATTATATTGCTGAGCAGACTGGAAATGACATATGGTATTTTTTCACTTCTGTGTCACAGCCCAAATTGGTAGTGCTGTGGTCTGATTCTTCATTTCATGACTCCTCAATGAAAGGTCATGAAACAGTCCCACAGCAATAAAAACAATAGTTAAGACTCCTAGTCCTAAACTCACAACCTTGTTTGAATTATTAGCAGAGCTTGAGGACTAAATGATCACAGGTTGGGAATCTTTCTTGGTAGCAGGTGTTCTGTGTTTAAGAAACTGGAATTTCGAAACCCTAGATTTAGGGCTTTAGGGTTTTTTCTCATACTCATTTAACAAAGCATTTGACTTTTCTTTGTCTGGTTTCTTTTTTGTGAAATGTAGAAAATAGTGTTTTCCTATGGCAAGGTGTTGTGAAGATGTAAAAAAAAAAAAAAAAATCACAGTTGCAATCTGGTTTAACCCTCTACTGCTTGGGGCGCTGTGGAAATACCTTCAAGAGATGGATTAGAAGTTCTACTTTCATGTCCCTGCTGAGATTCAACGAGGAGGCAAATGCTAAGAACTTTAGTCCCATTCCATGTAATGTCTAGCTTTCTGGGATGAGCTGAACCTTTGGATTCTTGAGACTTCAGTGTAGTACATTTTATGAGGATTGCAGTTTGTAATACATTTGTTTCTAGTATGAATGTTGTTTACAGAGCATTCAAATATTTATCTCTCATGTTCAGATTGTTTTGCCTTTTTACTAAATAAATAAATAGAAGTAATACAGTTATGTTATGGTCTTTGCTGTAGTGTTAACATGCAAATACATGTTTTTGTCTGTAGCCTTTTCCTTTGTTTTTGACCACATGATGAGAACTCTGTTAGACCAGAATTACACTTGCATTCCAGATTTACCACTGAAGACATTAGAGAGACAATATTTTGCCTTTTTCAAACTATAAAATGGGCTGAGTTTGGATCCCGTTCTTAAAGCCTTCCACCTTCCCATTTGGCCTTAGAAAATCCTTCATATTTTCAGAAATTCTCACATCCTGGTGTTGTAAAGGTGTGAAAAAAAAATGCTGTTGCATTAGTAAAAGTATCTCTTATGACCTACATAATACCCCTGTTGTGTTTGGAGATTAACAATGCCCCTCCGATAGGTCTGCCTGTCCAAAGGAGAGGAAGGGGGTGCCTCACGTAAAGCTGTGAAGAGGCCTATATCATAGGTCTGACTGTTGCCAGCATCAGACCTTCTCCTCACTCTAAAAGAGCAAGATTCAATAATGGCACACATGAGTTGGTGAGAAGAAATATGAAATCTCAAAGCAAATGAAAGAACAGATAGTTCTGAAACAAAATAAATTGCATTTTGCTTATGACCTTGTATTTCATATTTATATTCAATATGTTAACTCATCTTCTATACTTCAGCTTTGTATCTTTCTTAGCAGTCATGTCTTCCCGAGAAGTCAGTGTGACTACAAACCTGTACAACTAAACTTTGCCTGTAGTCTAAATACAGCATATATTAAGAATATGTTCAGCAATGGATTGCAGCTATTGGTGGAAATGACCGTTTCATCTCTGGCTGGAAATAATGAATACCAGATACAAAGTCTCAGTAGCTGAAGTTTTTCTACATTTTAACTTACTTTGTTTCTAAATCTTAAATGAAAAGCAAAAAGCCTTTTAGCAAAAGGGATAAAATAAATGGTCAAAAAGAGTAAGAAATAAATTGTTGGTATGGAATTACCTTTATGGGAGAAATGAAGCCAGGCTTTGGCATCATCTATGTAGTGCATTAAGAAAAGAAAGAACAAAGTAGTAACACATGCCTTAGAGCTTGAACTCCAGTTCACACAAAAGTAATTCTTTTACTTTTATTCACGTTAGCTAATTTAAACTATGCAGGCATGTGAACACAAGTTATAATTAAACCTGTATTTGGCTATGTAGCATATCCTTAGGAGCTCTTTTTTTCTTTAAAGCACGTCCTAAAGTCCTACTGACTAAAGTGTGCTTAAATGCCTAAATGCTTTCCTGCATATTCCCGATGAATTAAAGTATGTAACTAATGATAAGGCACACATATCAACATGCAGCTAAAACAGGATTAAAAAGCAGCATCAGAGCATAAGATTCTGGAAGCAATATCTGAAGTATAGATATCAGTGCCTCAAGAAATCATAGTAAGCCTTGAACAGTTTGAGTGCAAAAGGAGAATCCTATGTTGGTCAGATGTATTGACCAAGAGGATTGTGGTTCAGCCACTTTTTGAAGACAAGAAATAGGGAAAAGGTTCTATCAACTGCAGATTGTTTTAAAGGATTCCCATTTAGTTGAAAGGCAGGAAATACGCTTTCCTCAACTAACTGTTGAGGAAAAAAAAAGATGTAGCAAGTAAGGAGATACTGTAAGTTGAAACGAACAAGGTAATTAGGTAGTATTAGAAACAAATCATATCTCTCCAAAGGGTTTTTTTTTTCAATTGTTACTGTTCCTGAGGCATTTTGTGATGTTCTGTAGGTAGAGTTTTGTATATCTGAGGTAATAAAAGTTTGAAGTAATGAGAATTGCTTCAAAAAACCAAACCCCACCAAAAACCAAAAGAATCCAGATAAATCAACTCCATGCTTCCCCACTAGGATAGCAGGTGTGTTTTTAAGCTGGGAACTTAAGAAAATAGCAGTACACTGTAAAATATGTCTGGAATAAGGAAAGCAATTGTGTGTAACAAAGTGTTTCTTTTTCAGCTCCACTAATCTCTCTCTACTGGGGCTATTATGTAAATGACTTGCATTTTTAAATCACTGAACTGTCTCCTTAGTTTCCAAAGCAACCCACATACACAAATCTGAATGGGATCTCTACTGTAGGAATAACATGAACAGAAGGTAATCCAAATGTTTTTGAAGCACCGTGCCTCCTGGGTTTGGGAACTTCCACTTAAATATCTGTGTAACCACCTCCACCTTCACATGAACTGCTCTTGGAAGGTTTGGAAGGTTGGAGGGTCTCTTGACAAAGATCCAGGTACTTGATTTGAAGACCCAATTCATGTTCCCAATAAAAACACTGCTTTCAGTAGGAGCAAGACACTGGCTACCTGAGCTTTGTGTAAAGGGCTTTGTTCAGAGGTTTTCCCAGTAGTTAAACTGGATTTTCCACAGGCCTTATGCACTCATTTTTTACAACTAGGCAGACTTGAAAGAAAATATGGTTCTTGATCTCCTGGCTGTCCAGGTCCAGAATTCATATACTCTGCTTTTCGCCATTCTGTGTCATGTGTGTGCGCTCCTGTAGCGCTCCCTCCGTGGCCAAGAGGGAAATGTAAAGCAAACAAGTGAAGTGGGTTAGATGTGTTGGTCCAACCATAACTAAACTGCAAAAGGAAATGAGGTGATGTAATTACATGTCATATAGCTAGCACATCGTTCAAAAGATGTGTTTTGCACTTTGAAGCTGACCATGTAGCCTGTGCATTTTTATCTTTGAACTTAGGCTAAATTAGCATGACAAGATCTGACACCATTACTCTCTGCATGGAAGATTTTTTTAATGAGACAGCAAAACACCATCTGTTGGGAGACAGGCAGCTGACCCTGAAATGCCGTCACTCTGACAGCTCTCTCTACTGTATCTTGTTCTCGACATGGAAGATCCTTCCAGTAATATAGTTCCAGAGTGACTGGAAGCCACTGTCAAAGACTGGGAAGAGATTATAGCAGCACACAGCTTCTCTATCCTTTAAACATAGGAAAATGGCAACAGACAGGTATTGGGATAAAGTGTGATACAACATACTGGGATTCTGTTTGTTGAAGTCCATTGACTTACAGAATTCCATAGGAGGAATACAATTAATATTTTAGCTCTCAGGACAGAGTAGACATCTTCAGAGAGTCAGAGAGAGGATTTTATGAAGTCTCAGAAGCTCAAGATCCATCAGTAATAAATGGAAAAAACCAGTATCAGGTTCTGCTGTGGTGAAGAGGAGAAGTGACAAGGCTCAGCAAGCGTATTTGAGGGTTTTGTTTCTTAGAACTGATTGAAAGCAGGCAAAGAGGAACTGGGAGTCAGTTTAGGGGGTTTCAATGGGAAGGGTGACTGGAAAAAGTCAGGTCTGTGGAAAAGAGTGAGATTATAGAAAAAGGAGGGAGAAGGATGAGAGAAGTTCTGGGATTTTGGGGAGTCTCTCCACACACTCACTAGTCCTCATGCCTTCAGATGACAGGATACAGGACACGTCCTGCCTCCCCAGCTCCCAGTGGCCTCACCTCCCTCCATAGTCAGCTCCCATCTTAAAACCTAAAGGCCTCTCCTTCCTTCCTCTTCCTCCTGTTCAACGGCTGTCAGCTCCCACCCTCCCCAGAAGAAACATTCACTGACTCTGCGCACGGACAGGGCAGGGAAGGGATGGCCAGAAATGGCCAGAATTAAGGAGGCAGGTTGTGGCCAAATCTCACACGAAGACCCCCACACCTCACACGCTCCAGCTTCACCCCCAGCAAGAACTTGCAAAACAGGTGGCAAGGTCAAGTACTCTTGTTTGCTTTGGCTGTGGCTGGAAGTTGAACTTGCCCATTGCCACTGGTATTGATGAGAAAAGCTTACACAGATTTCAGCTGATTTCCATGAGTAAAAACTGAATGGTTTATTAGCTAGCCCCTTTTTTCCTTGCGTGTTTGGAGGAAGGTCGAGGAAGCCTCTATTGCCATTGCAACTTTTTGCAGAGCTATTTGGATGCTGGTGGTATTTGTACAGCAGTTTTAAGATGCCTCCATCAGCTGCTAGAACACCTAACAGTATATACATTGTTTATGTTCTTTATTGCTCCCTGCAGAATAAAATTTTTGAGAAACTTTTCTTCCTCTCCCAAGCAAGGCAAAATAATAGGGTAAACTGCATATAATCCTTCTGGAGGAAAATACGGTGTAGCAAGAGCTAAGGACACTATTGACTGAACCAGCTGTACGGCATTACGCTGTTTAGACAATTTAATTCTGCTTATGTGCACTGTGTAAAATTACGTGTAGAAAACAGCTAGAGGCAAACTCTGTTGTAACTCCTTAGTATATTAACTATGACATTTAGACTTTCTACGGGTGTGAAACACATATAACAATCTGTTCATACAAAAGCATGGACAAAAGCTTATTGCCATTTCACAATGGAACAACTGCTTCTTTGCCCTGGAGAACAGAAGATGGTCACTGGCAGGGAAGGATTCAGTGTGGAAAGAACACAGTGTGCTCTGCTGTCGTTGGCTTGCTTGTACTTGCAAGACGTACCAAATTAATAGAGATGTTAATTGACAATTAGCTTAAATGGGAACTTGCCCTTACTATGGCCAAGGGCACATCTGTGTTAACTGCTTTTGTCTGAGATAATCACAATTAGTCACCATATTTAAAAACACAGTGTATTACTACTTTAAAAGGTTCATTTCGTATTTTCTAACCAAAGGGATTCAAAGGGACAATGGGGGTGCAAAATAGCTGCCTTTAAAAAACAGCAAGGAACCCTAAAAAAGCAGTTCTGTTGGGGTGGCACAAGAAAGTTGTCCTAAATTGGGGCATCTCTCAGCATTCCTGACCACTGCCTCTCACTTTTCAGGCTCTGTTAACCTGCTTTGGGACTCAGGATGGGGAAACATGTGACTGGATTTCTGTCAGGACAAGGCTCTCTCCTGACAGACCTTCTGCAGCCGGTCAGCACTGTTAAACATGCATTAAGACTCGCAGAGACTCAGGAATCAGAGAAATTCCGTATACTTTGTAGTAAAATGTAATTACAAACTAAGAATAGGCAGAATGCTTATTTCTTTCATAGCATCCTTATTTTATACAAACCATAAATGACTAGCTACTATTCCATGTTATTATTTACAGGAAATTGCAAGTATATAGTTAAAAGAGAAAATCATGGGTTTTATGCCAACTATGCTTACGGTAATCCAGGATAAACCACATTTCTTTGTTGTACACTCTTCAGATTGTGGTCACACTCTGTCTTAGATGAATTTCCCTGTAAAACAGATACTACTTAAGTTGTTGTACTTAATTATATATACTCAGTTGTCTTTCTGTTTTTCAGTTAAAGACTGAAATGAAGAAAACCTTTTGCTAACACATGTTCCCAATGCTATTTTACTGTATCAAGACTTGCCCTTAAATATAAACATCTAAAGTTTTCATAAAGATAGTTAAAATCATAGATCTAGATTTTTAACAAACTTTTGTTATCTTCAGCAAGTCTGTTATCATATAATGCAAATTTCTTTAGGTGATGGTGAGAAGTGTGAAAATCTCAATGTATGAGTTAATACTATAAGAAGCTCCCCCATTGCCTGCCAAAGTGCACTATAGGAGTTTTTACTTCAGTGAGTGTGAAAATTGTGTATTCCCAGTGAGCTCTTCTGATTCCCTTGCATGTTATCCAGAAAAACATCAGGACAACCTGAAAAATTACAAGAAGGAAGGAAGGAACCTGGATTTTATGCGTACTCTTGGTCTGAAAAGGTAGTAAATTTTTCACCATTCGATCCAAAGACATAAACAGACTCCTATTGACTTTAACTTTGAATTAAGTCCTGAACTCCTGTAACTTCTTATTGACTAATGAGGTGGAGTTAGGGATTTTCTAGTATCTACAGTCTGCTTTATGAATAGGAGCCTGCATAAACCAAGAGAGAAACTATGCTTTGAACCCCAGTTTTCAAGAACTCATAAATGAACGACGTTTTAAAGATCATTTTCTTTCCAGATTAAATTTTAAAAGAACAAAACAAAAAAAATCCAAACAAACAAAAAAACCCCAATCAAACAAACAAACCAAAAACCAAAACCACCCCACCAGTAAGGGAATTCTTACAGCCATCAAGGATGTTTTGAGAGATAAAAAGGGCTTCTAAATATCTCCCACTCTCAGTGCAATGGAAACAACTAGAGTAGAACAGGAAAAGCTTTCTGTCTCCTGTGACAGAAAACCAGCCAACAAAGCATAGATTTAAAAGAAAAGACAAAAACTGGCATGTGAGGAAAAAGTGATGTAAGATCTGGTCAGTGAAATACTCGCTAACACCAGGGTTTGTTTGGTCAGGATTCCTTATCTGAAATCCATCTTATGTGGGTTTTTGTCAGAAACTACAACAAATGCTCCTTTTTTATTACTCATGTGGCGACTCTCACATTCATGGTAGTATCTGGGCACACTTCGTACAACTAGCTTTGGATTTTCTTTCAATCTGTACTCAGAAGGTTTCATGTCTGGGATTTACTTTTTAAATCTTTCCTATCTGACTAGCATCTATCATGGAAGTGTGAGTTTTAGTGTGAGCACTATATAGAGTTTATAGAGCGAGCAGCATATATACAATATGCACAATAAGAGGTTTTATTGCTTCTGACAGTATTTATTGTACCCCAACCACACAGGGTAGCAGAGGACTATACCTAACATCTGGCATTCTAAGGCAGTTTGAAGAAAATTTAACTCCATCAATAAATTTATTTTATAAAAACTGCTGTGCTTTTGTGCTTGCAATTATCCACAAATATTCGCAACACTTTTCACATATGCAGTTTAGCACATTAGCACATACAGCCACTTATCTCACTTATTATCACTGCAACATGTTTTCACGTTAATGTCCAACAAGACTCTGAAGCTTATTTTTTTTTTTTACTCTTTCTACAGTACAGGTATTATAAAAATAAATATTTAATCCTTTTGTCCTTTTGCTCCTTTTCAGTCCTTACACATGCAACACTGAATTTCAATACGAACTTTGCCCAAGAGAGGTCTGAAAAGTGAGCCTGCAATTGTTAATTTTAAATTGAACTCAAGCAATTTCATCCTGTAAAAGCTCTTTGTAGAATAATACTATAATTAATAGTACTATTAATAAATTAATAATACAATGGTGTGATAAGCCTAGAATGGGCATTCTTTTGTGTTTTTTTTGCAAACTAATATTCTACTTGTGAATAAAACAAAAGCAAGATCATCAGCCATACAAACAGGACAGCAGTACAATTACATTTACTTTACCAACAGCAGCAAAAGGTAAACCTGCTGAAAACATCTTCTTTTCTATTGAATATCAAATCCTATGAAGCAAGTGACGTACTTGATGCCATAATAGAGAAGGGGGGAGGGTTTACCCCTTCCAGTAAGTCCATCTCTGATGCCTGAGTCAGCCAGCTGTTCTGTGGTTTCATCAGGAATATTGAAGGTGTTTTCACATTAAACTCAATTTTGTCTCTGTCACTAGTGATACACCTTCATACTTACAATTCTTATGATCCTTGTTTGCTCTGCCTTTTGCCCCTGAAGACCCCATACGCTACCTTGTCTCTGTGTAAGAGTTTTTGCATACATGCATTAGAAGGTACTGTCTCACCTGAAAAGCTCAATAATATAAAAATAGGGCTAGGATCCTGATACCTCTTCCCCCACTGTTTGAAAGTGGAACAGAAAGACTGTGGTTTGCCAGAAGGCATAGACAAAAGCCTGCATGAGAGCCAATGGATTTCTGTCCTCCTAATTCAGTGCCCTAACCACAAATCCAGCCATCCTTTCTTGCTAATGTCTTGGCAGCTGAATTATAAACATATCTTGTGAGTAATAAAACCACTTAGTGATGATCGTTTGACCAGCACAAACCCAGTAACACCACAGACATGCTAGGGAGCAGACTTACGCAGCTGAGAAGCTCAGCTGGATTACAGTCAGGGGTACAGGAATAAATACAACAGAGGGCATGCACACTTGGAAATGCATTTCCACTCAGGTAATTTACTGTGTGGGTGGGAACTTTACACTAGCACTGTCCCCCTTTTCTCACTGTTCCTACGTGTTTTCAGGATGAGGGTCTAAAGACAGCATGTGAATTCAACCACTTCAGTGCATTTATTTCATCTACCCTACATGCAATTGTAGCTCCAAAGGTGGAGGAAAGCAGGACAAGGGTGTGAATATTCTGAGTCCATCTTGAAGAATTCTCGGTTAGGAATAAACTGCATTTGTCCTTTCAGCATCCTCCACTTAGTCTTGAGGATGGGAAAACTGTCAAGTAGCTGGCCCATGAAGGAATGAAGGGAATCACAATTTAAAAAATGTTAACAGACCTCTCAGCCAAACTGGATCTCAAATCAGGAAAACAGGTCACAATACTCAGGGTTTTTAGAAGCAGATTAAGGTCAGGTATTCTATGTGGTAGCTGGATAGATTTCAGCTATGAGAGCAAGCCCAAGGCATGCTTTACATGGTCTTTTGACTCTCGCTGCTAAGGTGTTTTTCCTTTTCCCCCCTGAGGGAGAAGCCAGCAGCCAAAGCGTCGGCTACTTGTCTTCACCCATCTGATGAATATGTGAGTAGGAATACCTATTCTGTTTTATTTCTGGTTTACTTCAGCATGAAGGAGAAATAGATTTGGATCATATCTGGTTTTTGTAGTCCTGGCTAAATTATAAACTAAAGCTTTCTGTATAACTAACATGAAATCTGATCACTTGTTTCTGAATGGAGGGTTTCAGAAGACAAGGAAGGTGAGTCTGTTAATTCATTAACATGTAACTCTGTTAATACTTACTGAGGGAATTCAGGCTAAAGATTAATGTTACTCTGAAAACATGAAAAATTATAAGTAGTGGTACTAAAATAACCAAAGACTGGGAGAATCTTTCAAGTAAAGCTGTATATATTGTGAGCAAAAAACACGGTATGTTTGTGTTTACAGCACATGATCCTTATTAGTATTTATCACTAATTCCTCATTTTCACACCATTCAACCATTCAGCATGCATATTAATGCACTGTCTCAGAAATGAACCTGGGCAAAAGTAATATTTTTCACATGTTCCCTGTTTGATATCTAGCTTGCAGAGATCTAAGACATATTGCTGCATACAGACAGATATTGGTAAAATTCCCAATAATTTCAGTGGGATACAAATGGAAATTTCCAATAGAGGCATTTTAACATAGATCCTGCCAGGTCCTGCCTGCCTTTCCTGATATCATTGCTGATGCAGATGGGGATGTTCTGATTTATCTGGGCTGTGACAGTGGGCAGAACTTACCCAACAGATTCAGTCTCCAAAGAGCGAAGAGCCAAGAGGTCTCAATTTACCACATCAGCTGCCTCGTAATTCCCATGGAGGAGAAGCAGATGGGACTCACAGTGTGCTCAGATCTAACCTAATCTCAGATAACTTTACATTACTATCTGAATTATTTTCCAAATGCAATTCTGTCTATCCACACATCCTGCATCATAGTGAATTATGTATCATGGTGATAAAAAAGGAGAGGAATAGAAACCTAACAATTGTGGCTGTAGTACAGTAAATGTTCAAAACACAATGTTTATACCACCATTGAAATCAAGCACTTGAGAAGAAAATGCTAGATTTAAGATTTCCTGTGCAGCTTTAATTCAGTCTGCATGTGCCTGTCTATTATGACATGCTGCCTAATTATGTAACTCTACTCTCTATTTTCCACTTGACTACTATCTTATTCAGTATTCAATTTTCCTTTTTCTTTACTGTTATTATTGCTGTGTGTGCGCCCCATGTATTATTTACTCACCACTTGTCAAATCCTGTCTGAGGACAGAATTATTCATTGCTTTGGCACACATTACGATACTATCTAAGTGCTTCACAGATATTAATTTGTTCATTTTCACAACAATCCATTAAGACAAGGGAATATTATTATTGCTTTCTTTGAGAAGCAGGAACGAGGCACGCAAAGTTAAAGGTCAAAGTATCCATAGATTTGGGGTACCTAATATAAGACAGACAGGATTCTGCAATGTTTAGCATCAAGTAGCATACCAGCCAGGGCCAGACAGCTTTTAATATTACCTGTAAGTACAGCCCTAAGTGCTTAATGCTGCTGCAGACCAGGTCTTGCCATTCCAGCTCAGACATGCTGTAGTCAAACAAAGTGTGGGCTAACGGAGCCAGGTATTTCTGCCACCCTTCCTCCCCACATCTGGAGGTAATAACTGCAGAGGGTTGTATCTGGTAACACAAGGGACCAGTCCAGTCATTCTGTAAATGCAGACAATTAACTCCATGTTAGTTAGTACAAAAGGCAGAGCTGACATGTAGCAGTCTCCTACAGCAGCCAATTTAGAGGCAGAAAGATACCCCTTAATGAACTCACCCACAGCTATGAGATGTAAACATTAAGGGTAGCAAGCTCTTGAAGACAAGCAACTGCAGCAGCTGCATTTTGGAAACCTCTAATATCTTTTGTGTGTTCAAATGGGCCTGAATTTTGCAAGCGGTCATGCACCTGATACATAATTGGTATGTAGCAAGCATCTTTTGTAACCACATCACCTAGCTATCTAAATGCTTACTTGACACTTGGATATGGATAAAAATAAGCCTAAAATATGTGAAAATAATGCTGGACATTTTAGATCAGGAAATTAAAATTATTATCAGAGTATGCAAAGTGCCTTCAAAGACTAAAGAAATTGAACACCTACTGAGACGAAATACTAACTTTGAGTTTTTACGTAGTCAGAGTGTAGAACTGCAGCAGTAGAATAACGAAATGACACCTTTACAGCTTGCAGAATGGTCCAGTGTCTTTTTATAGTACAGTCAGGATGCATCATTGACTCTGGGAACAAGTAAAATAAGAACAGGAAACTGAGTTAGATCTCTCAAAATAGCAGAGTCCTCTTGCACTATTTAAGTACGTAACCTTAGAGGATGCTGCATTTCTACGGTGCTACACTAGTCCCAGGATTACAGAGTTACCAGTTGTTTCTGTGTTAGTCCCAAACTTCTATTGCTATGCAGCCTGTGCACGTTAGCCCTCCCAGAACTATGATTCATGGAAGAGTTCACTAGTATTGTTTGCTCACTGATTGAGAACCGCTCTCTATGGCTTCCTATACCCAGGAAGAATGAAGCATGGCTTGGCAACTGAGACCCTAATTCTTGCTCCTGAACAGAAAAAGGGCCTCTCTCCAAGTTACACTGATTCAGGTGGGAAAACTAAATCAAAAACATACAATCTATATCAAAGTGGAACCCTACCTTCCAGGGAGGAACTAGAAAACACCCCCTCCTCAGTTAGGTCATGTGCTTAACCCTAAAATGTTGTACAGAAAAAGGCAAAAACATTGCCAAAAAGAAATCTAACATTGCACCAGTGGAAAAAAAATGCCATAGGCTGTAAACCACTGGCATGTGACTTAATAGTCTGTCATTGTTCTTAATCCTGTTATTGTTTTCTTTGCTATTTGTTTCCACAGCAAAATTCCAGCAGTGATAGAAAATGAATAGCAGTGAGACAGCGTGGAGTCCATCTGAAACTGTTTGGTGGTTCTTTCTCTCCTAGACTGTTACTGGAATAAGGTTTAATCCTGCAAACTTTACTTCTCCCGTAACCCCACTGAATGCTATGGGAATAGCAATGTGAGGAGGGAGGTGGCAAACTGGGCAGACAATCATTCAGTGTTCAACACCTAGCTGCCTTTGGCTACTATCACTCAGTATATTTCACTGAGTGAGAGCTTGCTTGTACACTAGTAATCAAATTTCCTCTGTTTTATAACATTTCTCTCTATCCATTCTGTCTTTCACTCTCATTCTCTTCTTCTAACTTCTTTATCCATCCATCAGTCGTACTCCATATAATATATTGAATGGATACAAAATGCCAACAACACTAACTCCTTTGACTGCACGTCATACCCCTGCTGTGGTTTGTGCTTCTGTTTATGGTTAACTCTTCTGAATTGTCTTCCTGTGGCTTTGTTCATGCCTAGCACAAAGAAGCCCCACCTCATTTTATAAATAACAGAGTTCATACTCTTTGTCCATCTGTAAGTAGCTTTGACCAGCCCCAAAGAATGCTACAATCTGTATGGAATAGCTAACACACTTAAAAATGCCCAATAAAGATCTGAATTATTTTTTAAAACTTCTTTCCAAGAATAGGTAGTGACTTTAAAAGCACGTATTACAAATATGACTACAGAACTATCTCGTTAGCCTGCACAAACCTAATTTACCTACTCAGTACAGCAAAGATTACTATCAAAAAACCAGCTTCTACCGTGAAACTAAAGCAGTCTCCATGACATGGGAGATAAATATGCCTTTATAAACATTATTGTGCCCTCATGATCTCACTACAAATATTTTATTTCTTGCACAACATGCTATCTAAACATAAACCTTAGGACAATAAAGTTTAATTAAGGATCTTCTAATCTTCAGTAGAAAAACACACAAGCAACAGATTTTGCACAGCAATTCTGCTCTACATTATTATAAAAATAGCTGTACTATATTGGGAGAAAAGTACTGTAGTAATGGGAAGAAAGTGCTACCTTACCTACTAACTGGGTATCTGGTCATATGTTATAAATGTTTACATGTACAGAGATCATTGCTTACAGAGTACGGTAAAGACTGAGTGAGATTCTGCCAGTATGTTATATGATACAACAATTTTTTTAAGAAGAAAAGCAAGTCTCCCATTATTTTTTTCACAACCTTTGTGGCATGGAGTCTTTGCATATAGGCAATTGTACAAAGCAGGCCGGAAAACATGTTTTCAGATTTTTCAAATACTAACATATATGAACAGAAGATCAAACAAGAGAGAGGAGAAATAAGTTTTAAATTTCAGGCATAACGCTTCATTAAAGCATTCACTACTGATGTCTGTGGAATATCATAACTGTCCAGGTCTTGTAAGTTAAGATTCATGGTAACCTTAATCTGTGATCTTAGTGAAAAGTCTAGCCAAGTTCTGTCTTCTGAGTTGAACCTGTACTATGAAAGAATATGTAATTTCAGAACTAGTATGGATGATAATGTTAAAATTAAGGATGTAAATTCTGCACTAGTATACACTATGTGCCACTGCAATAAAGATAAAAGGATTATGTGGTTTATATATCAGAATTTAGTCCTCAGAGTTGACTGAAAACTCTATCTACAAAAAACAATCTCTAACATCACATTTTACAACATCTGCAGCCTTCCTGGCATTGCCAAAGTCAGGAAATTAAGACAATATGAGAATATTGTTCGTACTCCAACACAGAAGAAAATAACAATTCTGACATAGAAGCCAGATTTTGGTTGGCTTTCTCCATGTGGAGAAAGGAGGAGGCAGTATTTTTGCCAATGAATGATTGGCTTCACTTCTAAGACTGGAAACCTGGGGAGGAGGGTGGCTTTGTGATACAAATAGGTGGCACATAGAATGGAGTCATGACTACCAACTACTTTCACATTACCCACTAAATTAGCATATGAAGACGGTATCAATCCTGTATCAGTCACTCTAAACATGAGATTTTGGGGCAAACCTTACACTCTCATTACTAACCCACCCAGTCTCCAGCTGCTCCTTGTCAGTTAAAGATGCTCATCATAGAAGTTATTTCCTGAGGTCCATTGACATTGAACAGCATGTTTATGTCACTCCAGAAAGGAATTGTTCACTCACCATGTCAAACTCTTCCTGTATATCCTTCACAAATCACAGCAGTTGCTCTTTAAAGACTTTCTGGATGAGGTGCTTCTACCCTGCCACCTTCCAGACCAACATGTTGACTGTCAGCCTCAATAAGTTTAGGGCTGAGTGATCAGGAATTCTTTGGTTGGCTCCAGGGAACTAAACTGCCTTGGTGATGCATAGTGGTGAGTGACTTTTACGTTCTTTAAGGAATTTTTTTTGAGTCTTCATGTTAAAGAAGAATCTCACTGATTCCAGTTCTACCTACAAGACACAGTCACAAAGGATGCATGATGCAACAACACAGGATGCCATAAATCAGTGGCTTCATTTAGCATCCAGTGCTGGTCGCAGAAGTTAGCTAAAGCCACAAGCCACCTTCATATCAAGGGCCATTCAGCTGATATCTCATTGCTAGCAAATACTCGGAAAGTGTTGACCACAGCTCTAAAATTTCCTAAGTACACGGAAATATGTTTGTATTCTATAACATAGTTTTGAATCTAGCACTCATGTCATAATACAATATTTTCATGGTAGCTGAGCAATTAAGTGTGTTCAGCTATACCTTTAGTCCCTTCCAACACTTCAACATAGTGAAAATTTTAAATCTCAAAAATTAATTTAGTAAGTTCAATTATTTTCTGGCAAGTAATAATGTTGACAAACATATCCAGAGTGTCCGTACACCATAGGTCTTCAATTCATTCTAGCTATTTAACTTCAGTCTTAACTTTCTTCTTAGAAAAAACTAAACAAATTGGTATCATGGGGGTTTTGTGCTAATTACAGGTTAGCATGTTTTATGTGTAATTTAGGTCCTAGATTTTCTAGCCTTGCCCCTAGAACACGTAGGGACTACCTAATTTTAAACAGCAGAAATATTCCCTCTCCCAGAACTTCATAGGTGAGATTTTCAGTGCTTCTATTATTTTTACTAAAGTGGTCAACCCAAAAACATGCAAACCTCACAATATCATCCATGGAATAGATGTTTTGCATCCTAAATAAGCAAGTGAGCACTTTCTGTGAAGTGTAAAGAGATCCAAAGTAAATACAGCAGTCTTACTGTATTCAATTAGCTTGAGTTATTCCTATCGGGTCTCACGTCAAGACTTTAGTGAGGCAGAGGAGGAGGAAACCAGAAAACTGGCATTCTTCTTAGAACAGTAGTTAATTTTTAACTGGTGAAAATTAAGACTGTTTCTACAGCAAGAGTGCATTAGATCCTGCCTTTCAGTGGCAAAACAGATCTTCCATGCACTTAGGCACATTATTCTCTTTTAATTGTTAATTTCCTCTCTACCGTTCCGTGTGCAAGAAGTAAACAGATTATTATCACTCTAAATAAAATACTACAGTTTGCTTTCTATAGGATTTCCTCAAGAATTTGTGAGGCACAGGTGCATTTTCCTGTAACAGACATAAAAATGCTTAAAAAACAAGTCATATGAATAACAAAGCCAATACTTATAAAGAGTTCCATGGCATCACTTTAAAGTAACTTTTATAGTAATTTGGAATTTTAAAATCAGTATTATGGAAGTTGCATTTTCACTCCTTCACTGTTCTGTAAAGGTGTTGCTCCAACAGCAGCTGCTGTGGTCCTGTCACTCCTCATCCTCATCCTTCATCTGCCCCTCTATCATCGCGAAATGTCAAAAAACAGCCTTGTAATAGTGGATGTAGCATGTTGAAATGGTACTCCTTTCCATGCTTACTTATATTTCTTACATAGTTTCCTAACAAATGAGCAAACACTTGGTTCTTAGTGCAAAAGCTAAGATTAGTTTTCCACTTCTTAAGAGGCACCTAAAATTAGGAGATCAAGTTTACAGTTACAAGTGAGCATCAGTGCCCTGGAGAGATTTTCCAAGAGGCTAGGCAGATCCAGACTTTTCCAGGTTTTGAAGGACATGACCCACGGGCTGAAGCCTTCCTTCAGTTAAGCTGGCTGTGTAACAACACAGCCTTTACAACTTGCAAGAAGTTTCATAACACAGCATGAAGTCTTGCTGCAGAAAGAGTTATGCTGTGATTCACTGGCCAATATAAATACCATGTGATTGGAATGAGACATTAATAAAAAAGAATCCCTCTGTATTTCTTGAAAACAGAACACCTGATAGCTTCTGATTAGACGCATGCAGTAGTTCTGATTGCATTTTTTGATTACTTCAGAGCTTACATACATCCAGATCTAACAATCCAGCTAAAAGGAAAACTCATAGCTCTAAGAAGTAATGGACTCAAAGCAACACAAGTGGGAGACAATAATTTTCTCAGTCTACAAAAATATATTAAATACCATGTGGAAAATAGTTCTTTACTAGCCAGTTTCCGTAAGTGCCACACCACATTCCATTCTCACATACATTTTATTTTACTATCTAACTCCAGTATCACCACAAAGCTTAAATTCCCATATTGGGTATAACAGAGACAGCACCAGTAGAACCCCAGAAGTCATACTCTTCCTTATGTTTCTCACGTATTGCCAAATCTGATGTGACAGCACCTCTTTTGACTTACATGTGAAGTAGGTTATGAGTGACATCCTTGGGTGCTTTGGTAAAAGTAATAGCAGTGCTCTGACTAAATTAATCTGGATAGTTACACAGCTGTCATTTGAATTTAGCCTGTTAGCTTTTGCTAGAAGAAGTCTTGTTCACTTCATCTTTTTCATTTTTTTCCCCTTTCAGCAGTTACTGAAATCCGATGGTAGTTGAAATACGTACTTCTTTTGGGGGAATCATGCATGCAGAGAATTGCAACAAGGCAACCTATTGTTTTAAAGTTGTACCAAGCCGGATGCACCTGTATTTCTTTAAGATACGTATCAAAAATTTGTTATTCTCTTGAGTTTGTGCACCTTACAATTTGCAGTTTACAATGCAGCTTTATCAGGATGCCCGCCTTCTATGTTTTCCGTGAGTTCACCATGAACAGCGTCCTATGGTAACATAGAAAGTTGGGCTTTCCATGGTCACAGCCAACACAGCTTTAGTAAGGGCAAATCATGCCTGACAAATTTGGTGGCCTTCTATGATGGCGGATAAAGGACAAGCAACCAACATCATCTACCTGGACTTGTGCAAAGCATTTGACACTGTCTCACATAACATCCTTGTCTCTAAATTGGAGAGACATGGGTTTGATGGATGGACCACTCAGTGGGTAAGGAACGGGCTGGATGGTCGCACTCAAAGAGTTGCGGTCAATGGCTCAATGTCCAAGTGGAAACCAGTGACGAGTAGCATTCCTCAGGAGTCTGTAATGGGACTAGTGCTGTTTAACATCTTTGTTGGCAACATGGACAGTGGCATTGAGTGTACCCTCAGCAAGTTTGCCAACGACACCAAGTTGTATGGAGTGGTGGACACTCTGGAGGGGAGGGATGCCATGCAGAAGGACCTGGACAGGGTTGAGAGGTGGGCCCGTGCCAACCTCAGGAAATTCAACATGGCCAGGTGCAAGGTACTGCATGTACCTTGCATGTACCTAAGCAAAAATGCAGGCTGGGCAGAGAATAGCTTGAGAGCAGCCCTGAGGAGAAGGGCTTGGGGGTGTTGGTGGATGAGAAGCTCAACATGAGCCAGCAATGTGCACTCGCAGCCCAGGAGCCAACCTCATCCTGGGCTGCATCAAAAGAACTATGGCCAGCAGGTCAAGAGAGGTGATTCTGCCCCTCTACTCTGCTCTGGTGAGACCCCACCTGGAGCACTGCGTCCAGCTCTGGGGCCCCCAACACAAATAGGACATGGATCTGTTGGAGCGAGTCCAAAGGAGGAACACGAAGATGATCAGAGGGCTGGAGCACCTCTGCTATGGAGGACAGGCTGAGAGAGTTGGGGTTGATCAGCCTGGAGAAGAGAAGGGTCTGGGGAGACCTTATAGCAGCCTTCCAGTACCTAAATGGGGTCTACAGAAAATCTGGGGAGGGACTCTTTATGAGGGAGTGTAGTGATAGGATGAGGGGTAATGGTTTCAAACTGAAAGAGGGTAGATTTAGATTAGAAGGAAGAAATTCTTCACTGTGAGGGTGGTGAGGCACTGGAACAGATTGCCCAGGGAAGTTGTGGATGCCCCATCCCTGGAAGTGTTCAAGGCCAGGCTGGATGGGGCTTTGAGCAACCTGGTCTAGTGGGAGGTGTCCCTGCCCAGGGCAGAAGGGTTGGAACTACATGATCCTTAAGGTTCCTTCCAACTCTAACCAGTCTATGATTCTATGAATAAAATATTTATTTGCCCCTGTCCAAAATACTGAGAAAGAAACTATATCAGTTTGAAAATAGCCTGTTGTAATGTAAAGTCTTGCAGTTTTCTTCCTTTGATTTGTCTTTTCATACCAGTATTTCACAGACTGGTAATGATATCTGTTATTAGCATACAGCAGGCAGCTTGTGATTTTCTTTCCACGGCTATTTTCTCATCTCACCACAAGATGTCGGTGTGACCCATTCATACTAGCACCGTGCTTCTGCCAGCCAACTGTTGCAGGTTGCCAATGGATCCTATTTCTTTCCTTTAAATATCCACAAAAGACATTGAGACCATAAATATGTGCAATCAGCGAAAGAGAGCATGGACTGACAACCGCAAGGCCGTGATAACTAATTGCCTTGCTTCAGTTTTGCAAAGAACAGCTCTGCAATACTTCCCGTGCCAGTCAGTGGTTTCCACACGCTGTGAAGGCACAGGATGAATCCTTTGCATACACAGAAAACCAGGGAAAGAAAACCCAAGACACTGAGCTGGAAATGAAGGACATCAACCCTGCTCCTGCCAGATCTGCCCTGAAGGTTTAAAATGACCTCAGTAATCAATTGCTTTTAAAATGCATTGCTTGACTGAAGTGTGCTATAGATATTTAAAGAGTACAGCAGCATAGGCATCAAAAGTTCCTCGGTATTGCATCACCGTGTCTATATTTAAATTTGAAAGCCCAAAAATATATTCTAAATTATTGGGATGTTTGCACTTCAGAAGTCGACACATTCTCCGTGTTAGCAACAAAACGTTAAGAAAGATTGTAATAATTCCTGAGCCTGTAGGTGGCAAAAAGAGTGAAGAGGGGGACTGAGACTGAGGAGAGAGCAAGATGGGAGAGCAGAAAGAGGTTACATGACTTTGTTACCAAAATATTCCAGATTCCTTGTCCTAGAGAATAGAAAGGGATCCTATGAACTTCTGTACAGCTTTGCATATGACATGAATTTAAAGGGTATTCAAAGCATCTTTCATGCTAGCTACACCAGACAGGCAGTTCCACATATGCTTAACATAGACATTTGAAAGACTAACGCAACTGTTTCTGGGAACAGATATAGCTGTCTCACAGTGAGCTGCCCTGAGGTGGTAGTTTCTGTTTTCATTTAAAGTGTACTGTCCTGGTTTGAGGTAAAACAACCAATTTTCTATTTTGTAGTTTTATTCTTTAGCTGGGCCTCTTCTAACTAACTAAACTGTGAAATTACCAGCATATTGTTCAGAAACTGTTCACTCTCAGAGTGATAAGACCTGATTATACCAAGGAATGGTATGCACAGAGGCTCTTGCTTATACTTATTGCCATAACAACCAAGGTGAGCTAACTTCGTTATTTGCCCCGTTAGAGGGTCGGAAGCAGAAAAGCACAGAGGGGTCACAGCTGTAGGGAGGAGCGGACAGGACAGGTGACCCAAAAGTGACCAACAGGGTATTCCATCCCATATGCATCACGCTCAGTATAAAAGCTAAGGGATC
>VYZM01011920.1:238597-256712 GCA_013398915.1 Dromas ardeola | reverse complement strand
ACAGATTGAAATATAAAAGAAGGAGTAAGTCTCGGTCAAACTTTATGCCTTTTATCTCTAAATTTTTATTATTGGTAAAATGGAATAAGCAGAATTAGTGTCAGTTCTGGGAATCTGCCAAACAGTGAGATTTATGAGGCTATGCAACTTTTTCTTCAGGGAAGTAGCACACTTCTCAGACCAAGGATACATGAAAAAAGGAAAAGAAAAGGAAAAGGAAAGGAAAGAAAAGAAAAGAAAAGAAAAGAAAAGAAAAGAAAAGAAAAGAAAAGAAAAGAAAAGAAAAGAAAAGAAAAGAAAAGAAAAGAAAAGAAAAGAAAAGAAAAGAAAAGAAAAGAAAAGAAAAGAAAAGAAAAGAAAAGACAGAAGACAACCACAACAGCAGTTTATGGAGATGACAAACAGAAGTGTCTTACAATTTTCCTTATTTTGATTTTGCATCTTCCTATTAAAGATAAACTGCAAGACCAGCAAAAAAATAATAGTATAAAACCAGTGCAAAATAAACAATAACACCCTGGGTGAAGCAAACTAGTCACTTCTTTCTTTTCAGGCTTTATATAACCAGTGTAAGAAATAAAATGCAATGTCAGAATGTACAGCAACATAGAAACAGACAAGAAATCTGTTTCCCTGATAAAAATACCTTATTGTCTAATTTAAAAGCTGAAGAAATACATCCATAAATACCCAAGGTAATAGTATCCTTTGGTCATTTGCCACGGCAAAGATCAGTTTCAGAAAAGCAAGCATTCCATTAAATTGATAGCTGTGTTTTCCTTTTCAAAATCTGATTAGAAAAAGAAGCCGAAATCAAACTGTGGCTGTCCATCCTTTGAAATACTGCTTTTAAATAGATCCTGAAAAATGCTCCTGTTTCTGGGTGAAAAACAAATGCTGATAAATCTGACTTTCTCCAAAGGGAAATTTCCCAAAGAGACAGAGACAGACACATCACTGAGACAAAGAGCGGGACTATTCCCAAAGGTAGAAGATAGAGATTGATGTGCATCTGACAACCTGCGGTGTGGAGAAGACATGACCGAAAAGACTCTGTTTTGGAATACTTTTGATTTTACCATAAGCTCCGCTACATACAGCAGTACACATCTGTCTCTTTTCAGTGCCCATTGAGTGCTTCTGCGTTGGTCAGATGTAAGGATCCTATCCAGGCTTCTCTTGAAACCAGCAGTACAAAGGGGTTGAGAAAAGGGAGGCTGTCTCACTGTTACTCTGAAAAATCACGTCTTTGTCTCCAAACATCTACTATCTGGTTATCTCATGGTTGCCCAAAAGTGATGACCCCATCCTCTTCTTGTACTGAGGAGGATGAATGTATGCAAAGTTTGACAGACTGACAGCTGATGGATTTATCGCTTACCACAAGGGTTTCTTCTTTTATTTCCATTTCCAGTTTCAACATGATCGCTCGCCAAGGCAGTCAAGTCAGGCCACCAGCTCTTCAAAATAACTAATTTCCATCACTTTTCCATGCACCAGACTCAAATAAAACCTCACTATTGTAGTAATACATATCACGAAAATTATCTGCCTCAGATTCTGAACAAGTTTTTATTGTAATAATCATATACTACCTAACTGTGAAGTAGAATCATCACTGAATGTATATTTTATAGTATTTAATAACTGAATGCAAAAAAATGATTATGAAGAATTCTATCTGGCAAGTTTTTTCCTACCAAAAACTTTACTTTTCAGCAGTGCAGGTAGTCAGTAAGGTGGGGAGAGACAGGGCAATGCTAGCCTCAAGAGCTATGCAGTCTATGCGAAACACACAGTAGTTTTTAATGTACCTTGGCAGGAGATATAAAACATTTCATATTTAATAAAGCTGTCTTGTTACATCTGGCACAGGCGCCTGTGTACTCAGCAAAGCTTCAGGGAGACCCCTTCCAAGGGATAACATAAATGATTACTTTACACCACTTCCATCATCATTCTTAACCAAGTACTTGCTTCCAGGTCACACATGTTAGCTTGTTCAATGGGGAAAAAACTCGTACAGAGAAATTACCAGCCTATTTTCAGCTCTGCATCTTCCTGTCATTCTTACAGTCAAAATTTCTCTTAGCCCACTTATGTGGTATGAAGAAGAGTGAAAGACTACTAGACACTTACGTCTGGCAATCCTCCTAGCTGTGTATTTGCCATTGCCTTATTACAAAGGAGCTGATATCACAAAAGGCTTCAGCATAAAACCCACTTGTGATCTCTATGGTCTCTCAGTATAAAGGCAGATTGTCAAAACAAGAGAGAAAAAGCCTGAAGTCTTTGCTGCCATGGAAACTGAACAATTAACAAATGTACTTTTTCTTACTTCAACTGGAACTGCACTTGAGCCAGCCTTTTAGCAGAAAACTGTTAAAAACCTCCCTGTAACTTAAGTAGTGCTGGGGTGGAGTGGACGGGAAATACAGAAGAGAAGAGTTATTTGGGAAGCACAGAGCAGTGATCAGAAGCAGCAGGGCAAATGACTCAGGAAAGGAGCGGGGCTCAGGCAGAATTTCATGGCTAGAAAGATCAGCAAGCTGACACGCCGTGCGTTTTACATAACAGCAACATTTGTTATGATTCAGGAGCGTATAGAAAAGACAGGGGCACAGGAAAAGATGCTAGGGACTGTAAACAGCCTTTTCTGCAAGGTGCTTTTCAGCAAAGGTCACTGTCTTTTCCTTTGTCACAGTACAATACTTTCAAGCAGCTCCCGTTCCACAGACCTCTGAAATAACAAGCACAGGACAGCTTCTTCCCACTGACACTCCTCAGCTCAGGACTTGCGGACAGCAGCTGCTGGGATTGCCTCTTTAAAGTAAACTAAACCCAGGGCTTTCTGCTTTATTTTTCATCCCCGGTAATGCACCGTATTACTTGAAGATGAAGAAAGCCTGGAGCAGTGCACAGCTCCATGACAAAGGACCACCCTTGCAGCTTTTGAGTACCTCTTGAACTTTATCAACAAGTCTGCACTGCTATGGCACATATTGGGGTTTGTGTTTTCCTAAGTATTTTGGAGAATAAAAGAGCAATGCAACCCTGTATTAGTGTCCCTGTTTCTGGTAATCTGCAATTTGGGGATCTCCAGAGGGCCAAAGACTGAATTGAAGTTCCAGTAGCCTTTGCTGCAGTTGGCCAAATACACTGAAGAAAAAATAATCGTGCATTACAAAGTACATGGAAACCACATCCAGCTCTTCGAGTCCCTGAGCTCAAAACAGGAGAAGGATGCAAGGCTACCAGAAGGAATTACCATAAACCTGTCTTAATACTTGTATTATTTATTAACCATTTGCTTTTGGCCACTGTCAAAAACAGGATATTAGGTTAAGTGGGCTTTTGGTCTCACCAAGAAAGGTCCAACCTCACCTTAGCTGCTGGTGCTGCTGGGGCATTTGTTTGCTGGGCCAAGCCACAGAGGAAATACCTGTCCAAAACCAGTGTATTTGCATTGGTCAAGATACTACTAAGGAAAGGTTTCATCTGTTCTGGCAGGCAACAGTTTGACAATTGTTCCCGCTAACTGAAAACCTTATGTATGGTCAGGTAGTGTGAAAAGGGAAATTTTTAACTATAGGATAGCCTCTGTTTCATCCACCTCTTCACCTATAAGTTTCTGATATACACATTTTACAGATGTGGGTGTTCCTCTGCTTGTCTGTGCACACGTAGGAGTCAAAAGGAGTACCCATTGGCTTGCTAGAGCCGCCTGCTGCTAAGGGATCTTCCATCCCAGCAGTTAGAGGCCTGTGTGTGTGTGTGTGCGCGCTTATACGCTTTTGTTTATATGTATATGTATTCATTTGAGATACATGCTTTTGCTCGTGTGTGTATGTATCGATGTGGGATACCTTATAGTAAGTTAGTGTGAATCTTGCCATCTTCGAATGTGTAATTAAGTTGCTGTTCAATTATTTTGTTAAGTCACTTTGTAAACCTTTAAATTGGTTAATGATTAAGTGCTGCTAAAATTCAACCTCTTGATCTACCCCAAATCATTAATAAATTTTGAATCGCTGCTAAATCATTACCCTATCAAATATTTCCACCCACAACAGGTAGGACTCAAGAAATTTTGTACGCTTCTCCACAGCTCCCATAGTTACTATTAATTCAGGCTGCTTTTCACAGTATACCACAGGGAAAAATTCTACAATCAAGAATTTTATTAAATGTTAATTTTTAAAATCTCAGGTTCTTCACACATAAAATTGATCATTGCCCAGATCTTTTGCTTTATTTAATCACTAGCCAAAATCTAAGTATTTGCATTTCTAAAAAGTGGGTTTTGTCCTTAGCTGTGAAATATAAAAGAACTGACAGCATATATTTTTCTTCCTTCTTGTATTTTCTAGGTTTTCATTATCATGGATGTCAGGCAAGCTGATAAACTCAATACCTTTTCTGCCCCCTCTGCTATTATAAAGGCAACATTTATCTTTGTGGACAAGATCCTCCTCAAATCCATCTTATATAACTATTTTATAGGAAGGCAGGAGATTGACAGATTCCAATTTATCTCTGCACAATAGTACCCCTTTATTGCTATTCAGATACTCTAAATCTTTAAATCTATTTGCATTTTCAAACTAACAGGCAATACAAACTACAGCAGAAATATCTTTCCCATTTTCAGGAAGCACTGGGTTTGCAAACACCTATTGCTAGGTCTTCACTCTTCCGTTTAGCCCTACTGAACTAATGGAAACATCTATTACTGCTAGAGAGTCCACTGCTCACGGTGTTAACAATAAAAAGCAGTGTTTCATATCTGTACTAACCAATGATTTTATGATTCGATTTTAGATTCCCAGCTTAGCTAAAACAATTATATGCCTACATAGCACGGTACAGTCCTCAGCCTTGGCCAAGCCATATAAACAGCCCATATGGCTGTGCTGCCTCCATTTTCTAGGACTTTCTCATTTGAAATTCATTCTGATGTTATTCCAGAGCTTTGCAATCTATAATGTAGATATGCGCTGGGTATATTTCAATATAGCGCTGTCACTGTGCAACAAGCTATTTAAACACACACTTAATTCCTAATAAATGCTTTATGAGCAGACATTTAATGTCAATAAATTTACAGTATTTAACTTCAGATTTATTTTTTATTGCGTTCCATAGGAGCAAGTTAATACTGCCGCCTTTACATATATAATTACTAGTGGAGGTAGGCAAGCATACGTTATCCTCTTGGCTGTCTGATAAGAAATGCAGTTACTTGTGAGTTAATGACATTTTATAGTCTCATACTAGTAAAACAGCAATGACATCTATATTTTTCACAGCCAAGCTCAATCATAAGTACATCTGTCAAGATCTCAAAATACACTGAAGATCTCCTCTGCTTCACGTGTGACTTTTCTCAGTTCCTCCTTCCCATTCTGCCCTCCCCAAGTGACATTTAAAGATTCACTTTCCTCCTCCCAGATCTATGTCTGAAAAGCAATTGACTGGTCTTCCAGGCGTCAGACGCATGCCTTTTTGTACCAGCTGTTAATTTTAAAGATGCTGCAGTTTACAATTGCTTTGACATTTACTCTAGAGGGTTTGTGCTCCTGAATACATTTATGTAATTTATTTATCCCCAGCTGTTTTGGAAACCCAAACAAAGGCAGAGCTTGATCATTACAAGGCATTGGCCTTAAGTGTTTGTTAACTGCTTTGAGTATCCCTGTGCTTCTTGCACCACTTCTGCAACTACTATGGCACTTCAATCATCCCTGGATACTTAATAAATTTTAATATGTCTTCAATGAGTTTAAATAAATAAATATATCATTTATATCTAAATGTATAAAATACATCAACAATATACATATCTATTTATTTAGAACATCTCTAATATGCTCCAGGTTGCTTGCAGCATAATATAATCAAGTTAAACATGAGAAGTTAAAAGAAACAAAAAATTCAACTACCTAAACACAATGTCACAATGCAAATCTTTCAGGCACAAACGTTCCAGTGGATGAGAAAAAACAACAAAACCACCTTCCAGATTATGCAAACAACAACAACCAAAAAAAGACTGTGAGAGTATGATGGGGGAAGGGAAAGAAGGGGAGAGACCCACAAAGAGTGAGTGAGTGAGTGAGTGAGTGAAAAGTCAGAACTAGGGAAAAAGATTTGAAGTTTAAAGCCTGCAGGCCAGAAGTAGGCAAGAAGGCCCTGCACAACTCCTCTTCTGGTAGAAACCAGGCAGACCCAGGCTACCTATAACAGTGTGATGATATTAATCCATTTCGTCTCTGAAAACCAGGAAAGCATGGCAACCTTAGAAACATCCAGCGATGAAAGAGTAATATCTTAGCTTCTGGCAACACAGAATGGAAGACAAATTAAGTTCAGAAAATACGCACTGACGAGTAGATAAATTTAGATGATTATTTAAATCTATAAACAGCAAAACAACTTAAATAATTATTCTTTTGTGATCTTATATTTCTAGATGAAAATCCCTAAAAAGTACAATATTGAATAATATAGAATCACAGAGAGGTTCAGGTTGGAAAGTAACCTCAAAGACCATCTAGTTCAACCCCCTGCCATGGACAGGGGCGTCTTTCACTACATCAGGTTGCTCAAAGCCCCATCCAAGCTGGCCTTGAACATTTCCAATCATGGGGCATATAGAACTTCGCTGGGCAACCTGCTCCAGTGTTTCACCACCCTCATGGTAAAAAAAAATTCTTCCTTATATCTAGTCTAAATCTACCCCTTTTTGGTTTAAAACCATAACCTCTTGTCCTGTCACTACAGGCCCTGGTAAAGTGTCTCTTTCCATCTTTCTTATAAGCCCCTGTTTAAGCACTGGAATGCCACAATAAGGTCTACCCGGAGACTTCTCTTCACCAGGGTGAACAACCCCAATTCTCAGCCTGTCCTCATAGGAGAGGATTCCTTGGATTATCTTCATGGCCCTCCTCTGGACCTGCTCCAACAAGCCCATGTCTTTCTTGTGCTGAGGGCTCCAGAGCTGTACACAGTACTCCAGGTGGGGTCTCACCAGAGTGGAGTAGAGGGGGAGAATCTCCTCCCTCCACCTGCTGGCCACGCTTCTTTTGATGCAGCCCAGGGTACAGTTGGTTTTCTGGGTTGCAAGCATACACTTTGCCAGGTCATGTCCAGTTTGTCATCCACTGATATCCCCAAGTCCTTCTCTGCAGGGCTACTCTTAACCTATTCATCCCCCAATCTGTATTGATACTAGGGATTGCCCTGACTCAGATGCAGGACCCTGCACTTGGCCTTGTTGGACGCCATGAGGTTATATGAAATTATGCTTTGAACAACCTAAGGATAGCCCTACACTTCTGCTAAAATATTAAATATTTAAAGGCATGAATTAATAATACAATTTTAAAATAAGTTAAAATTTAAAATATTTTCTTATACAGATTTGCTAGCATTTTTAATACGTTTATATAAATGTCGAATTTTTATTGGAATTGGAAGTCCATATCAATATTTCAAAGTTTTTCATTAGTAATATAAAACTATCTTAAATATCTGACACAAACCAGAAAAATATAAACAATCAATAATATGTATTTTAATCTAATTAGATTCAGATTACAGTAGATGTAATTATCACATTGAGTTAGGGATTTTCACATCTAGTCCTAGTTGTTACTCAAAAATACTGCAAAACTCCAATACAATTTGGTTTCAGCAATGTAAACAGAGACAGGCTTTAGTTCAGCGGTTAGACTCTCTTTAAAACTTTAATGTTAAGCATTTATGTTAAGAAATACCTTAAAGATGTGCAGGAACTTTAGCATATTTTAACTTAATTTAATTGAAAAACACTTAAAACTTAATAACTTGTCATTTCATTTTTAACTTTTAATAGGCTCTGCAAACACAGTTAAATTCCAGTGTAAACAAAACTATTTTCTGTATGTATACATTGGATGTATATTGCTCAAAATTAAGTCTGTGACTGGCAAGCGATGGAGTGGTGAAAAGTCCTGGTGGTGTTTTTTTGGAAATAGGAACAAGTAAATTCATTGTGTTTGTGTGATGTTTTTTTTACAATATGCTCTAGAAGCTGTCTGAAGTTATAAGACTACTTAGTACATACTTTGTACCTACATTTTTGTTTGGTTTTATAATCTGGATTGTGACAAGATCCAAGATGTATTTGGGAGTAACATAAAATTATTTTAGTGCACTTTCCAATGTGACTGAAAAGGTCGTTAAACACTCCTGGTGCACTCTAAGACGAGACTTTGAAGAAGGCAAATTGCATTTCTCCCTGTGCACCCACCAGCTGTCCCTAGCAAGTCTCTTCAACAGCTCCAGCCACAAAGCGTACTCCGCCTTTACACCTGCCCACATTTTCAGGATATGTTTTTGATGTTTCAAACTTGCCCCTTTGAAGACAACAGTAAAAACATTCTGTAGTATGGTTTTGTCCATGTTTGTCAAAGTTAGTCAAATAACTCAATAGCTGGGTTACTTTGTTGTTCAAAGCCCAAATAAACAGCAGGCAAAACGGAGGGGGAAAATAAGGCCTTTTCCAACAAATAAGAAATAACAGAGTAATACAACATCCCCAGTGTCAGAAAACATAGCTGCATGAAGCATTTCCCGTCAGCTGTGATTAACTTCAAATATCCATATAAGCAGCATTCTAGTTATTGCATGTGTGGTACACTTGATGCCAGTACCTTTTTTCACATCTGGTCTAGGAGCCAGATGTGAGTATTTACAGTCTGTCAGAGTAACCTGACAAACCAGACTATGGCCTGTGATCACTGGCATACTGACAGCTTGCCCCCAGGCAAGAGAAAAGGTTGGTGTAGGCCCTCACATCCTTTTGCAGACACAGATAAATGCAAAACCAGGCTGGAGATGCTCTTGATGGATGCTAAGGAACCCTTGCTCCGAATAAAACAAAAGGCACTGAATTGCCTAGATGGAAATGGATTGGAAATGGATGGAAATTGCTCTTTCTGCATCACAGAGGACAGGACAGCGAGATGGCATAGAACTGATTGTTGCTGGAGTTAAATGGGAATGAGATGGGCTATTTTCTTTTAGAATGTTAAGTTTTGAGGATAGAAGCAAAGCAGTCCTGTGGGATGAATAAAGGATAGATATATTTGGTGTCTAATGCAGACAAGGAAGGTAAGAAAAAAATCATCATGACCTAGGAAGATTTAAGGTTAATCATTGCTCTTGCTAGCGGACATTTCTAAGACATCTCTGAAATCTAATGAAAAGCTGTAATTTCACAACCACTTTACAATGACATAAAGCAGGCACAGCTGTCAAAAGAAACTGTACCTCCTGCCTGCAAGTTCTCATTCTCCTCCTAGTATCACGCCATGTATCTACTGGCTCAAGTAACATTCAGGCAGCTATATGCTAAAGCCATTGAAGAAGCTGATTAAGGATATGTCAGTTTAAGGTGGCCATGAAACTCCCATTACAGTTTTGACTGAGTGAGAGAGAACCTGGCCAGCAAATACTAAAATGAAATGTAGACGCATCTATAATGAGTGGTGAAAAGTAAATCCTCTTGCTCTGTCATGGATTGGTGATCATAAAAAAATGCATATCTGTCATTTTTTGGGTGTTGTTGTAAATCCATCTATTCCTCTCTGAAAGGCTCGTTTTTTATTCTCATGTGCAGTTGGTATATCTATGTATTCACTTATCACACACTTTTCCATAATTGCCAACACTTGCCAATCTAAAAATGAAGAAAAGATCTGAGAAGGGTTTTTTCAAAAAAGGTTTGAACTTAATAGGAAGTACAAGATATTTTCTCTGCTGTACATCCTCTTTTTCTACTTCACATATATTCCTGGTAAAGGCTATTTGCATCTTTTTCTTTCCTAGTTTCTCATTTTCTTTGTTCAAACAAATGATCCCAAGAGAAGATTTACAAGAGGCATAAACTGTGGAGGTGCAGTTGACATCAATGGTAACAGGCAGATTTACAGCAGCTGTGAGCCTGTTCCATTATCATTACACATATTTGAAGTAGAATCTGATATAGAAAATGCCTCTGTTTTAAATTTTCTAAAACAAATAATTTGCTAAACAGCAGCAGTTACTTTTACCTACGATTTGTCTGAGATTTCAAGATCACTTGATCACAGTTGACAGTGTCCTCATGCTTACTTTAGAGCAAGAGTCACTGGTATTTTCTTAGAAGTTCTTCAACTGGAAGAGAAAGGCAAACAGGAATCAAAAGCAGAAGAGGTATCCAAACACAAATTTAACTAGAAATACACAAACCAGCAAGAAGGAGGTGGATGCTACATCCTTTGATTTCCTCAGACAAAGGTTAGTCGTTTGATTTGGTGAGGGTTGGATGCCCTTTCTCGAAGATTGATTTTACTCAAATGCAAAGTTATTGACCTCAACAGAAGAACATGTGGATGCAATCCCAGTTTAAACCATCAGCATACAGCTGCAACCGCCTCATGTCAGCTGGGACCATAACTACACCCATTACTGCTAGAGTGCAAACTTTCTGCTCTTCTCACAGTCCTGCCCTTTCCTTGAGAAACCTGTAGCTGAGGTGGATGAAAGTCTATGACTAATGTAATAAAGAAGTTCTGTCAAAAGAAAATGATAGTCCCCTCTGATCTTAAAATGTACTTATCTATAATTAGCATTAGCTTTTCTAACTCTACACAGTAACAAATATTATATTCAATCAAAACAATATTATATGCTGTATCTACTATAAAATGCACAACTTCAGTCATTATTAAAATGCTGGTGCTCTGCTTCTACCTATTAGTAACTGTAGACTGATACCAACAGTCTACTAGTAAACAAAGCTTCTCATTTCTTTGCAAGAATCTCTCACTCTCACACAATACAATAACAAAGAATGTTTGGTTCTAATGGCATCCTGGCAAGGAAAGCAGGAAAACAAGGAGCTCTGTCAAAACAAACAAAGTTTCAAATATCAAAACTTCAACATCAACAGCTTGGGAATGAACCACATACTCAGGTTTTTCAGTAAATAGATTTAAAAACCTGATTGTCTAGTTAGAATTTACTATTATTTATTTTTAAAATTAGTTCTGTAGTAGTGGGGTTTTTTTTCTTTTCTTAAGTCTTAAGTGTTAAGTGTTGTTTTGCAAAGTAATATCTGTAATCTGGGATAGAGGCAAGCAAACATGCAATGCAAAAAAGCACAGCATGCAAGCTGGCTACCTAATTGAGGATACACCATTTTGACCCTTCATAGATTACTCACACAGCATTTGAAGTCACTAGAACTGGCATTAACATTAAGCAAATAAAAAATACTACAAAAGCTTAGGCATCGTCAGGCCTTAATTATGAAATTTATAGAAGATTTGACTCTCGCATCATTTGGATTCTTTTTTGTGAATTGCTGTGTTGTTGGATCAACCAGGAGGACAAAGTTTCAATAGTTTTGGTGTGCAAAGCATATGAGCTTTAGCCAGTGTTTTACTTAGTTACAGGTTTTTTTATTAGATCACGTTGTCTTAAGCTGCCATTGCTGTTAGTAGAATTTGCAAAGGTCTTTTTTGCTGTGAGCTTTTCTGGCTTGAAGAGGCAATATTTCTGGTTTATGTCTCCTATTACAGCACTCCCTGGTTGCTCGACTGTTAGCATTTACCTCTGGGCTCCATTCAGTTGCTCAGCAACACAAGTTTGATCCCTGTTAGATGTGAACATGAAACTGCGTATCTGTTGAAATCCTAAAGTATACAATACGGGGTTTATGCCAGCTTATACTTTTATGTGTGTTTTATACAGTTCGCAGAACCTTATCCAGCACGAAGCTTTCTAGTAGCAAGTTAACTGACAACTTTTTCTGCAGCAGAGCCAACAAAATGTGTTTACATCAGATCGGTGTTTTGTACCATAAGGCTGTGGACTTTCTGATCTTGGACTACAAGCCTAACACCAGATTTTGTCATCAGATCCCACAGCTAGCTCATCAGCTGGCTTCATTTATATCTATTTTATGTTTACAATAATATGCAACATTCCAAATACCTCATTCCAAATGAGCAAGCAAAATTCATGAGATAAAAGGTATATGCAGAGCAACAGAAATTCAAACCACTCCTGTTATAAAAACACAGCTGAAAATGTGTTTTCACTTGGTGTGTAAATCATCATTGCAGATAAATGTAACACATTATGAAACCAAATTATTATTATTTTCTACACTATAGTGGAAAAATTGAACGCATAGCAACCTATTGGCTCTCTAGAGCTCTAGTTCTATTAATAATCTTGTTACTTCTCACCCAAACTGATAAAAGTTGAATAATCCATCATCCTTTCGTATTAACCTTATTTAACTTTTATTACTTCCTATGCTTCTGCTAGGAAACAAACAAAAACATTGCAAAGACGATTAGGTAAATATTTTCCTCAGAAACATGCCCTTAGGCTGATTTAATGGATAGTGATATAGCCTGTTACATCTTGCAAAACCAGACAACATTTTACAGTATCCCTCTATTTATGGACTACTACATGGGAAATACTTACTACCTTGTACAATATAGCGTATTTTATTTGGGTTTTTTTGTTTGTATTGTTTTGTTTATGTTTTGTTTTGTTATTATATTTTGTTCGTATTTGTTTATTATATGCTACAGTTGTGCAAATACAGTCTTGTCATATATTCGACTCCCTAAAAATTATTTCTCAGCTCCTAATAGAATGAATATTTGGAAATATCGTATGGAATAAGTATATGTACTATCTAACTGTCTGGATACACCAGACTTACCTGCTCTGTCACCATTGCCCAGGGTTTATATGACATTCCTCCGACGTTATCCAGTCAGCTCCGTATCATTAGTACAAGTTAATTACTGGCTCCATCTGATGGTTAAAGTGTTGATGAGTTTGTAAATAAAAATGCCGATTATTTATCTCAGGGCCCCAAGAGCATCCACAGCCCTGTCTGTCCCTGCCCACCCCCGGGGCTCCCTCCACCCTGCCCAGGGCCCAGCACCCCATGTCAGCCCCCCAGGGCCGTCAGCCCCTGCCCCAGGGCCGGTCTCCAGCGCCCCACAGCCCTGCCCTGCCCGGCCATGGGCCCCCGGTGACGGGCCCACACATGTCCTGGCCCAGCCTTGGCCTGTCCCCGTCCCCATGGCCCTGCCTGGACATGACTGAGGCTGAGGCCGCCATGGTTGCCCACCTCGGGCACACAGGAGGGGTGGCAGGTGACACAAAGCAGATTTCCCTACGGCCTCCCAGGCTGCCGTGCTGTAACAGCCTCTCGCCCGAGGGCCTTGGAAAAGAAGCCCTTTCCTCCATGGGAGGAAGAAGGTGCCTTTGCACGTGCCCCGGGGCACAGCTTCAGCGGTGGCCCCGCAGCAGGAAAAGGCCATCAGCTGCATCCCCAGGTATTGCAATGTGTGCGGCGAGACAAACTGGAAGTAAACTCACAACTGAAGCAGAAACCCTCTGCATCAGCGTAGGCACATCTACAGCTAGGTGTATGTTCCCCTCAAATGCATCAAGGTGGAGCTGTAAGGAGTAGCTGCAAGGAGTAGCTGCTCTCTGCCATTCCCACCACCTTTCGATGATGGCAATCTCAGCCTTAATGCTGCATTTCGTGTCTTTACTCACTGATTCACTTCAGAAGATGGCTTAGTCTCAGGTCCAAACCTATCACAAATTGAACCAAATGGAGAAGCCCAAACCTGTCCAGACTAAGGTCTGGTAGGAGGAGTATGAGCAGAAATTTCTACTGAATCCTTTAAGGTTGTGACTTCGGCATGTTAATTAAAATGATGGGCTCAGTGATACCTGATGAATGCTTTATGCCAATTTTGCATGGCATTAGCACAAGATATTGCACAGCTTTCTCTTAGAGCCCTTTTTTAGACTTTTCTGTGTGACAATTTCCTCTCCAGCAAACAAAAAAAGCTAAGTATTCACGATCATAACGTGGCATTCTTTCATCTTTCAGGTTATTAGTTGTAGTCCAGTGCTAGTGAGAGAGCTAGCAGCTCTCTTGTGTCATCCACCTAAAGGAAAAGGTCCAGTGTAAAGGAAAAGGTGAACAAAATTACATTTTTAAATACATCTGACCCCAGCATTGCTTAGTACT
The DNA here is from genome assembly GCA_013398915.1 of Dromas ardeola. Lineage (NCBI taxonomy): Eukaryota > Metazoa > Chordata > Aves > Charadriiformes > Dromadidae > Dromas > Dromas ardeola. Next base: position 242,605 of record VYZM01011920.1, on the reverse strand, counting down.
TGTCTAATTCTAAGTGTTCAAGGCCCGGCTGGATGGGGCTTTGAGCAGCCTGGTCTAGTGGGAGGTGTCCCTGCCCATGGCAGGGGGGTTGGAACTAGATAATCTTTAAGGTCCCTTCCAACCCAAACCATTCTGTGATTCTGTAATTTTTATTTTCCTTGATCACCAGGTTATCTGTCTTCTCTGATTTTAGAGCTACTACAGCTAGGGTCATAGGAACATTTGAAGTCTGTATTTGGCAGAGGAAAGGAGGAGTGAGTTAAGATTAAATACACAATTTTTGTGAAAGCAAAAGATGTGAGTCAATTACATTTAAGAAGGAAAGGGTCTGCTTAATTAAACTGCTCAAGGGTTTCACACAAAATTTCAGGAAATACACTGTTGTACCACAGAATTCTTAGAAAGCCATGGATATTTTTTCCACATTAAGCTGATATTTTCACCACAGAGATCCTTTATTCTTCAAGCACTCTCCTTTCTACCCTAACCAAATCAATGCAGAGCTGAGGATGCAGATATTAATTTGAACAGGTCCCAAATAAATATCTGCCTGGAAGAAAACACATTTTCTATCATCTACTTGTTGAAGTGAGGAAGAGAACTATAATGATAAAAATAGGAATCCTCTGGATCATGGAGAACATACTTTATTAAAATTAATTTATGTAGATGGATGAAGTGGGCTACATACTCCTCTAAGTCATTATTTCAGACTTCAGTTGAATGTGCAGTATTTTGAATACTCGCTGGCTATCTGACTCTCAGGGAGGAATTGAGCCAGAAAATCTTTCAGCTGAAATTCTTTTGAGTAATGGCTCAAAGGCATGTAATGAGTTTCAAAAAGAGTAATCTTGAGCTGTTGCCCATAAGGCCAAATTTGGCATTACATAGGAGCTGATTAGGGGTAACAGCCCTCCATAATATACCATTGTGTGCTTCTGGATAAAACAATCAGCAAAGTTTCTATGGATCAATTACCAAGGCTTATTTCTTCTAAATAAGACTAAAATTCTGCAGAGTATTTCATCAGATTGAAAGGTAAACACTGAGATAACAAATGAAAGGTCCAATTAAACATCCTGTTTCCACTTGTCACTTCTGTCTCTGTACAGAATGGAGGCAGAGGTGGTTTGTACGCAGCTGGACTTGGTGGGAAAACAGAAAAGGAGTGAGAAAAACTCAGGCATATGTTTTTTCCAGAGTGTAATCACTGACAGGGGTCAGGAAAGGGAGAAGCAATGTTGAGCAGAGGGGAAATGGGAAAAGAATAAAACAAAAAATTTTTTTACCTAGAGTTTGGTTACTAGAAACAAGACCTGCTGTGTTGAATACTTGATCCTCCCATCTACAACACAGGTAAATCATCATCTGCTAAGCTACCATGAAAGTTTGCCATTGTCTCCAGCACACTCTGTTTACCTGAGAAGGAGATTTTGTGGCATGTATGTGTATTCACCAAGACTATGCCTTTTAACTCACAACCCACACATTAAAAAACAGGTATTGTTTTAAATAAAATACCATGGCATGTTGAAATAACCTGTATAGTTAGTAAGAGTACTCTGTGAAAAGAACACACTTTTTTGCTCTATCACACATTTATTTAAATGTCAGAAATCTGACCTCTATCCTTGTTTCTATCTAATTTTTTTGTTTTCTCTTGAGCACTCCTCAAAGCATTTGCTTCTAAAATGTCTTTTTAGTCATCTTCTCTGACTCTGTCACTTAGCTGCTCATAAATGTAAACAGTTAGCCTAGCAAACCAATAAATAACTTTGCATTTGCCAAAAACATAAAATGAGTTGCTGAAGTACGAAATATGTACTGCTAATCCTTTCCATTATTTCTTACCCCAACTTAGCTTTGCTGGCACTGATTTAGAAAGAGCTTGGGAGAACATTTTTTTTTTCCTCTGAAAGGACAGCATTAAGGACTGTGGAAACCTGCTTTTGGGATTCAGGATCGCTACTCCAATAAAACTAACAAAATGTGTTAGACACACTGTTTAGGATGTGCCATGAGCTAAACTTGTGCAGAAAAAAAAATTCAAGGCACGTAAAAATTTTCAAGCCATGCCAAAAATAATGGAAGTAAGGAAGTATTGGCCTGCACCAGGTAACTGTCAGAGGTCGATCACTAACAGAAGTCCCCAACAGCTGCTGCATTAGAAGATGCCATTCCAGCACCTGGTGCATGAGATTGCCGAGGACTTCAATAACAATCTGTACCACCAGAGCTCTGATGCCCAGAGTCTGGGAAGAAGACAGCAAGACACATCTCATGGGTCTCTCAGGGGACAGCAACACTGTGTCTCAGTTAAAACAAGTAAGGGATGATGTCAGAGGACACTTCATGTCCAAGGACATCCACGTCCTGGTCCAATGGTCCTGGTCCATTGCAGTAGTTACACCACCATTTTCTTGCCATTTTTTCTCCCACTGAAAGCAATAGCAATCATAGAAATGTTTGGGTTAGAAAGGACCTTTGAAGGTCGTCTAATCCAACCTGCCCTGCAATGAGCAGGGCCATCTTCAACTAGATCAGGTTGCTCAGAGCCCCATCCAACCTGACCTTGAATGTTTCCAGGGATGGGGCACCTACAACTACAGAGAGTACTATCTTCAACATCAATAAAGGCAGACTTTGACAAACAATAAACAGTTAAGATACAAAACAATAACAGAAGAAGAAACTCTGAAGAAAGCTGTACCAAAATAAGATTTCAGAATGCAGTGAGTACCTGCTTTCAGTGATTTAACCAAAGCAGTCTTGCAACTGCAGTCACAGAGTTCTTAGAGGCAAAACCTTGTAACACAATTAACTTCACTAAAAACCTCGTTAGAAGCAGTGAGGATTAAGCATGACCAAGTACAGCAAACAGACACACAGAGCTACATAATGTTTTAGACACCTACTGCAGCCCGCCTGTTCCCAGTTTAATGGAACAGAATGTCTCAGAGCTCCTAATGAGATGATAATGCTTGCAAAATGAGATGTTCTGGTGACATCTGTTTGGTGTCTCTGTGCAAACTTTATTTGACTTAGGCTGGTCACTTACATTTGGATAAACTGATAGTTTCTCTTGCTTACACAGCGTTAGAGCTGGTACCCACTTTAGAAGGATTTAGAGATAGATACAATCATACATGACTGATTTACTACTAATACTACCTGTAAAAGTATACTTCAAATACAATGTAAATATATCAGACATGTAAATGATTAGTTCTGTAGAACTGTGATTTGGATTTTTTAAATAAAAATATGGCTCATACAAGGAAAGGAAAGTAAGCAGAAAGTACTAAGTAAAACATGAAGCAATACTAAGATAAAATACAGAAAACAGGGAGGAGAGAAAAAATGTCCTCCACTTTCTGCAGCTAGACCGAAAAGTCTGATTAATATGTGTTGACTGCCACTCTAGAAGGTTATTGCCTACTTCCTTAACTGAATTACTGATGGTAACATGCAAGGGTGGCATTTTTTTTGAACGATCACTTTACTTGTTTTTTAGAATTTGCTATGCTGTATTCAGTGTGTATTAAATAATGTCATGGAATGTTTATGCATCAACTAGATACTTCCGGATGTATCATTATTCCACAAACCCATGGCCTATAACAAATGAGATCATCCTTTTCTTTTCCATTTTCTTTTTTCAGCAATAGGAAGTCAAGGGAGTTTCAGGGGTGAATTTAAGCTCTCGATTTTGTATTGTTCAAGAAATAGCAAACAGGGTCAAGTCTCATGCTGGTGGATATTGCAGCTTTCCTGATATAAAGGTCAGATTTCATGACATCAAAAGCTTATCAGGAGATTTTCCTCTTCCTCAGAGCATACTTCATTTCCTGTCTTCATGAGAACTCTGTTCTGTAACATGGAGAAAGACTGCAGAAGCAGCAATTTGAACACTATTTTGCAGTGGGAGAGGGAATCAGATCTGATTTCCACTGAAATAATTGTAAAGATTCACTAATTTCCTGAGAAACTAGATCATATTACAAAAAA
>VYZM01011920.1:213588-228938 GCA_013398915.1 Dromas ardeola | reverse complement strand
AAGAAAATTTTTTTTTTTTTTTTTTTTACTTCACTGTACACTGAAACCAACCTTTCTGGTTAAAAAGATGTAAAAAAGCATATTAGGCAATGAAGTGAGCTGAAACTTTTGCTTCACCCTCCACCAGAAACAACAATCCCTGACAACAAGTTCAGAACTTGAATGCAGACATTCACTTGTAAGGAATCATTAGTGCCCATTCCCTGATTTTCTACCCAAATTAGCCATTTTTGTAGCACGACAACTTATTGCCCAACTGTCCGGCTGCTCGGGGGTTAGACATCGTTCACAGCATACGTTAACACTGCTTTCACATTCGCAACCTCCGTGTCACAGCTGAATGTCAAACTCATGCTAGAGGCACTGATCAACAAAAGCGTGTTTTACGCAGGAAACTGAGTCTTGGAGTGTCAGCTGCTTCTTAAGGTTTCTCTGAAAAGTGAGGTGGAAGTTTTACTGATGCTCACCAGGAACCAGGTGGGGCCTTTCTAACTAGTGATTACTGCAGTCCTCCCCCACCCCCTCATCCTAAAAATTTCAAACAGATGTAGCTCCATTACTATCAAGCACCTGGCTTTAAAATTGTGTACAATTAAGAAAAAAAAAGCCTGTTCTAGATGAAACAATAAACTCAGCATGTTAACTTTATACAATTAGATATTTACATTGTAATTTTTTATTCAAAGTAATAAAATCACAAGCATTTTTTTAAAAGGAAAAAAAATAATTTTCAAAGCTGTAGAATCTCCTAGTATGTTACAAATTCAGCTGAAGTCTGATAGTGCTTTAATAATTTGAGTGATTAGTGGAGGATGAGAATCTGAAAACTCAAAGGAACTTCAACATTTTTCTAAGTTGTGTTTCCTAACCTCAATCCTAACCCAGAAAAGGGTTTCCAGCACAGACGAACCCTTCTTCTCCAATTGAGGTTTTTTGCATATATTTTGTATTCCTAGCAGTATCATCAAAATGTCTCTTCATATGAAAGAATGGACACAAACACCATGCATGCAATAGCATGTCTTCAATACTATTTTACTGATTCCAAGCAGACAATACTGACAGGTAACCACAGACATTTTCATGTAAACTAACCCTCCATTGTTGATGTGGTTCTGAACTGTTTTTTTTAAATCAAGTTTGTGGAGAAAAAGGAATCTGACAAAGCATATGGCCAACACTATTTAGCATCTTCAAAGACCCAGACAAGGATGCAGGACTCTCTCAGCGAGTTTGCACATGATATCAAACCCAGGGGAGCGGTGGATATGCTGGAGAGCAGGGCTACCTTTCAGGGGGGCCTTGATAAGCCAGAAGAATGGAAGTAACAGCTATCAAATGCATGAAGCTCAACAAAGACAAAAGCAAAGTCCTGAAATTTGGACTGGGACTCGGTGTAATTCTGTTGGACTAGATGACCTTTAAAGGTCCCTTCCAACCCAAACTGTTCTATGATTCCATGACACGAGGGCAGAAATTAAATATGAGTCAGCAGTCTACCCTTGCAGCAATAAATTACTGTAATACTGGGCTGTAATAGCAAGAATCAGCCACTGGGTCAAGGGAAGCGATTAGTCTACTCAGCACTTGTGAGACCACATCTGGAACACACTGTTCAGACTGGAACGCCCCAGTTCATGAGAGGGATGGATATGCTGGAAGGCGGCCAGTGGAAAGCCACTAATCCGGCCAGGGAGCCGGACCACAACAGATGAGGAGAGACTGAGAGTGAGGCACTGTTTCAGAAGGGAAGGCTGGGGGAAATCTAATTGCCATCTTAAATTACGTATTAGTTAGTTAGAGACAAGGCTCAAGCGTACCTTGAAAGGAAAGAAGGCAACAGTCATGAGCTACATCAAAGGAAATCCCAACTGGGGATAAGAAAAAACATTTTAGTGAGGGTCATTAGGCCCTGGCAAAGGTTGCCCAAAAATATTGCTGAATTGCCAACCTTGGAAATTTTCAAAATTTGCCTAGAAAAGGAAGTGATCCAACTCTGAGGGTAGCCCTGCTTTGAGAGGATGTCCAGAGGTTCCTTCAGCTTAATTTACTCTGTGAGTCGATGGGTCATTAATAAATAAGGTAAGAGCATATCTGACTCTAGCTAACAATAGTTTTCTCAAAGGACTGAGTGCCCTTCTGCTATTTCTTTAGTGGTTTACTGCTTAAAGACATATTAAGTACTTTTATAAAATTGCTGAAACTACTCACGTTATTTAGCAGTTTTCAGAATTGGACCATTTACCTTACATACTTTATAATATAAATGCTTTTTTTTCCAATTTAGAGACACATGATACCAAGCCCCTCCGACAACTGTTAAGGGAATGCTATTTTTAAACACTTAAGCATTGCCCGGAGTTGTTTTATGGAACATAATATTTTAAAACATATGTACATATTGCACATTTAAAACTGTATCTCCATCTCAAAAGTTATCAAAACATACACATACATGCACATGCAACACATGAAGAAAAGTTTCCCTCAGGTAGACACAAATCCTCATTTTGGTGCAACTACATACAGGTCATAAACAAAACCTTATATAACATACACAAAAGTTACGTGTATACAGTAAGGCAGGCATATGAAGTGGGCAAAAGTCCATCATTATTCAGTATGTTACATTAAAAAGACAGCTAAATAGATAAAATTAGCATTTCCTCTCTAAAGCAATTGCCTCAAGTTGTACATGGGTTATTTCAACGCCGAATCAGAGCCCATCTTTGCTTTAAAAAGAGAAAAAACAATCTGAAGAGAGAAAAAAAAGTTTTCCTCCCTGAATTTGTAGTATGGCATCTATTATCTCTAAGACAGAATATTCAGCCATCTCTTCACTTTGATGGAGTAAGATGTCAGAAAGTTACTTGTCCATATTGACATTTCCTTCTTAGATGTTATATTTGAATGTTTACACACCGTATGCGTAGTGAGTAGGAATACAGACATATCATCTCCAACATTTTTTTCTCAACTATCTTTTAAAGGCCCAAGACCTTTATTGACACAGCCATCTAAGATGCAAAGGATCAGCCCAGTTTTCTTTCATGCCAGTTTTACAAAACGCAACTTCAGTACATTAAATACCAATTAGCTTTATCAAGACAAACCAGGATAAAGCTCATTGTGCTTTGTTTTCTAGGCATTTAGTTCACACAAATGAAGAGCCAACATGCAGGACTTTTCAAAGTTCACACGTGTGTACAGTTGGTAGACGGTGGTGTATCTATCCGGCTTTTATTTTCCTTAGCATCATTCAGAGGTGACTCGTTACCTATCTGGCATTTGAAGACTTGCTTGTAAGCCTTCCTAAAGTTTTCAGAGAGAAACGCGTATATAATCGGGTTCACAGAAGAATTGCTGTAAGCCAGGCAGTGTGCGGTTACTCTGAAGAGAAAGGAGGCTTGAGTCAGTGGGAAAGCTCCAAATTCAGCCCAGAGATGAATCACGTGGTGCGGCAGCCAGGAGATGCCAAAAACCACTACCACCACCAACACAGTCTGTGCTGTCTGAGACAGGGAAAGGAAAACACAGATGTCTGATGAGCACTTGAAAAATCAGCTTTAAACCTGCTTCAAATCTATTATTTTGGGGGATAAAAAGGTATACTGAGAGAGAACACACTTTGGAATATTTATTACTGATTTTACTCTATTACCTATATGGGCTTTATTTTGCATAGCAAACTACTGCAAGGAGAACCTTAGCCTTGAAAATGCCATAGTAACAGGCACATGTATAACTTTGTTCAAATGTAAAGAATGATGTTCTTAGGCAGAAAAGCCTAGCTTTTCTGAGGTGGACATAAGCTTGATGAAAAACAATGATAACATGGATCCTTGGGAAATCTCATCCAGATCTAATGATCTATATTTTAGTACGGTACACAAGGATTTCTGACCAAAATTTCCACAGAGATCTATTATGCGTGAAGGCAGCTGGTGGCAGAGCTCAGAGCAGTCAGACGAACACTTTGCTCAAGTATCTACAAAAAGAGCAGGGGCTTTTTTGAAAGTCTCTCGTTTAAACAAAAAATTGCCACAGAGGGAGTCATACAACAACATTCTGGGATACAACTGGGGAAAAAAAAAGAAAAGTAAGGAGCTTGAGATTTCTGGTGATTACACATTGTCAAAACCAATCTGGAAATGAAAGCTCACCACCAAACACTGAATTGAGAAAAATGGAACACAAAATATCCCTGGTGCTGCCTCCTGACTCCACTTGCATTATTTACGAGAGGGGGGGCCATTAAGTTCATTAGATCCATCCAGACAGCTACAGTATCAGGCAGTACAGGCATTTCACGTGCTGAAGATATTCTGCCAGGGCACAGTGGAGTTTGACTGTCAATATTTTCTTTAGCTTTCACTTACTTCAGAAACAGCAGCTAGTGCTTTACAGTTGCTCAACTAATTAATATCTGCTCCTCTAACAAGTACCTCTTTCAACTAAATCACTCTCCCAATAAAAGCCTGATATGAATTCCAAAGCATATTATGTTAAGGACCATTATATTAACTATATTAACGCTTTAAAACATAATTTTTCAGATAACTTAGGCTCTTCTTCACGGGCAAAACCAACCCAGTGGCCACAGAGTGATAAACACTGCAGCACAGAGAATATCTAGACTTTTTGCTAGTTTACTGAATTTGGTCTGTACTTCTTGAATTGAGTAACGCTCAGTAATAATTCAGACTGACCTACCTAATCACAACGTGACCTTACTTATAGAAACTTACAGGATAAAAAGTTTAATCTCTGTGGCAACAGGCCAAAATAACTTATGACAGATACCAGGGCTGCTCTTATAATAGGATATCTACTAGCATCTTGCTTAGGGTTTCTCATTAGCAAATAAAACCCACCTAAAATACATGATGTTAATATTGATGTGTTGTGACCAAAAAGCAAGAGGAATAGCATTTAGGTGTGTTCATATTTGTTAACTTTTTTTTCCACACATACAACAAATTAATTTTAAGATTCAACTACTGAAGTTTTCATAAAGGTTTGAATAAAGCTAGATAGGCATCATTAACCCTGAAACGTATTCTTAACAAAACAGTAGAAGGAAAAGAAGAAAGAGACAGTAACCAGACAGAGACACCACACTAGTGAAAACAGAGTTGCTTTGTAAAACATGAGTTAGGCCATAGGATCAGAAACTTATTTTCTAAGGCAAAAGAAGTTTTGTGCTTCTTTTTTTTTCCCCTTTGGTTGCTGAACCCTGATATGCCCAAGCAGTCTTGGGCATATCTGTAAAGCTTTTCCCTGAAGCTATGAAAGCTAGTTCCTAGGCAGATCTGCATTTTACTTGCAATTTTTAAGAGCTAGTGCTTAGAGGAAATGCACAGATATTTCCAGTTTGAGAATAATTTAGATGAGAGTAGAGATGGCAATGTACAGAACACCTTTGAAAACTGCACCTTTGGCCTTGACAACATTAAGTGCCAAAGTATGTATGTTGAGTTTTTTACAGAATCAGGGCTATAATGCTTTTAATTCTAGGGTTTAAAATTTATTGACTAGGATATTTAAAAAAAAAAAAAAAAACAAAACAAATCAGGGAATGCATAAACAATAGATTACTTATTCCCTGTTGAGCCCATGTATATCTCATTTACATTGCAGACAGTCTGCATGCCCATATGGTAATAGTGATCAGATCAAATGAAGTGCTATAGCCTAAGGGTTTTTTCTGACTCCACATTCATAAACTGAGAAGTTAGTCAGATGATTACTGTGGTCAAATATGCTCAAAAATCAAACCCATATTATATTAACTGACAAATTCAATATATAAACACATCTTTCAGATATTTTTCTAAATCGCAAAGCTAATACTCTGCTTTAAAGAACTTTCATGATTCTACTTGTAACCGGTGTATAACTTAAGTCTTGAACATAAGAGAAAAAAAAGGTTTTCTGGAAAATCATAGAAGAATTGCAGAATCATTAAAAGTCTCTTCTTAGACTCAGATCAGGAAGTACAATAAACCTCATTTGGAAGTCTCATCATATAACCTAGAAATTCTTCATAAAACATTAAAAAATTCAGTTAGTTAAAGAATAAATAATAATAAAAAAAAGATTTACAAGTCGGGGAAAAATGCCTGTAAGGCCAAAAAAAAAAAATCATTTCATATTAGAGAGTGGTTGTTTCTCCATGTCTAAATTTTAGATACTCTGAAATTCAAAATATAGGGATCTCAGGTAATGGCTTGATGCACTGCCATGAAAAACTTGTATCAGAAAAGATCCCAATCCTGCTAAGTTCAGAGACACACAGAATACGCCATTAAGTATTTCATTTCAGTTCCTTCTCTCCATCACATCTTTATCAACAAGCAATACAAAACCAAATTAACTTAGTCATAAAACTAAAATATAAACAAATAGATTGGTAATGAAAGTAATCTACCTTTTTCTTGGACGCTTCTGACTTCTTTGACATGTTTCTCAACTTTTTATGCAGATGATTTAGAACCTGAAAAGATTAATTTGCATCTGGTATTTCACCATTTTCTAAAATTCAAACCCGTACATTTTAGAGTATACTCTCCAGTACTGCATGAGCTGCTTACAAACATCGCTGATTCAATTTACACATTTCAAATGTGCACAGTATAAAATCCAAAGGAATTACATATCTGCATCTGTGTGCATCAACAGAAAGGAAGCACACCCCAGTTAAATACTTATATAAAAATTCATCTGCATTACATAAAAAATACATATTACAAATTAACGAGGCAACAAATGGAACCCTATCATGCACCTAGAATTAGCAATCATTCTTTTTCCACAAAAATGTCAATGCTTGTTAATTTAGAATGCCCTTTACTGCATTGAACATTAAAAGTGTATGTTTTGAGTCAGAGCTTTTCTGAGTCACCTGCATAATTTGCTTTCTTCAGATGGATGTTTGGTTAATATAATCAGGATGTTGGTGCTATTTGATCTTCGAAAGAAGCCTACGCTTTCAAAACAATTTCTACTAAAATGTATCTCACACGAGGCGTGACCTTTATCGACAATTTGATGATACTTGTCATGTACCTTTCACTAGTAATTTTTAAAAATTTGTCTCAAAAAGACCCATCATCCAAGAGCAGGGTCTAAATTTTAACATAATGATTTACACATAAGGTTTTGGATAGTGGATGCATAAAGGTGCATGCCCTACTTTATCTGCAGACATTATTAACTAAATCTAATATATTCATCAGGCATGCTTTGTAGGCATGGGGGGCGGTGAATATGCTCTTCAGCTGAATGTGTTTAACAAGTTGTAAACCACACAGAATTAAAAAAATAAAAAAGGAAATACTTAATTAAACTCGAGGGTTTAATTAAAATATGGTAAGAGGAATTTTTTAGAGAGTGTCAGAGAGTAGAACTCAGATGATGACGATGTTAGATTGCACTTTACATTCCTCTAAGATGAACTGAGAACAATTTAGTAGATAAGACCATCCACCATTAAAAGGATTTTTTTAAGGAATATAACACTAAATTTTAGGGCTTATACCGGGACTTCTTGAGGTGGGGAGAAAGGTATAAATTCAAATTCTCTTATATCATCCGGGGATGTTTTCTCTGTTTTGTTTGGGATGCACAGCTAACCACTACCAGGACAGACACCAGACAAGATGACCTGTAGACTCGATCCCGGTTTGGCACTTGAGTCTTAGAAACATACATAATGAATTAGAAGAAATAAGATGGTATATGTGAATAACAATAGCTCATCAGTGGATTCCACTTTCTAAGTATCTACTCTTAGCTACCAGTGAACCACAAACAACAAAAATAAAAATTACTTGCAAACACTTAACATTGGAAGCACAGTTCATTTGTGCTTATCTGTGCACTAACATGTTTTTGCGTGACAGACTCAGCCCCACGTGCACTCTCTGTTCTGAAACACTAGCCAGGCTTCTACCAAGGCTAACCTGAGCTCAGGAAAGGCAGGAGAAAAATAAATGGGTTTTCTCTGAGAGGGTCCCATTTTGGCTTCAGTCCTTATTCTTTCTTCTTTCTTCTTTCTTCTCCAGGATGAAGCAGACCAGAAGAAAAGGACAGAAGAGCCCCTGAGGACCAGCAGAAGACCAGGGAGATGACCCTCTGGCTCACACACTCTTTATTCGCCTGCCGTCACCGTGTACAAAACAGCTGTATTGCTTAGTCCATGGGTAAAAATGTAAAAACAAAAAAGAGCATGGGAGAAATACAGTGAAGTTCACTTCCCATCACTGCTACTTCACCTGTTGTACCCACTTCACATAACTTACAACAATGGGCTCTTTCTACTGGACCTTTCCAAAACCCATCACCTGCCACCAGGGACTGTACTGTACCATGATTTTCCCCCACAGCCCAAAACTAAAGTCAGATAAACTCTTCCCAGAAATCAGAACTACAGAATCTTCTTTTGAAGTTACAAACATTTTTTTTCTTTTGTTTTGAAACAAAAAGAAAAGGGAAAACATAACCCCCATTTTTAAAAAGGGAAAAAAGGAAGACCTGGGACAATAAGTCTCACCTCCGTGCCTGGAAAGATCATGGAGCAGATCCTTTGGGAAACTATGCTAAGGCACATGGAAAATAAGGAGGTGATCAGTGACAGCCAACATGGCATTAAGGGCAAATCGTGTCTGACAGATTTAGTGGCCCTCTATGACAGGGTTACAGCATTGGTGGATAAGGGAAGACATCATCTACCTGGACTTGTGCAAAGCATTTGACACTATCCCACACGACATCCTTGTCTCTAAATTGGAGAGAGATGGATTTGACAGATGGACCACCCGGTGGATAAGGAATTGGCTGGATGGTTGCGCTCAAAGAGTTGCAGTTAATGGNTGGCATGGTCAGTGGGATTGAGTCCACCCTCAGCAAGTTTGCTGATGGCACCATGCTGTGTGGTGTGGTTGACGTGCTGGAGGGAAAGGATGCTAGCTAGAGGGACCTGGACAGGCTTGAGAGGTAGGCCCATGCCAATCTCATGAAATTCAACCAGGCCAAGTGCCAGGTCCTGCGCCTGGGTCAGAGCAATCCCAAGCACAAATACAAACTGGGTGGAGAATGAATTGAGAGCAGCCCTGAGGAAAAGGATTTGGGGGAGCTGGTTGATGAGAAGCTCAATATGATCCAGCAACATGTACTCACAGCCCAGAAAACCAACTGTATCCTGGGCTGCATCAAAAGAAGTGTGGCCAGCAGGTCAAGGGAGCCCCTCTACTACGCTCTCATGAGACCACACCTGGAGTACTGTGTCCATAACATAAGAAGGACATGGATCTGTTGGAGCAGGTCCAGATGAGGGCCACAAAGATGATCAAAGGGCTCCTATGAAGACAGGCTGAGAGAGGTGGGGTTGTTCAGCCTGGAGAAGAGAAGGATCTGGGGAGACCTTATAGCAGCCTTCCAGTACCTAAAGGGGGCTTACAAGAAAGATGGAGAGGGACTCTTTATCAGGGAGTGGAGCAATAGGACGAGAGGTAAACGGTTTTAAACAGAAAGAGGGAAGATTTAGATCAGATATTAGGAAGAAATTCTCTACTGTGGGGGTGGTGAGGCACTGGAACAGGTTGCCCAGAGAAGCTGTGGATGCCCCATCCCTGGAAGTGTTCAAGGCCAGGCTGGATGGGGCTTTGAGCAACCTGGTCTAGTGGGAGGTGTCCCTGCCCATGGCAGGGGGGTTGGAACTGGATGATCTTTAAGGTCCATTCCAACCCAAACCATTCTATGATTCTATGAAACTTTTAGCACAAATTTTAGCATCGCATCCCTCTCCAGTCCAAAGAAAGGTGCAGTAGAAAAAACTGTTAAATTGGGCATTTGAGGGTGGAGGGCTGGGAGGGAGGGGGCATTGTTGAAGACTTAGATGACAAACCTTCTAATGAATCCTTCTCAATTTCCCCTCTTTCAGATTATATATGTATTTCATAAAATAAGTCTCTGCAGTGAAAACATGCTGGCTCTAAGTGGTAGCGTACCAGATGGTATGCAAAACAGCATCAAGAGAAACAGGCAGAATTTAATTACATACCAACAGCAGTGGAACAGCACTCAGAGACCTATACAGAATGCCGTGAAGGGATATTAAGAGCCATGTTTACGCACAAACACTACAAGGCAAATTAAAGGCACCTCCCCTCACTGCCCTGCTCAAATTATCTCTTCTCTGGGCCAATGAATAATCAATTGTTACTCTAACAGCCACTGTCACTTCACCTGAATGAATAATAATTCTACATGTGCCTCTTAATTTGTCTCAGGTTATTTCTCTAAAGAAAGCCTTTCAAAATACCCACTAATACATTTGCACGTGCATTTTTAACTCATAGAATGAAATACACACCTTGCATAAAAATAGGTCGCTACCTGTTCTCATAAGGTGTTACCTTTTTTAAAAATTCAGCTCTGTGGAAAAATTTTTTTTTACAGGAAACTTTTCTAACTCCAGCTTTCATGTACCTGTTGATCAGAGGTCTTATTTGGCTCTCTGGGAAGGAATAGCTTTCCTGTTTTCTGGAGGTGAGGATGGGGTGCTGTGGGAAGAAAGTTATGCTGTTGTGAAAGAGGGTGTAAGGAGACCAGTAGGATCATAGAAGTATAAGAAGTTCTAGTCTGGTCCAGACTGTACTACCACAACTACCACTGATGGCATTTAGGAGGCCCTGGATTTTGCCTACAGACTACCCATTTATTTTCCCCCCTCCCCCCGCAAGTTGTTTCGGGGACTACATTCAAGATGGTTTGAGATCCCAGGCTGAGGGACTACGACCAAATCAAGTTGAGAAAGAGGTTTTTCCCATAAGGGAGAGATTAAAAAATGGCTTAAACTATCTGTGCCTACTCACATAAGTCTACCAAACATTGTAAATGTTTGAAGTCTACACTGTTGTGAAGCATATTTCCTCTCTGGCTGTATATAATCATTCCACTGACTACACCTTCACTATTAGCCATTGAAATCGTGCAGCAAGCAAGCCTGCCAAAGGTCATTATCTAAGAATGAACTGCTTGTTTAACAGAGCCATAATGCGAGCATTACATTCTGAACCATATTTTATAGTATGAACCTGATTTAAATTCAAGTGCCATTGCCTGCAATCGATTTTTTGAAGTAATGCTGCTACTTCTATTGTCACAACAGATCCTTCACCCTCTTTCATTTAATAGTGTGTCGTTAATGTGTCATACCCTTTATTTTTTCTTTTCAGTGTAGTTTAATATAGTTTTCCCTCACTGCTCAGCAAAATTTAAGATAGAGTGTCTTAAGCCAAGAACCATATAAGCTTGTATTTTATGTTGAGGCTCCTACTTTATATGGCTTACTTTTAACCAAGTCTATAAATCATACGCGACTTCCATGAATTCAGAATGTTCATAATGACAGATAATAATGGAAAGAGTCTTAACGCAAGAAATATTTTTTTAAAAAGGTTTTAAATTTATACATCTGTAAAAGGAGAAGTTTGCTAATGATTTTAGGTGCCTAACCTAAAGGTTTTGTTGAAGGAGGCCTGACTTTCAAGGACTGAAGCCTCATAATTGGGTACCCAAAAGCAGAAGCACCCAAAATCAGTCGTCACATTGCACTACCCTGGCAGATGTTGATTGTTAGAAGCTCACTGGGAATCACTTATCACTTCGCCCTGTAAGAATACATTAGTGAGCAAACATTGTAGCAGTGTTACAAAACACATACAAAAAGTCAGTCCTAAAAAAAATACAGCAAGTAATACGATAAGCAATAACAAAATAAGAATACAGGCTCCCTACAACTACGCAGCGCTGTAACTCAACTAATAACTATATAATCACTGCTTCTCTGACTGGAGTAGTAAGCTTCTTTCAAGAGTAGTTCTGTGAGCCAACAAAAGTTGGTTTCCTATGGATTTGTGATTTCTTGACTGTGTGTTCCCAAAAAGACGTGGTTTCCCCATGAAGAGATGCTACAGAAGACCTCTTCCCCTTATAGCTTGGCTGATGTTTAACAGCTGAGTCAAACTGACTCTCCTTTTTAAAGGAGAGAGGATGACGGAGACTCTTCACGTTCTTCATTGACTCCTGTTTTCACATGATCCCCTCTGATATTTCACTCCTCTATCAAATTTGGTTGAAACTGAACTAAAGTTATTTATGGGAAAGAGGAAACGGGGAGCTGTACAAACAGGACACAGAGCACGATCTCATAAATCTCTGGCTCAAGAGCACATCAAGTGAGATTTCCAGTTCTGATTTTGTGGGAGGACGCTGTTTCCAAATCCCTAGCACTATTTCAGCACTGCCATAGGTGGTAGCAGTATTGCCATCCACTGGGGAAAATACAAATGTCTCCTAACATAATTTAAGAGAGAGTGAGGGAGAGAAAGAACTCGACTCCCTCCCTATTAGAGTGCCTAAAAAATGAGACTTTCAAAACTGAAAGTTCAATTGCAATTTGCTTATAAAAGAAACAGAACTGCCTTAAAGGAGTCTGGAAAAGGCAATATATTAAAATAGAGAAATGAGTCTCCTTTGTCTTAATCTACTGTATCAGAAGATTGCATTATTTAGCTAATCCACAGTTCATGAAAACCAGTGAAGTCCATAAGAAACTAATGCATTTATTTTTATAATACTTCTGAGGCTATTACACAGCAGCGATCCACCAAGCCTGCGTGCATTCAGAAGCCAAAATACTTCTTGTACTTCATAGTACTTTAGTGACATCAATAAAAGCTCACAGTGACCACTTTGCTTGAGACCTGCGAGAGAAGCAATGGCTTTGACAAATCTAAAAATGCAGCTTTGATTTTCGACTGCTATCATCCTTAATTTCTCCCTCACCCTGCCCCGCGTGCCAAAATATTGTAGTTGGACATTCACCAGTGGCTCCTAATGAGGGCAGGAATGAGCCTTTATGCTGCAGGGTACAAATACCTCCAAGAGCCTTTTTCATCTTCATTGACACTGATGGGAATGCTAGGTATCTCCTAGGTATCTCCTAAACCTCACCCTCTCAGGTTGCATCTTCCAGCCTGACACCGTGGCAAGCAGGATCACACATACAGGCTCAAAAGACACCACCAAGCAAGGGTGAGATCCTAGCCTGGCAATAACTCAAGCACAAGGTTTTAGTTAGTAACTGCGACTGGCTTTGATTTTATGAACTTGTTCTAGGCATATATTTCACATAGGGTTGCTTTGTCGGTTTGGGTTTTTTGTGCCGTTTTGTTTGTTTATTTGTTTAACTACAGATTGATACTGAGAGATCTACAACTGTAGTGGTGCTTTGTAACAACGTGGTGTGTTATGTTTACAATGCTTATATTTTGTTTAAGCGTATTTCCTTTTTTTCCCCTCAATACTACGCAGGACTGTTGTAATTTTGCAAGACTTGTTGTCAATATAATTGTCACATAATTAAACTTTGAAGGCTGTTACTTTATGCAGAAACTGAAGATGCTTTGGCTTTGAAAAATGTAAGAATTCTTAGTAGCTGAAAAGCTCCCTCTGCACACATTCCGTAACATTCTCCCTGAAATAGGAATATTTTCTTAAAACTCTGATGATCTATGGCTACGGCAAGTTTCATCCCTCTCACAGCTCAGTCATATTCACCACTGTAGATGAAATACCAGTGTATTCACCCGGGGAAAACAGAATTCAGTTTCTATATGAAAACATTTGGCAGGTCGGACTTAAGCAGTCCTTATTTGCAAGAGCAGACCTATCCTCTCAAATGTAAATTACTGCCTAAGGAGAAATCCTGCTACGGAAGGTTGCCGGCACAGAAACAAGAGTATCTCTGCCTAACTCTGCAGGTAGCAGCCGGTGCTCCAGATCCTGACCAGCAGCAAGCAGTGGACCCTACGCTGAAGGCTGCAATTAATATTCACGGAAAAGTGTGACAGTTTGCCTGAGCAGAAAAGTCCTGAAGTACCCTTATTCAGGCACCCTTACTTATTGATTTTTCCTAGCCGGGTCCTCATGCACTGCTCCCCAACACCTCCCGCCCTTGCTGCAGTCAGAGGTAAATCTCCCATTCACATCAACTGGGGCAAGACAGACCTCACAGGGACCAGGCGGCATGATACACCTTTTGTTCTTAACATGTCAACTGGAGCAGACCAAACTGGTGGGTTTGTCTCATTTTTAAGTGCACTGCATTTTAAAGAACTGTGATACTTCGTTTGAAGCCTGAACAACTTGTCGCTTTGTTGTACGTCGTTTGAGTTAAACTCCTCATACAGCACTGCAAGAAAATAGGAGAGTTGTGTTGACAGAGAAAAGCAGCAGAGCACTGGGGCTTCTTAGTACTTTGCAACAAGGAAATCTGGCAGAGGAGACCCCAGTAACTGCCTAAACAGCCCCCCCCCCTCCGCCCTGTGCAATCCCTGTCCTGATCTTTCTGTGCCACACACACACGTGTCCCCCCCAGTCATGCACTGGCTATAAAACCTGCCCTTTCCCTTTGCACCACAAACTGACCTCTGCCCCATTGTCTCCCAACAGTGCCATGTTCCTCCACATGCCCAGAGATGTCCCCAGTGCTCAAGGACATCCTCCACCATTGTCCCCCCCCATCCCTTTAACATACCCTTCACCACTACCCACTTTGCCCCACCTTGGCATAGCAGAAGGAGATGAGCAGCAGTGGGAGCAGATATCCGAAGACAAATGTGCAAACCACGTAGACCTTCTTGTGGTGTGGGTTGGGCCAGTGCTCCCAGCAAAAGGTCTGGTTGCTAGCGTCACGGTGAAAGAGGCTCTGGTGGTGAGCCACAGGTGAGGCCATGGCGAAGGAGAGCGCCCAGATGAGCCCCACACCCAGCAGCGCGTTGCGGGAAACACGTAAGGCTGAAGAGCGTCGGGAGTGCACGATGGCCACATAGCGGTCCACCGACATGGCCGAGAGCGTGAAGATGCTCACCAGCATGGAGACGGTGAAGAAGTAGTGGATGAACTTGCAGATGAAGGCGCCCAGCACCCAGGTGGGGAGCACATAGACCGTGGACTGGAAGGGGATGCAGAAGAGCAGGTAGGCCAGGTCGGCGATGCTCAGGTTGAGGATGAAGATGTTGGTGGTGCTGCGGCGCTTGCCTGGCTTGCTCCTCGCCAGCACCGTGATCACCAGCGAGTTGCCCAGCACCCCCAGGGTGAAGATCAAGCCGAAGACGATCAAGGTGATGAAGTTCTCGATGCCGATGCCGAAGAGGGGCTTCCCCTCCGCCCCCGGCAGCCCGGAGAGGTTGAACTCCCCGCGGGGCGACTCTGCCCCTGCCCGGGACCGGTTGAGGGGCGCCGCCGCGGGCTCCCCCGACTCCATCCTCCCCCTTTACGCG
>VYZM01011920.1:164458-212988 GCA_013398915.1 Dromas ardeola | reverse complement strand
TTTTTGCCTTCGCTCCTCGGGAAGCTCCGAAGTGGCATCCCGCGGCAGGGCTGGAGCTGCGCCAGGCAGGTCCAGCTTGGCTTAAATGAAGTCTTTCGGAAAGACAGAAATAATTAAGCGCCTGCGTACACCCACCTCAACAGGTAGCCGGCAGCAAGAGTTAGTCCGGGCTAAACACCGCCTGCGCTCGCTGTTTTCACCTCGTTCGCAGGTTTTCATTAATCATTCTGTAATATGCCGTTGCTCACAGGAGGAAAGGTGGCAGACGTCGTTCCTCTTTCAA
Organism: Dromas ardeola; assembly: GCA_013398915.1. Lineage (NCBI taxonomy): Eukaryota > Metazoa > Chordata > Aves > Charadriiformes > Dromadidae > Dromas > Dromas ardeola. The sequence continues at coordinate 212,705 of VYZM01011920.1, read as the reverse complement.
AAAAAAAAAAAAAAAAAAAAAAAAAAAAANAAAAAAAAAAAAAAGGAAAAGATAGTCTGGCCGCTTTTCACGCTCAAATCACAAAGCCCGTGTTTCAAAAGGCCGCCGGCGCACGACGACATCCCCGGCGGGGGCTGGCGGGCTGGGAGCCCTTAGAGGTGCCGAAGCGAGAGCTGCTGAAAAGGCAGTCTTTTCAACACCGGGCGAAACAGAAAACTTCCTCCCGAATAGGGATGCGAGCTCATGTAAATATTCACCCAGGCACATACACCTTGTGAGTGAAACGGATTTGCCTGAAGGCTCCTAAACATTTGTTTTTTTCAAATTGTCAGTCAGCCGGCTACGGCTGATTATGTTGTATTTTATCTCTCTTCCCTAGGGATCCTGACTGCTAATTGTTAAAATTGCCTCTGCGGTAGGGAGTGCACGCTGGGCAGAGGAGTGAAGATCCAGGCTGGGGGAGAAAGGGTTTTTTCAAACAGTGCCCTATTTACCCAAGAGCTCGCTGCTACTTTTTTCCTGCAGGAGCAGCAGGGACAAACAGAACCGCTCAGATGGGCTCTTGGAGGCAACGAGCTTTTGTTTGCTTCTTTTGCAGTCCACAATTTGACTTTTTTTCCCCCCTACCTTCCCTTTTGCTACTTAGATTGAGGCATCTTCTCAGCAGCTGTACATCGGCTGACCGCAGAGCTATTGCCTTCTGCAGATCTAGATTTTAATTAGACCGACGTATGATCTGGTCCATTATGTCCAAAGGAACACATTAATGGGGGAGCGCAATTCAATTTCTATAGATTGAGAAACTTTTATGTGGATTGAACTGTTTTCTATGTCCGTTGTAACTCAGAAGTTACAAGCATATCAAGCAAAAATAAACTAGTAAAGATTGCTAAAAGACTTGTGTTGCTTTTATTTTGTTTGTTTGTTCTGTGGGCATACCTTATCATTATATTGGTGTATCCAATTACCATGCAAAACTACTAGTCTTTATTTCTGTAAGGGATTTGAGAACAAACATTGTTAAAAGTTTCTAGAATATATCAGATACTGCGGAATTTTTGGAAGTGCTCTGAGTAGGTTGTGAAAATGAATAGAAGACCCTACAGATTTCCTTAGTGTTGCTGATGCCTGCGTTTACCCCTATGAATTCCTTCATATGATGAGATACAGGAAATATTTTTGAATACCACTGATGTTTTGCTTTTGAATCATACCTGGTTGCCAGCCATCACTCTCTTCTAGGATGTCAGGAGGGCAACCCAAGCCTTGCTGAAGTCAATGCTAACGCTGCATTGATCGCAACTCTCCATCTGAAATGCTGCGTTAGTCCTCAGCAATCAAGATTCTGTTTTCTTAAGAAATATTATCTTTTGAACAGTATAGCCTGAAAGAGGACCAAAGAATATTAGATTTACAGACAAGTAAGCAGAAAAAGTGGAGACAAAACCAAAATCATTTTTAAGGGAACGCAATATGAAAATTACATTAGTGATCTGGCGCATTGACTCTATTAATTTCCTTAGATGTTTAATTGACAGTTTTGCAGTTCAAGTTCTGCTTTTCTGTTATGTGTTGTAACATGTATAGTACTTATAAGACTGCCCCAAGCATTAGGGGGGAAAAGAGAGAACACAACCATAGTGTAGCTTTTCTGTCATAGGAAAAGAAGCTGACAGACCTCCAGGCTTCAGCTTTTACATCAGTAAAGGAAAGTTCCCCTGTTGACAGCACTCATGATTCCTGCTAAGATTGCCAAAAAAACCCAGGTGTTGACATTTTCATCCACTGTTCTTGTTATCTAGACTGAGTAAACTGCTAAAATTTTAATGTAATAGAAAGTTCCAGAGGAAAAGTTCTTATGAATTCAGTACAAAGAATTATATAATTTAATACATAAATTACACATACAAAAATGGGAGAAAAAAATCAGTACAAAATTTACATCACACTTTAGGAAAATAAATTCCATGTTTTTACAAAAGAGATGTCTTAAGCACGTGCTTAAGCACATTTCTTTGCATCGAGTTTTATTGAATCTAGTCCTAAACACCTTTTGACATGGAAAGATCAACTTTTGTCAAAACTAGAACAGCCTATGAACTTCAGAAAGAGCAATGCAATTTTCTTCTGCCTGTGGCCAGAATCCACAGTCGTCTTTATCAGATGTTATTACTCACTTCCAACAAAGTATTTTGGCTCCATAATCTTCCATAGCAATCAATGGGAAATATAGTGGAAGAAGTCTATAAAGAAGCTGGGAACCTAAGTAAGTTCAATTAGGAGGTGGGAACCTAGTTAAGTCTAGACCAACATGCTTACTCCTCAGTGGCTGGATCAGGAAGCTATTACTGAGAAAAAACATCACAACAATGTCCTTCCTTTTGTTCACTCTAATGGTTGGGTACCTTATTTTTTATGTGGTTCCAATAATAAAACTGTTTTACTTACACTGGTAATTTTTTTGTTTCAGGAAAGAGAACTCATTATTAAACAATCCAAGAAATTGATTTAAAATATTTATTGCTGCTAAAGTCTTTGTTACTATGTAATGTATCTATAATAAAGGATGTAATGAAAATAATGTCGGTAAAACAAATTTATATTCAAAAATGAACATTTACTTATCTCCTCAGAAACAACAAACAGTGAATGTGCTACTATACATTTCCTACCCTTTTTAGCTAGTCACATTTTTCATTTTTTGGATGCATTGAATAAGTGAGGCACAAAAATCAGAGGCTGAATATAGGTACATATACACAGAACTTTTCTTCAGAAAAGTGTTTCAGTAAAATCTGTCTGGTCCTGTATGAATTCCTTTGTGTGTTTTTTTCCTCTGTAGTGAAGAGGAAGCTGGAATTGAGGTTCAAGCCTCTAAACTGCAGCTTGGTGTCGGTACAGTGAAACAATTTAAAGCATATTCATATTTAAGCATATGAATATCCCAGAAAATTCCAGAAATCTTTTGACAACTCAGGCTTTAGCTGACTGACCCATTTTATTGCTGCAAAAATATTCTCCAGATTTGGTCATGTTTTGTTTATAAAACACAAGGCTGCAAATAGGCTTATTTTCGAGACCGACTTTTTTTATTTATTTGTGAAACAAAGGCATGCACAGTAGTCACATCAATCGTACCCCATTGTTCTTCTTTACGACAGTTCCTGGAGTAGAAATTCACATTTTAAAGGCAGATGTGAACTTTAAAAACCATTCAAACGCAAAATCAAAAGCTCATGATTCATAACTCACCTTTGATTCACCTTCTATAAAGTTATTAGTATGGAAAAAGTCAAGTATCTGTAAGCATAAATTTGCCTTCTAACTATGTTCTGGGGAATAATGTAACCCTGAGGTCATAGTTGTTGCTACATTCAGATTTCTGTGTTGGAGAGGTGTCACTAATAGACTGAAGTTTATTGCTCCTTGCTGACATTTAGAAAGAAGTAAACATCTGTCCCTATTCATTTGGGAGCCATTGCCATTCCATCACAGAGTTTGTGCTGTTTTTTTTTTCTCCTACGCCTCTACTCCAGTTCTTAAATATCAGTTGTAATACAGCCTTTAAAATGCAGGCAATCAAAAGCGGAGAATTCAATTTGAAGCTATAGTTTCCAAAATCCCATCTATATTTTGCGTTACAATTTAGAGTTTTAAATTAGTATTCTAAACATACAACTTAAAAATTATATATGAAAACATTTATCCATACTTTATTCAATGCCCAGCAATTTTCTCTGTACAAATGACAAAAGCTAATCACCATGGCCTAGCAACGCACTTTTGCTTTATCGCTGTTGAAAAGGGTTGCTTGTTTCACTTCCCTTGATTTGTGACGATTACCCCATGGGATGCTTTTTAGTGTTGGCGGCAGAAGCAACTTGCGTGTGCATAAAAGCACAACTGTGTTTTAGTTAAAACAGAGAGCATCAATACCTGATTTTTCTTGACGTAACAGAATCAAGGGTATTTTGATGAACACTTGCAATAAAATATAGCACAACAGAGCAAGTCATATAAAACTCAGGAGAGTACAGCGGGCATCCAGGTCATGGGCAGAGCATCTGCAGAAGCCGTTTAAATGGGCACTTGGTCTACCTTCAAGCAGCTTCGTAAAATGGGCATCTGACTGGTTCAAGGTAGTCGGGCAAGAATAGAAAGGGTTAAGTTCTGTAAAATGAACTTCATGTTCCCATATAGGAAAAATAGAAATACAAGCTAGAGAAGATACCTCAGCCATGTGAGAAACATCAGTTATCTACGCTGAAAGAGATCACAGCAGAAAGAACTACCTGGTGTCCTGGGTTGAGCGACACAGGACTAATTTCTCTTCTAATGCTTGAGAAAACTGCACTTTTAGAAGACTCGAGTGTCTGAATTTGTGAAAATATTTACTTCATAGCCAGATATGGTATGTGGGATTCAAGGTCTCAGTGTTTTCGAGCCTTGCCAGGTGCAGGGATGAGGAGGAGCAAGACCTGGGCAGTTGACCCAGGCTGGCCAACAGGATTATTTCATACCATGAATGTCGCATTCAGTGTAAATTAAAAAGTTTGCTGTGTAGTGTACTCTCTTGCTCGCTCTCCCTTGATGGTGGTGGTCCAGAGAACTTCTTGCCCTGGTGCTAGACCCCTGAGGTCTTCCCTTCCTCCCAAAGCCGTTGCTCTTGCAGTGTCCAACATTTGCTGTCCCCTGCTGGGAGTGCACAGCTTCCTACTGATAGCATTGGCTGAGTATAATCCTTGTATATCTTATATTGGTATCAGGATCAATACTGTTTTTTTAGTATTATTAATGTTAATTATTTAGTCTTATCCTATTAAATCTATTTATATTTCAGCCCTTGTATTTCTTTGTTTTTTTCCCAATTCCCCTTCCTGGGTGGGGAGGGGTCACTGTGTGATAGACTAATTGTCTAAACAACAATAAATTGTTGTGGGTTTCGCAAACCATAGCACTTGGAAAGCATGGCTGCTGCTGAAACAGCTGTGTGCAGCTGGTACAGCAACCAGGAGTCAGCTCCAGAGACAGGCAAAGCAAGCAGTTGCCAAAGGCAGTGAAGAGGCTCCCTTGGCTTTCTCAGGCTCTCTGTAGCTGCTCGGAAAGGGCTCGTGTGTCAGCAACATCCTGGCCTTGGCTTGACCCTCATCTTCCCCGTCTAGGGAACCAAAACTCAATTTGTCCACATTGCTGAGGAGCCTGGAGATGGCTCCAAATACAACTATGCAAGAAAAAGTATGAGGGATTTGCCATTTTTCTGCAGGTATCGTGTCTAAAAAGTCTGTGGTTTATGTGATTTTGATTGCTCTTGGAATATTAAAATTATATGGATACCTATATAAGCAGAGATTCATATTTTCTAGGAAAATGGTACAACTATAGCTCTGTAACTATGCAAAGGACTTGTGCAGATGTAGCAGAGAAAAACAGGCTTTTCTGTAGACAAAAATTGCTAGTTCACTATTTCTGTTAATTTTATATGGCAGACTGTTGTCATATAAACTGTGAGGCAGGAAGAGAAAACTCTAAGGGCTATTTAATAGTCCTCATTAGAATTACTATTAGAATTACCAACAGATCCTGACTGCTTTACAAAACATGTTTTCCATCTTCTAGTTAAATAGCCTGACAAAATTAATTTCAGTTATGAAGTTCTGGGGATGACTAGAAAGTTATTTTCTTTTACAGGTTTGTATGCTGCCCATCACCTTACTACTGTTACGACTTCGTCTGTGTCAGAATCCAGGGAAAGGACATAAAACTATAGACATTAAAATGAAAAAAAATCAACACAGAAAAATCAGCCCGTAGTTGCCATAGATCTTAACTAAAGGTCTTGCTGAAGCCAGATTTCAGTGTTGCTTGTCAGCTTTCTGGGTTTTGGCTTTTTCCGTCTCTCATAATTTTTCTGATAGAACAGACACTGGTTTTACCTTCAGCTAATTAGTGAGACTTTTTTTTTATTGCAGTGGATGGAGGCAGCTCAAGCTTGATCTTGTTTGACCTTGACTTTTCTTCTTTATTGATTTTGGTAACTGCCTAAGTAGGTCCTTATTGATTCAGGCACAGCTGTACGGTGTTTTAATTTGCTCCGGGAGAAGGCTTCGTTCAGAGTCCGGATCATTAGACTGATTTCTGTTTTTTGTTGTTCTGCAAGTTCATGGGAGATGTTATTACTCAGAGTTTATTTGAAGTTTACTGAAAATATTGTTGAGGTTGTCTTCCCTCACCTCCCAAGACTGGCTGTGTACATGCAGAGCACCATGACAGAGGGTTCTGCTGGACGAGTTCCTAATCTAACTGCCCTGCATCTCAGAAGGCAACCCGGAATCAGAAAGAAGAATGATTAATTATGTATAACCAGTCTTCATAAATACCTATTTATTCTTAAAAAACACCACTGTTGGAAACACCACTACCTTAGTAGACACTCTGTTTTAGCACTCAGCTATAATTTGCAATCAGAAAGCACTTTGCTCTTGTTAACTTACATTTCTAGTGCAGCAATTTAAGCACGCTCCTTTCTGAGCTGTGGATATGGAAAACAGTTTATTCTCTTTCCTTTTGCAGACACTTTTTAATATTTGAAGACTGGAAGCCCTTGCTGGAGGCAGTTCAGATTCACAGGTGTCCACCTGGTGGAGGGACTTTAGAGAATAAGGTTGATCCAAAATACAAAGATTGCCTATGCTTGTCCTCCTGGAAGGAAAACAGCACTGCGCCTTGATGAACAATGATCATTTTTAGTGAATTCAGATGATCATACAAGCTGTCCTAAAGAAGCATTGAAAGTAGATGCAATGGTGGAGCACGCACACTGTGTGTCTTTTGGTGTCCCTTTTAGTCCTGCGTACAGCCCCAGTCCTTTGTGTCACCAGTTCTAACATGGAGCAAGAGAAGTTGTGCCTTCTTTCGGTCATCAAAACTCCTCGTGACATTATAATTATTAATACTGATACTCTAATTTTAGAAACAGATAGCTTCTTTTTCTTGTGCCTTTAGAGGTGACTTTTCCTGATACTGATCATGGAAAGATTTAAAGAAATCTTTTAAAAATAAATAGTAATGTTAATATTGGCTGGCTATCAGCTCAAAAGAGGGAAATATCTACTGAGATTTGATCCAGAAATTCTCCCATGCTAGTTTGCAATATCCCTGGGATCAAGAGAAAATCCACATCCACACTTGAGGTAGAAGAGATTGTCAGTTGAGACACATCCAGAGTATCAGAGAATGTTGCCTGAATAAAAAGAGATATTAAAAGTCAATTAACTGAATTTATAGATTCAGATGTTCTATTTGGATCATTAATACGGATATTATGGGATATTAACCTACTGGTCATCTGTATCATCTATTTCTCACTTTCCAAACCCTGAAAGAATTTGAGGGGAAAAAAAACCCAAACAAACCCTAATGTATTTTTCAAATATTTTTAGCTCATAAAGCATATTATCGTTTAGATTACACAACAGTAGGCTACACAAAGCCTTATACTTGAATAAATTTATAGTTTCTTAATTATTATTGGAGCAAGAAGTGCTAATGAAATGAGTCTTTAATTTGTGGCTTTGTACGTGGCCCTAAGCGCGGCAATGTTTTTGTTAGGAAACCACCAGAGGGAGCCTGGTGAGTCTATAGAGAGAAAACGATGGAGAAAAGTGACAAAGCAAAAGCAGTGTTTTAAAAAAATAATAATAAAAGAAAGCTAATCTTGCCTTTTTGTTCCTGTGCAAGAAGCTTTTACACAAACTGATGTTTCCATTGATTTCAGTAATGAAATCTGTATGGCTGGACAGTTTCCTGACTGAAATCCTGCAAGAGGGCAATGAAGATTAAATGATGCATCCTCATTTCTTTAAACCACATATATAGATTATTTTTTTTTCAATTAAATAGTTAGTGGTGCTTTGTGTACACAGTAGCTAAAGTGCTTCCTTTTAAAAATTGATAAAGTGCCCTAACTTCTCATAAGGGCTGTCTTTAATTCAACACATACAATAAAGGCATTACATTTGAAAACTCAAAAATGTATTTTCTTCTCTTGGTACAGTAATACCCTTTTGATATCACAATGGTAACTGGAGAAACTAAGGTAGCATAGCTGCATAAATTAAATTACAAGATACATGTTTGAAAACTCCTTTCTGAATATGGTTTTCCATTTTATGAATGGTTCAATGTCAAAATTAACTGATGTATCAAATAGGATAACTGCAAAGAGTTTTAATTCAGCCATGTCCTTTTCACTAATTTCAGAAGTTATCTGGACTGTAGAATAAGGACTACACTCGGTATATTTGCAGACAGTGCTATTGGCAACACATTCAAGAGCAGGTTTAGAAATCAAAAGGATCTGAGAAAAACTAAGCACCTAGACTGTCCTTTGTGGCAGGATAGCATCTACACACATCTAGGTGAAGAATAACAGGCAAGGCAGTAGTGCTGTAGAAAAAGATCTTGGGATCATATTGGATTTTAGGCTGGACCATGACTAAATAACAGATTTTATTATAAAAAAACGCAAACGGTGGATGAGAAGCTCAACATGAGCTGGCACTGTGCGCTTGCAGCCCAGAAAGCCAACTGCATCCTGGGCTGCATCAAGAGAAGCATGGCCAGCAGGTCGAGGGAGGTGATTCTACCTCTGTTCTGTGCTCTTGTGAGAACCCACCTGGAGTACCGTGTCCAGCTTTGGAGTCCTCAGCACAAGAAGGACGTGGACCTGTTGGAACAGGTCCAAAGGAGGACCATGAAGATGATCAGAGGGCTGGAGCACCTCTCCTATGAGGACAGGCTGAGAGAGTTGGGGTTGTTCAGCCTGGAGAAGGCTCCAGGGAGACCTTATAGCAGCCTTCCAGTACCTAAAGGGGGCTTACAAGAAAGATGGAGAGGGAGTCTTTATCAGGGAGTGGAGCAATAGGACGAGAGGTAAACGGTTTTAAACAGAAAGAGGGAAGATTTAGATGAGCTATTAGGAAGAAATTCTTTACTGTGAGGGTGGTGAGGCACTGGAACAGGTTGCCCAGAGAAGCTGTGGATGCCCCATCCCTGGAAGTGTTCAAGGCCGGGCTGGATGGGGCTTTGAGCAGCCTGGTCTAGTGGGAGGTGTCCCTGCCCATGGCAGGGGGGTTGGAACTAGATGATCTTTAAGGTCCCTTCCAACCTAAACCATTCTATGATTCTATGATTCCATGAAATATATACTGGAATATATAGATAAAACTGTCTCCTAAAATTCTTTGCTAAAACAAAACAAAAGAAAATGTTCTTTGATTTGACCATGAGCTTGGTAAACTGCTAAAAACACACTAGTACAGGAAGTTAGTTATTGAAAGCCTACTAGTTTATAAACTTCTTTATCTGAAATGTGAAGCAGAGGCTGCTTTATTTTGCTGAGGTCACATGCGTTTAGAATAAAGTTTGGGGTAAGCAATTTTAAATGAGAGCTAATATTGAAATGTTTACCAGAAGAAAGAGAAAAAGAATTTGGATTTTGGAAGCACTTAAACCAAAAGCCAAATTTGGAAGATGAAGTCTTAAGTTTTCATCAGTGTATGGCATCCGTGTTTTAACAACAAAGATTTACAATCTGCCTGTGTTACACAGACCTTACATTTCTAAATGTCAATGGCAGTGATCCACCATAATTTTCTCAGACGTTTCCTCATAGTAATAGATGAAATATGGGATTATAATTGGAAAGAATGTTCCTTTTAAGAGTTGATTGCTTAAGACGATGGTCCACTTATACTGTTTCAGAAAGAAGAATCCAGAAATGTGAGCAACAGCAAATCCAAATTCTCCTGTATAAGGGTATGGGTTCATTTCCCAGTGAGTTGAGTTTTAACATTGCCTCATAAAATTAATGCTGCCCTTTTCTGTATTTTTATATAGTATAAAGTGAATGAAGTTTTTCTACTTGATCATTTTCAAATATGTCAAGGGAAGATTAAAATTCTTTAACTTTCTTACTGTATTATCATTAATTGTAGAAGTTGTACAGAAATATGGTTTTTTTTCTTGTTTCAATCACTTAGGATTGCAGTCTTGATGTGGTACTACACAATCTTTTAATTGCATGCTAGCTCATGCAATGAAATAGGTATTTGAGATAATTGCTTTAAAAATTTGAATATAATCCAATTTAACATGAGGTCAAGTACTATTTTAATTGTAGTTGTAGCTAATCCAGTGAAAATACCCCGCAAGAGCATTCAACCGTTTATGAGTGGACATGCTGGCATTTTGACTGCTATTCAATAGCTGGACTCCGTAAAACTCAAAATGATTGCATGGTATAGGAAATATGACTGCAACTTATCAATAGAATTGCACTTGTTTCCTCTCAGAGGTAAAAACTGGCTTTTTATGTGACACCATATCCCCAGTTCCCAATATCTGACTGAATGTTTATACCTTATCCTCTGAAAAGTACAGTAAAGGTACGATATATACAGAGTTATGTGTATGATAGTTTCTCTCTGGCAATTTCTCTGAGTGGTAGTAGGTACTGAATAAAGAGTAACGTGCTGAAACAAGCCTCAAAAATTGCAGGAAAGAAACGGCGCTTCTGTTTGCTAAACCTCCTGCGTTCCCTCTCATGGTACAGCCTCCCTGATTCACACGTTTCATGACGTGACAAGATGCAGTCCCAAAGAACGGCAGATTGGCACAGGAGCAGAGGGGAACGAGCATTTCTCTGCAGTTAGAGCCTCTGCACTTTTGGTTAAAAAATAGGGGGAAACAGTAGGAACTCACTTTCTCTGCAGTCACCGTTCCTGCCTAGAACTTCAAACTGGAGGACAGAAGGGAAAAAACCAGCCTGTTTTGCATATTAGTATTACCCCGTGTAAGACTCTAATATCATATATTGTATTGTCTGCTTAGACAGGGAAGGATGGATTGATTCTTCAGCTTTAATTAGGTGTATTTGTAAGTCACAAAAATAAACCAGCTCCCCCTGGGAAAAGGTTTACAGCTGGAAGACTAGGTTGGAGTGATGCAGACTCAGTTCTTTCCATGGCAGCTTTTAATGCTATGCTGAGGAAGTCATCAGAATATTTTTTTTTCCCCTCTCTTGTCATTAGTAAATTCCCAGGGAGTTTTTCAAATGCTCATATACATTGCTGGCCAGAGACATATGACTACGTAATGCAGAAAGCAGTCACAATATGATTTTTCTTTCTGGACCTGATGGCAACAGGTGAAGAGAACTGTGTATCAGTTCCCTGCACATGCTTGTGAGTTCTCATTTCTCTGAAAGCAAGTTTCCTCATCTGTTCCCACAAAGTGAGTCAATTAATAATAAGAATAGACACCCTGAGATCTAAATCAAACACGCAGCTGTTTGATATTCCTAAACAGTTGCCTCTTTTCAGCAATCCAAAAAACTCTCCTGGGTGTTATTTGTCCTAAACCAGAAAAAAATCCTTCAACTTCAAATTACTGTTAATATTTCTAACATTTTGACAGGTGTCTGTGATCGAACAACATGTAATTACTCCATATGTTTAAAGGAAATGCAAATCATAGAATCATAGAATCATACTCAATACTCAATTGCTACTCAGATACAGGATACAGGAAAACGCCCGTAGATGTAGCTAGCTATATAGCTCCTATAAACAGGAGCATCATAGGATATCTTACTGATTTCTGTAGAAATAACAGAGTAGGTAATCATGTGCTTAAGCATTAGTACCACCAAAACCTCGGAAGACATTTTATTAAAGCATTCCCAGGTCTAAAGTTAAATAACCAGCTCTTAACATCAAAAGGTTTTAATTATCTTTTTCCTTTCCTTCCAGACAATTTACTATAAAGAGCATGCTATAGCTAAAAAAAAAAAAAAAAAGTTTCCTTTCAATCAGTACACTTTTCTCACTAACGACAGTTAAACGACTGGAACTGGAGTTCTTGCCTGCCTGGGAAGATTTATAAAGAGCACTTGCTGCCTTTCATGATTGGAAGAGCAAGAGCATTACAGCCCACTTCACAGGGGAAGATTGGGCTCAAGTCAGTTCTTACAGCAGTGATCATCAGTTGTCTGCTTTGCATATGACAGAATCACAGAATCGTAGGGTTGGAAGGGACCTCTGGAGATCATCTAGTCCAACCCCCCTGCCAGAGCAGGGTCACCTTAGAGCAGGTTGCACAGGAACGCGTGACCTTACAACCTGGTAGAGANAGAAGGAAAAACAAAAAAAAAAAAAAAAAAAAAAAAAGAAAGAAAAAAAGGAAGAACACAGAAATGTGACTAGAAGCAGGAGAACAACTCAGTGATTATGATTGTGCACTCACTGCCTGAAAGCCTTTCAACATAGGGAAATTTTAGGTCTGATTTACAGATTTAGTCCAGTGCAAATCCCTTCAATAAGGCAGTCTTGCAACAGTTCGTTAAGATCTTCAAATATGAACATGAAATGGCAATAGAATGAACTTCAGTTAAATTTTAACTCAAGGACCATAAACGATATAAAATATACCTGTAAGGAAAGAAATAACACCCCAGGGAAAATGGACAGAAATTCATTTAATGGAGCAATCCCCAGTTTATCAGTTACCCTGAACCTTTTTTGTAAGGTCTACACAGGAGATATTGCCTGTTTAAGAAAGTCATCAATATCACAAAAAAAAAAAAAAAAAAATAAAAAAAATCTGATTCTGCAGTACTGAACTCAAAGGGAAAAATTTCTATCAAGTTGCTTGGAAAGAGAATCAAATGCCAAATTTAGTTTATCATAGTTTCCACATTTTCTGCAAATAAACCTAAATAATACTAGATATGATGATGCTTTGTAGGGCAGGTAAAGCTGATACGTTTGTAGTGACTGATTTTAATACTTGAGCTGCCATCTTTTTGCTCAAACACAGGACATGTTTATCAAGAAAAACATAGTGTAACGAGATATCATTTCCTGAGAAAATTCTGATTTTAGGGTAATATTCCTGTAAATATCTGTTTCTGGGGATTTATTTTATTGGCATAAGTAATATTGCTACACTGCTTCTCTGGGATAATTTTTTTCTAATCACTGATTATTCAAAGGAGATTAAGTTTATGTTGGAAAAGAAGCATCATTGATTATGATTTCAAAGGCAACATTAGATTTGAGGAAAAAAGCAGCAAGAACTCTGAAAAGACAAGGGAAGCTGCTTAAAATTATTGATCCTATAATGCTATTAAACACTTTACTGGCATTAATTATTTGGTGTAATGAAGGGATCTATGAAGGGGCAGGATTAAGACTTGTAAGAGCAGCAGATGAAATCAGGCTACAAGCTGCAATGCTAGAGGCATGAGAAGCTGAGCTCAGAGGGTGTAACAGCAGTCATAGCAACAACCACACTTTGGATTCTTCACACTACTTAAAACCACCGTGATCAGGATCAAATCCACGTGCTTTCAGAGCAAGATCCTTTCCATTTGAAGAACCCACCTGCTTCCACATCAGTGACTGGCTAAGATGCAATAGAAGTTAATTAAAATCTAAACTGTGCTTTGCCTGTGGGCTACGTATGTAGCAGTTCACACCAAAGAGTCAGGAGCAGCCCTGGTCCCCAGGTTAGTTCATTAGACATCTTTTATTTCAAGAGTAGCACCCTTATGTCTGCATTCCCCCTTAACATCATGTACCTCATCGAGGCTATACAGGCAGAGTGCGCAGAAATACATCGTGTCCTGGAAATAATCAGAATACTGTCGTTAATGCAAAACTTGACAGTATCTCAAATAGTTTCAGGTAATGAGTCAAATCCTATTTTCAGAGCAATGCCAATCTACTGAATTAAATGCCAAACTCGGCACTAAAATTTAGGTTAGAAACATTAATTCTCATCACAAACTATGCGAATAATAGTTACAAAAACTTTTCTATTCACAAAGGTTATTAGAATTAGCATTAACAGTCTAAGAAATACTCCACAATGAATGTGTTTTACTTTCACCATGTCCTGATTCTGTGCATTTTCATCTAAGAACTTGATTCAATTTTTGGATAAAGCAAAGCTAAATGATACTGAATTCTGTCAGGTTCAGGCCAGTACAAAAATATTTGAAGGATAAAATTACATTCTTCAATTAATTATCATTAATCAACATGGGGGAAGGTCTGTTATTTTTCACCATAAATGCAAAGGCAGACAATCACCGAATGCGTTCTCCTACATTTAAATGCATTTTTGAAGCACTAGACATTGCCTTCTTTCCCTGACAGCCATACTATAGAACCGTAGTTTGCTCAGAGAGGTCTGGATTCAAATTTGCTGAGTTAAATTTCTCTCACACATACCAAGAAAGATTGAGTTTCAACTGCACCAGACCCTAAAGTCATTAACTTGAGTAGAATTACCAGTACGGGTCCATACAGAATTCTTAAAATCCCTGCACAACAGATTGTCTTCTCTATTTATTTTAAAGGCTAATATTCCCTTGAACGACAACAAGGAGCTAATCTGTTGGAAGGGCAAACCAGTGAGTTTAAATGAAATAAGGTACTAGATAAAGAATTCTGTGAAAAGAAGTAGTAATACTGTAGTAGTGGAATGTAATATATCCAAAAAGCTTTGGATAGGGTTATTTGCCCTACAGTTATGGGTACACTTCAGCCATGGATTTAAGCCTGCATAAATTAGGCTCTGGAGATTTACTCCCAATAATTCTTGCCTAAATTCTTGTTAAGGCCAGCAGTGAAGGACACAGAAATCACATAAAGTGAGGCTGGATGCAAGGAAATCCAGGGGTTCACTTAGGCTATATGTACATTAGCGTATTAATTTTGATCAAGAGCAAATCCCTGGCTGACGCCTGTTCTGTGTTTTGGTTCTCCCCACTCAGGGTGAGCCTGGGGGCTGCCTTCCAGCTGAAGCTGAGCTGGGGATACGATACGCTCCAGAGTACGCACCCTGTGCTGCGGTGGCTGATAGATATTCAGTGCCTCAACCAGACGGGAGCGGGATTAGGGTAAAATCGCTGGAAATGCGTATATTGTGGAGTTCAGGTCCTCAGCATTAACTGGTTCAACCGACTGGCTCCCCTTGTGCCGTGCTACTTGGTCCCATAAAACAGCCAAAATGCAGCTTTTGCCTGAAGGCAGGATGAAAAACACCATTTTAGTGCAGTAATTAGGCTGAATCATGGGTTAAATAATTTGTTGAAGTTAGGTCCCTTAGGATAAACGTGGGTACGTTTTATACTGAACAGAATAATTGCAACAGGTTTTGTTGTTGTTCTTGTTGTTGTGAACAAGTATTAAGTCAGTCACTTAAGCAGCAGTTTTTTACAGCTGACATTTCATTAGCCGGAGTATCCCTCCCGAATGGGTTTGCTCGGGTTAATGAGTGTTACCCTTGGCAGTGTATCTGCCCCAGTATCTCCTTTGCTGAGAGTGATGAGAAACAGCGAAATGAAAATTGGAAAATAAAGAAGCATTTACACAAATAATTTGTAACTTGCATGCTTATTCAGTTGATGACACTATTATTCGACATGTAAAAAATAATAATAATCAGATAGTTATCTTAGTCTTTCATGATAAAAGCAGTTTCATAATAGTAATCTTAGGGAATTCATATAAAAACAGATTTGAGCAGTGCTTGCCTGAGTCCCCCTATTAATCATCCCTGAAATTTGCTTGAGAGTCTGTGCTAAAGAAATACATCTCAGTGGGAAATAAGACTGTTTAGCTTCTTGCATTGCTAGATTCAGTTAATGAGTTATTAAAAGTCAGGGCCTTTCATATTGAACTTTATTAATTATATAAAATATAGATACAGAAATAAACCCAGATATTATTTACTTCAAACCCATAATGGCTTGCAATAAACTTACTTCTTCTCTGAAAATTAATAATCAGCTGCAGCTGTGGGTCTGTTTTTTAAAAAATGTCGAATATTTTCCCTCTTTCCTTCACATGCATCATACAACTGCTGTAAAGATGCTTAGAAACAACGGACAGAATTGAAAATTATTCAAATTAATTTCTTTGTCAGCTATACAAAGGAATTCATGTCTAGAAAGGACCTTTTAGATCAGTGTATTGCAGACAATCACTGTGGAAAGATAAGGTACAGTCCTCTCAGTGTCATGGAGCACCAGGAACTTCATCATTTTTATTGAAGTACTGCTTCTCTGACAACATCCAATTTAATTTGCCTTTTGCTTAGTCCATGATTCTCAGAGAATGTTGATGTAAAAAAAATCCACTTTTAATCTTAGAGAACATTTAAAGAATCTAAATATGTTGTGTCAAATCAGTTCTGTGATTCTCTACCTAAACTCTGAAATTTCTGGTTTCATATAGTTGTTTTCCTTCTTAGTGTTTTGGGGATGGAGGGCTGTTTCTGTGTGTGTGTGTGCGCGCGCACACGCACGTGTGCACATACACGTGTCCCCTTATTTTTCAGTCGAGGAAATGGAAATGTTTCAGATAACAACAGAAAAATGTTAATAAGATTCTAGAGAGTATAAAATCTAATTAATTTAGAAAAAACCTTTCAAAAATAAATCTGAGGAACCACGAACCATGGAGGTGTGGCTGCTTTGCCAAGAAACCTACCCAGAACTCAATCACTGAGTGAAAATTTCACTGAGTCCTCACCTCACTTGGCAGCTGCTCACCAGGCTAGACATCACTTATGTATTTTTTCTATGAATTAATAAAGCAATTCTGCATTTTTATGACTTTAGTTTTAAAAATTCAAGACTTGGGAACCAAAATTTTAATCACTTCAGGCACCCAGTCTGGGATTTGCAAGGTTATCTTTCATATGATTCTTCCAAATTCTCACATCATGTTGACTTTCCTTCTCAATGAATTTAAATACTGACCCATGATAGGCATCCTTTGGATCCAAACAAAGGGCAAAATCAGCAGCAAAGGATGCCATTCTTTATACATCACCTCATTATTCATATGAGTCAATCTAACAGGTAAAATGGGTTCAAAAAGCAAACATTTTCAAGACACACATTTAAAAGAGCTTCCCAGTAATTTATATGGATGGGGATATTCTGATAAAGCACATTGATGTGTACAAGGCTACGTCCTGTCACTCATTCTATTCATTTTATATGAATCAGTGATTTAAAATACATTGACCAGGTAAAGCTGCTTAAAAGCTCTTGCTGACTAGCTCACCTTGACAGAAGAAGATTAAAAGCAAATTCTGACCAAGATCTGCACTTACTTATGAGATCAGTATGCACTATTGAAATTTTAATGATGCAGCATTTTTTTAATGCTCGGAAATGACCTAATTTATGTGCCTTCACTGGGGAATCTAAGCTCTATAAGTAAACAACAGACAAAGATGAATTTAAGTACTCTGAATGGCCTCCAGAGGTCAACTCTCTGCTGATTACCAAGGAAAACTAGGCTACTCACCCATGTTAGAGCTCTACAGCAAATGACGGTATGCACCACATTGAGAAGTAAAATCATAAATAGAAAAAGACACTCTCGAGTTCCCATAGGTTAAAAACACTGTTCAACCCAATTGCTCTCACATATGTCAAAAGTCAGTGACAGTTTCTTGTAAACACAGAGTCTATTGGAAAGATGATACACGAGTTATAATTAGAGTGTATTACATGGACAGCTTCCAGTCCACGTTCCTACTCTGTGTGCTTGCCTCCTGCAATGTGATGTCTGAAAATTAACAGAGCCGCCTTTGAGATGAGTCTTTTTGCTTGATTTACCAGCATTTGGAGGGTAACCACAGAATTTCAAAACCAAATAATGATTCATTTTTATAACTGCGAGAACTCAGTTATGTGCTGTCAATGTATATACTAAAACAGTCTTTTCAGGTTTTCAGTCAGCCCCACCAGAGCTATACTGTGATATGTGGAAGATATTTTACAAACCCTCCAGTAAAGTGGTTGGAGCACCCAAAAAAACAGGTAAAACTTCCTCCGAGGAAATTCATGTTTAGTTTTGTTTTTTGTTGGTTTTGTTTCTTGACATGCCCTTCTATTTCTATGCTATCTGCTGTCCCAAGGAACTTCATATTTTTGCTGTTAAATGACTTCTATTTTATACACAACATTTTCATTTTCACACTGTCCAAAAAATAGCATTCACGTAATTGCATACATCCTAATTGATATCAGAGTAAATTCAGCTGCAGCCTCCTAAGTTTCAAATACACGTACTCCTGCCCTCTTTATCCCACTTGGCTACGTTGGCCCATATCCCACAAAAGCGCAATGGGTGACCTGGTGTTGCCCTTCTCATCAAGCGCATCTCCTTGCAGAGACAGCTGAGGAATGACTGAGGGAAAGCTCACCCTGGAGGATGCAGAACTGTGCAGGACTTGGGAATCCTTCTGGTAGGAAGAGGCAGCCCTGTGTTCAGCCCCGGCAGGGTTCAGTTAGCAGTGCTGAACTACCCTGATAATCTTCTGATCAGCAAAATGTTTCCAAACAAATGGGGTGACCCCTACAACCAAGGTTTTAAACCATTTTTTAAACAGCTATAACCTACTGACTCCAGTACTTTGGCTACAATATATCGACGTACTTTCAGGCTATACTTGTTCAATTCTTTGAGAAAAGAGGAAAGAGCCCAGTGAAGAGTTAACACTTCTCTGTTTAAAGCCAAGGAATTAAGATTTAATCAAATCCATGCGAAAATCAGCAGTAGTGTAATTTTACTGTCTGCTTCTGTGATTCATTACATTGTTTTTGTTCCAAAACATATTTAAAGAATTGGTAGTCTATTACTTTTGGTTTAAACAGATAAAACAAGCTTCTTGAATTCAACATTAACTGATTTTTTTCATAGATGTCAACATAGTAGCAATGGTCTTCATAAATACCCAGTAAAGGTACTGGATTATATGGCAGAGCTGAAATGGCAAAAATGTCTCTATACTACTGATGTTTACGTGCACAAGAAATGATCTTTATTCCTAGCGTTGAAAAACTGCTGGAGCCTTCTATGCTTGGAGTTGGATTCTCGTCAGAAATATGCAAATAAAATCATTTGTTTTTGCAAAAGTATCTGGGAGAAAATTCTTTAAATTAAAGAGGAGGTGGATGTGCCGAGGGAGACTTCCTTTGGTGCGAGGCCTTTTTCTGCTTTCTGTGCATTCAAACCCAGGGGTGACTGTATTGCCAGTAATTACCTGACTACCCACAAAACTGACAGTGAATCTCATTCCAAAGATTTGAAAACGTTGTATTTGAGAGATGTTGAAAATTTTAGACCAGGCTTTATGTTCTCAATTTTGTTTTTAACTCTGAGCTGTTCTGATAAATCTGATAAACATACTTTCCTTGGAAACTATGAAAAGCACTACTCAAACGACTTCAGCACATGAATCTCTTTTACCTGGCTAATAGAATCACTTGTCTGTGCTAAACCAGTAAACTGCCTGTGTACTTTACCCAATTTTATGAGGTATTTTGCAAGATTTTTTTAAATATATATAATATATGTGTATGTGTGTGTGTATATATATATACAGAGAGAGAGAGATTTTTGCATGATACCAGATGTAATTTAAGAGATGGCTTGCATTTGAAGGGCTAGTTGCCATGAATTGCCATTCACGAAATTAATTTTCCTGTTTATCCTGTATTACTTTACGGAAGTAGTTTTCACTGTTTGCTTTTCTTCCTTCAGACATTCATCTAACTGTGCAGGCCAGTGACTCAAAGCCAATTAGAATACTATTGAAATTTACAGTAGAATCCTCTACTTCCAAATTGTTATTCCTTTTTTTTTTCCTCAGCAGGACTAGTTGAAAAACAATAGAGAGGTCTGTGGAGTTCCTGGAGGCTTCTTGGAACTTTCTTAAATATCAAAAATAACCTGAGAATTTTGTAATCCTACTGCCTTGAACAGTGAGAGTTTTGTGTTTTAAAACCTCTAAAAATGTCTTTATCAGGGAGGATATATGTTTCATCATTAAATCTGTAATAGCATAAAGACATGACAAGAGAAATCCAGGTCAATACAACTCAGTGGTATTTCCTTGGCAAGAGAAACTGTGAATAGTCTTCAGTTTATTGTCAAAAGTACAAACTTCCATTTGTGATGCAAAGAATAACTTGATAACTCCAAGTGCTATTTTTAATCTAGCTTTTTCTTCCTAGCTATGCACTGTGTATCTCTTGAGTATAATGCATAATCATATTTTTTCAGATAAAAGCAATGCTGAAGAAAAAAAACCCTGGAAGCCAAGACTTACAGTTATTTATAACTACTCATGTTTAAAGAGGAGAAGTTCTGAGATTTCCTCAAGGAGGACGTAAAATTGGAAGACTGCCTCAATTTGTCCCAGCCTTCACCTTGCAGAGAGTAGAAAGCTGTTGTTGAAAAAGTGTTTACATCTCCCTTGTGTCCTGTTTTACAACTGTTGGCAGTACTATGAAAACCATTCACAAAGTAGTATTATGCATTTTCTGTTTTATTCAAGCAAAACATTTGTGCTTGTGTGTGTAAACTTTGCTATGCGAATGTCTAATACCAGCGTTTGCTCTGGTAACAATTCGCCAGCTGAAGCCCCCGGGCAGATGTGTGATTACTACTCAAGAGTTCAGAGGTTTCAGTAGCAATTTGCAGAAGTCACTGGCCTTATTTCTTCTTCATAATGGTGCTGCCTTCTGGCACCACCAGTCCAGTTGTCTTTCACCTACCCAGCTGAAAGTAAAATTGGACCAAAATGTGGTATTTTTTATTATTTTCTTCCTCACTACATTGTTTTTTTGGGTTGTAAAGAGTTAAGGTTTTTTTAGGATCATACCTAAATTGCACCTGCACTTTCCAGTTTAAAGTACTTTTCATTATCATGAATTATATCAGCAGCAGTTATGGCTGCAAAATACCAATTTCAGCTTGTTCTCATCTTGATAATTATTTCGCTCACTCTGTCTTGTTTGTTGGGTTATAATAATTGCATTATTAATATGCTTATGCTGATCCCCTTGTGCTGCTTAGTGGGTTGCCTTCTGTCCTCAGACAGGATTTATCTTAAAATCAATATATTCCCTTCAGACTGAAAAAGAAGGATTTCTTATTTGAAATTCAAGTACAATTTTCATTCTAATGCACTTAGTGTGTTAGGACCACTTCGGAAAACTGTGGTACCAGGGAGTTAAATCCTCAGAGAAGCGGCTGAAGCAGGAGTTGTTGTCTGCCTTCTCCTAAAACAGCATGTGTGCAAGACAAATTACTTGTTCTGCTGAAATTTTGTCTCCTTTTTTTAAACTTAAATAATAACCCAATTGAGACAAAGGTGGTTGTTGATTTTTTTTTTTGGACCTAGCTGCTTTTCCTTGAATAAGTGGGCTCATGGGATTTGCATCCACAGCTTGCTCAGCATAAAAAAACAGCCAGCAGCCCACCATAGGATTTTAGGTTCTGGCAACTAAGCCTAATGATCCCTATTTATTCCAGTGGTAAATCCAAAGGGAGCTGAAAGCACAACAGATCTACAATGCCTGAATTTTTCTGAATCTGTTATAACTGAAGCGCTTGTGTCTGCCTTCCTGCACCACCTGGTCTGTGTGACGGCTTTTGGTGTGCTTGTGTGGCAGCGAGGGAACTGGGGACCAGGCAATTGGAAAGGACACTTTTTAAAGAAGCACTTGACTTTCTTTCATAGTCTTTGAAGTGGGACCTTAAGGAAAAAACATAACTGTTGATAAAATATTCATTACATCTAGAAATGTTTATGTACTTTAGAACCTTGGTTCCTTTTAAATTCTGCTTACCTCCAAGTAAGTGGTCTCACTCAGTATACTTGGGTCTTGAGTCATCTAAGTTACATAAGTTAGCATCTTCCCTTCTCCTCCCTGTGTTGTCCTGCGGAAATCAGCAGGGCTGTTCCCAGACAGCTGCTCACACAGAGCCACTTATTTTATCAATCAGGGAGCTATTGGCAATACATTCCAACTAGGAGTACTTCAATTTGCTGGAATTATTTTGACCTGGGTTTCTTAATCTTTTAAGTTGACTTCCCTGGTGAACTGCAGGGGAGAGCTTGGGAGGTATAGTTAAAACAGTTTTATTGGCCTGCTATGAAAAAGTTCTCTACGGAGCAGGGGTGAGGTTAAGGATAAGGGGAAAGAGAAGAATAAGGGGAAGGGGAAAGGTAATAGCAAAGGAAAGGAAGGGTGGAGAGAGAGTTTACAGGGATCAGTCTGCTGCATTTAAAGTTGGTCACTGTGATCCCTCTCTTTAATCCCCACTCCCTGTGTAGAGGACATGATGTGGCTCATCTGCAGAAGGACCAATTCTGTAACCACCTGTTAAGCTAATGCTATTTAAGAAATGCCATTATATGAGTTGATTTCTGCTCTGGATCAGATAAGATACCAGAATGGCCCTTTCTGCCTATTTTTTTCAAAGTGTGACACTTAATACAGTGATTCATTTTATTAAATTTCTTTGTGTATCTAAAGAAGGAAGAGAGTTCCAAAAATAGCTCATATATCTTGCTACCACGGTTTTTAGAGTTCTTTTGCATGTTTTAGTCAGCTGCTAAAGAGACATGAAAAAGGCATGATAAAAAATGTTAGTTATTTTATCGAGTTGAATGTCCTTGAACATGCTAAAAAATTGTGCACCACTTTTGAAGGAGTTTTGTACAAATTATTCATAGGAGAAAAGATCATTATCTTTATAGCCACCTGAACAACAAAAAAAAGTTATAGTGAATTTCTTCTTTATTTATTATCCATTTCTTTTGAATCTCCATGGTGCTGGTAAAGGCTTTTGTATGATTTAGTTTAGAAGGGCCTCTTGAGCAACTCTCATCCCCAAGTCTGACTGAAAAATATGTTTGATATAATACATTGACTCAACTTATTTTGAAAAGTATCTAGTCTACTAACCTGACAACTCCCAATGAAGTTCCATTATTATACATGGGAGAAGAACCAACATATTTTTCTGTATTTCACAGTCCAACATTTGGTCTCTCTGAGGTTTGGGAGAGGGAAAGGAAGAGGTTTAATCTGTAAAATTAGTATAACTGCTTCCCCACACAACTGGATATTGGACTTTTTGTTAACTGATAATGTAAATGCTTGTCATCCTTGGCTAGACATGCAAAAGAGGGGTACATAGAAAGAGAAAGAAATGATGTCTCTTCATAGGTAGAAGTAGCCTAGCTTCTATGGACAAAGGAGCAGGTACTATTGATTATCCTTGTGAGTCTTTCTTACTTCAGGACCAGCAGAGGCATTCCTGGTGAGTAGGAGAGGGAGGGGAAAATCCTAGCAGGAACTGTAGTGGTATTACCTTTTAAAGCATGAGAGTTAAATGGCCTGAATGGAAGAGACAGTGACTTTCAGGACTTTTAGCCAGCTTGCTTTCTGGAAATTCAGGAAAATAATCCATTATTGATACTGTTTAATTGACAGAACTGTTCCAAAGGAGCTTAGTTTCAACAAACTGCAGTTTCCACGTTTAGACATTCATACAAAAGCTGTGCTTTGGTCTACACTGAACCATTCTCCAAGCCTTTGAAACAAAAGATGAAGCATGCAATTATATATGCCATGGGGGGAGGGGGGGGGGGTGTTATCCTTATTCACTGAGAGGAATAAAATGTCAGCATCAAACAATCTGAACATTCAGCATGTCAGAAAAGGTCCTCAAACCAATTTGACATCAGTGTATTCTTCAGCTACTAATTTTGAGTGTATCTTGTTTTTATGATGTGCTGAAGGAACACTGTTACAGATGTATTTTTCTGCAGCTTGATCACTTTTGAGTCAACTCTGGTTTTTATGTCAGCTCTGGTTTTTATCTCTAAACGTCCACGGCCACATGCCTGCTTTATTTTCTCTTGGAATCAGAGCTGGCTCAAGGTCTGACTTGGCCTGTTGACCTGACTACAGGTCAATACGCTACGTGAACCGTTACAAGTCTGACAGATCGATAGATGACTCATATATCTAAAGGTATTGTGTAAGGGAGCCTGTGTCTTCCAAAGACGCAGAAATGCAACTGTCAGGCTGTACGTCCTCTTGCTGTTCTTTATACGCCACTTTGAAACCTGACTCACTTTTTATCTATGTGAGATTCTTCACACATTCTTCAAGTGTATATATGTATTATTTGAATCAAGACAGCTGTTGTCAATGCTCACAGACGAAACAACCCGTCTTTCTGGAAAAGTATTCCTGTTGTATTTTAGCTACGAACATTTTGTTATATCACCTTCAAAGGCAGATGGGTTCTTCACTACTTGCTTTCTAGCAAGAAGCAAATATAAATGAAGACCGGAAAGGAATAATACGGAAGTGTGGAAAGTTTATGGAGGAATTATGTTGCAGGAAAGCACAGGTAGTGCATCTTAGCAAGACAATGTATAAAGGTCCTATAAAAAAAAGCTTGGAACAAAACCTTTGAAGATTTGAAGTAGAAACTGTACAAATTTATTCTACAAATCATATAATTTAATAGAGAACAAAACAGTTTCTAGATAAAAGCTTTCTGTATATGTCTATAAAAGGAATGCAAAATATATAAGGATAACACCATTCTCTACTTTGAGACCGTGCAATTTCCCAGTGAGAGTGTGTTGGGAGGATAGTGCTGTACAGCGCTTCTTAGAAGTGTTCATAGAAAAAACACCGTGTGCAACCTCCTGCACTATGACTCTTCCTTATCATGAGGATGACGGGACCTTTGATATGGTCCATATTTTCACAGTTTGCTGTTGCCTGTGGGGAGGCATGAGTGTCAAGACCAGCACTCTGCTTTCAGTCCTTAATGCACTGAAGTTAGGGAAATTTTTTTCATAGTTTCAGCGGTACAAGGAACACTAGAAGTTTTGCTAAAATCCATTCACTTTTTCACCAAAATTTATCCATGGGCACCAACACAGAATTTTGCCCGTGTTGTTGCTTAGCGCAAATTTATCCAGTACTGAATCCTTTTTTCCCTTCTCTACATCAAGGCTGTGAAGTAATCCCTAACTCATATCCCTGATACATTTTTCATTATTTCTGTTGGTATGTTCCACCTACTACAGATCAAATCAGCATGAAAAAAAAAGTGCTAGCATGTACTATTTAACAGAGTGCACATAGCAGCTGTTTCTCTGATAGCATTGGCTGCCTCATCTTCGACATTTGTGATTTTTGAATGAAAAAAAATAGTTTGAAAAAACTTTACAATGTGCATTTAACAATCTAGGTTAATTGCAGCACTACATGAGTTGAAAAGTGCTAAAGATATAAAGCATGCAGGGATGATACTGTCTTCTACAGATGTTCAAGGAAAGAAATTAGCTTTTGTAGAGGAACTGGTTTTATAAGGAAGAGCACAGTTCTTGTTCAAAATTGCAGTAACCTCATATGGGTTACAGCTCTTAATTTAGTTTTGTTTACAATTTGAAATACCTGCAACAACTTGCAAGGTCCCCACAAAGCTTTAAATGTTTTCCTTTTTTTTCCTTTGTTCATTGAAGATAACTTTTTGGAAACAGAGGGTTTGTTCAAACTCTCAAGTACATCAGAAGACTATACACTTATTCAAAGTGCCTATAAAAAAGCATTTCTTCTGAAGTCCTGATGGGAATTACAGTAAAAGAAAGATTCTGTCCTCAGCTTCAGAGATATTATAAGGAAATCCACTAATATATGATATGTGACATTTAAAATAAATGTTACAAAACCTAGGATAATAAAATGGAAACCATTCTTCCCACTGACATGATATTTAAAAAATATTCCAACAGAAATAATTATTTTCACACAAACTAGCAGCCCATGAATGTCTTCTGTGTTCATATACAAATGTGGACTGTCTTTTCTTTAGAAAGAATAATTTTTCTTTAAGAATAATACTTAATGCTAGAAATTAACAGTTAAAGAAAGCATCACTTAGTGCAATTACTATAGAATAGTGAGCCAGTAACATGTCATATCACCATATCATCTGGGAACTTCATGTTTCCTGAGCTATTTGCATTAAATTTCTTCTAGTTTTTCAGGTGAAATTGCAGGGAAAGCTCATGTTTGTTGGATAAAATAAGATTTTCCTTGCCTAACTCTCTTTTGTTTTCAAATAATGGTAATACTTTTAAGATAATATTGTGGGGTTTAATTTGCCATTTCTATACAGTTATTCATGAATGCTCTTTTTTTAAGGATTATTGGTATTACAACTGGTTAAAACACAGAATTCCTAGTTTATGAACGTTTTTCATATTCTCAATTTCTTTGGAAATCAAAGAAAGCTAATTTTAAAATCAGTTTTCTTGCAAAAAGTATGACATACTTTCACTAGATAGTTAACTGAAAAAAAAAAAGCATTGCGCTTTTGATGTACTGCATTCATTGTAATGATGTTTCATACCGTAACATATTACTTACTACTGTTCCAAACATCTTCATAAAAATTATACCACTTCATGCAATTCTACGATGACATGAATTAATGTAAGAATGTAATGAAATTTGGTTTGATATAATTTCTCAGGTTTTCTAAAACAAACCCACTTCCACTCAGCAAAGCTCCATTTCTAATTTCTTTGTTGTTATTTGTGGGGAATTTTGCCTGAACTGGTGTCACTTTTTTGCAGAAAAAGACTGAATCAAAATGGCAGGTTCAACCAAAAACCGCTTGGAGAAACCTTGCTGACCAGCTCGATTGCTCTGCGTGATCTACAACAGAGCACTTCTTGATGCTTTCCTCTTAGCTACCAAAGTACATGGTGTAGCACAGCAGATATGGAGCATGGCAGAGCCCTGCAAGCCTGCTGATGGCGAAGCTGTTACCCCTCACGCGCTCAATCATGAAGCACTTGACTGGAAAAGCCAGCACAGATTCACCAAGGGCAAATCGTGCTTGACAAACCTGATTGCTTTCTACAACAAAGTAACCCACACTGTTGATGTGGGGTGAGTGGTGGACATTGTCTACCTGGATTTCTCCAAGGCTTTCAACAGAGTTTCACCGCTGCTTCCTACTAGAGAAACCGATGTGTTATGATCTAGACAAGTGGTCTATGGGGTGGGTGCCAGAGGGTGGTGGTAAATAGCTCCTTTTCAAACTGGCAACCTGTCACAAATGGGGTCCTGCAGGGATCGATATTGGGCCCAACACTGCTTAATATCTTCGTAAGTGATCTGGATGATGTGATCAGCTCTACCCTGATGAAGTTTGCTGATGATACCAAACTAAGTGCGGAAGTGGACACTTTGGAAGGGAGAGCCATCCTACAGCAAGACCTGGATAAACTGGAAGAGTGGGCTAGCAACATCCTTATGAAGTTCAGCAAGGAGAAGTGTAAGGTCTTGCACCTGGGAAAACATAATCCAGGAGTGCAGCACAGACTGGGATCTACCCAGCTGGGGAGCAAGTAGTGGAAAGGGACCTGGGGGTCCTGGTGGACAACAAGCTCCATATGAGTGAATAGTGTGCTGCTGCAGCAAAGAAAGCCAAAAGGATACCGGATTGCATCAACAAGGGCATCAGCAGCCAAGATAAAGAAGTCATTATCCCACTCTACTCAGCACTTGTCAGGCCACACCTGGGATACTGTCTTCAGTTTTGGTCCCTGCTATACAAAAAAGATGTGGACAGGCTGGAGAAGGTCCAGAGAAGGGCCACAAAGATGATCAAAGGACTGGGAAGCGTTCCATTCAATGAAAGGCTGAGAGAACAGGGTTTGTTCAGCCTTGAGAAAAGAAGGGTTGTGAGAGACCTTATCACCATGTTCTGGTATTTAAAGGGTGGCTACAAAGAAGATGGAGAGTCTCTTTTTACAAGGAGTCATAAGGAAAAGAGGAGGGGTAATGGGTACAAGTCACTCCAGGGGAGATTCCAACTGGACACAAGAAGACAATTTTTCACAATGAGAACAATCAGCCATTGGAATAATCTCCCCAGGGAGGTGGTGGATTCCCCTGCATTGGACACTTTTAAGATTCGGCTGGACAGGGTGCTGGGCCATCTTGTCTAGACTGTGTTTTTTCCAAGAAAGGTTGGACCAGATGATCCTTCAGGTCCCTTCCAACCTGGTATTCTATGATTCCATGATTTTCTTGTTTGTCAAGTGCGCGGTAAGTGCTATCATTTATAATGCTAAACTGTTTATTTTATTTTTCTTATGCATCTTTTGCTATGCAGTATTTCTGTTTGTTTAGCATGTTGGCACCATGGTGCAAGGCCAAGTAAAGGTTGCTATTATAATTTATCCCGTTTCCAAGCAAAGACGCCAAGCTTTTTCCACAGCATACTGAGCTTTGTTTGAAAGAAATCAAGTGAATTCACACATTCTCCAAGCACAAAGGCTAACATCTATTTTCAGAGTATATCTTCACAGAGAAGAACAACATGTTCTCTATTTAATGTGACTCTATTGCTTGTAGAAGATAAAACACTACGTATGTCTTTGGAGAGGAAGCTCTATTGAAAGTATCATGAAGATAGCCCACATAATTTTATTCAAGTTTTCAAGTACTTGACGCCTTACAAAAATCCTTTAAGCTATGACGAAGATTATTTTTGCATTGTTTAAAATAACCTATACCAGTTGTGAGTGAGGCTCGTAAGGCTCTTATCTAGCTCCACGGATATGTATATGTATATCACAGAGGGTGGATCAAACCTCAGGTCTGTATCACATGAGAGGGGAAACATCAAACAGGTGGGGGAAACATTCAACATCTAAGACATGACATATGCATGCAAGTTTATTCTGCATAATAGTCACGTGCATTTACCAGAGATAAAGACAAATGGTGATGACTAATTTCTTTTCCAACAAAAAATCATTTTCCAGTGATTTTCCTAGAATGTTTGCAAGACCGTTTATTTGCAGCACCTGCTTTGTATATCTATTTTACTCCCAGGAAAGACAGAAATTTATCTAATGAAAGCAAATCTCCCCTGGCTGTTTTGAAAGCTCATGCACTGAATACTCCTGGGCACTCTGCAGCCATAGCTAACAACCCCGATACAGCCCACATAGTAGAACAGCATTTTTTTATGGAGAGCTCTTTAATCTAAGAACTTTCTGGCCTGCTCCGAATGAAAGGGCAAATTCACCCTGCCAGCTACAAAATTATCCTCATTCACAGGGTGATATAAGCAGAGTATCTTTTAGTATGTCTCCTCCAATGATGGAGAATAAAAGAACTGGTACAACAGGAACTTCCCATTATTACTCCTACTGCTGCCACAGTCCCTGCACAGTTTCTCTAATAAATCCCATGTGTAGTACAACTGCACTGTTTCTTCTGCCTGAGAAATTCGATAGCCCATGAACATGGGGAGGATGGCGTAAGTATCATTTAGGAGAAACTTCCTGATATTGCAGCGTTTTCTAATCTGCAAAAGTCCCCAGGTTCCTTTGTTATTTAAGGAAGACATGGAAGTGTTATACAGTCAAGAAGAACGTGCATCAAAGCGTGAAGTTTATATCTAAGCTGGTGGACTCACAATTATTTTTGAGTCATGTGCTAAACCTGTGCCATGTCAGCATGAGTGCTTATGTATGGATACGCACAAACGTATACTAGCCCTATATTTTGGTGAGATTCTCTTTACAGCAATAATAATGGCATGCTCAGGCCAGGAAGGAGCTATAGGGTGTTAATCTATCATGGGTCAGTCTCAGTGCAGCCCCAGAATTGTTTTTGTTAGTGTGTCCAAATGGGCTATTATTGCTATAGAGAACTGATGTAGAGAAGGAGAATGATGGTGAGCCAGACAAAGAGAACAGGGGTAGTTCTTGCCTTGGGAAAAGTGGGGTCCAACCCAGCAGAACTTCATAAACCTCACTAAAGCATTTCTTTATTATTCTGTCTTCTGTCTTAATAGTAACATGCATGCAGCATAACACAAGGTGTAACAAGGAGGAAACATGCCGTAACAAAGGCAAGATGTCAAAAGTTACAGCATATACCAACATATAGTTTCCATTTTTTTTTTTTTTTTTCACTAGTGCTTAAATGCATTATGGTGTTTTCACGCATTTGTCCACCTGCACAGTATCCCTCAGTAGGGAATTTTCTGGCTATCCCCAAGCCTTCAAAGATGAGCACGTGGAAAATCAGTCTTAGTGCAAAAAGGGGCATGAAGCAGAAATTTACAAGGCGTTTTACAAGGTAATGGCTATTTTCTCTGTTTTTCAAAGTGTAACATCTAAGCCAATCTTGTCTTCTTAGTATTATCGTGTTACTGTTAGGAATAACATACACTGTTCTTGGTTTGGGCTGTGCTGCTCATTGAAATATCAATCATATTACACATGCACAGATTTGTGCTTGTGCACAAATCTACTATTAAGTTTTCTGCTGCGACCTTCACCAGTCAAAATGTGTTAGAGTTGCCACTGATGATGTTTCATGCTAACTAGCCTTTAGTGAAACACCATTTTTTTCTTCTGTTAGAGTGGTTAATAAGAATCTTTTTTCATAGCTTCACTGAAAAACTGTTTTAATTTTCTGTGTATACTAGGTACACCTAGGAAGGTAACAAATCAAGAGTGCTAAATTAATGGCTGGTGCCTACATCCCGTTCCCTCCTGTAGTGTGCTTAGTAATTGCACACATCCTTTTATCGCCATCATTCACTGGTACGTAAGAGCAAGAGCAGGAAGCGTTCCGTTGGCAATGATATCATGAAGAAACAGAGCCAAATGTCAGGGAAATGGTCCAGTTTCAACACCACAGCGGTGCAGATCAGCCAATGCACCTAAAATGCAACTACAAGGAACAATGAAAATGGCAGAAACTCAGAGGAAAAGCGAAAGAGCCGGTGGGTTTTCACATGGCTAGTGCTACTACATGTATGTTTTTAGTGGGCTGTGCTCATTACCCTTAGAGGCATTACTGGGTGATTTCAACTAGCTTAGATGATGTCCTTTTGTCAATGGGAGACTGCAATTCAGCCTTTATAGCAGGCTGCAGAATGAAGGAAAAAGTGTAAGTAACCTTGAGGAGGAGAGAACAAAACACTTCAACATAACGTGAAGTGCTGCCCACCATTACCTCTCTCTTCTGAAGATGTTAAAAATATGTACCCAGAGACCAGGACTTGCCTGATCTCCAGTTGATTTTCTACACAAGGACACTTGTCCTATCCTCTCCCTCATCTGTCTGCCTCTTAGCCATTAAGGCATACAAAGAGAGACAAAGTCATCTATTCATAATGTGCTTATGTGCTGGCCTACTATTAGCACCTTTTACCAAAATTACCAGACATTATAAGAGCCTTGGTTTGTCTTTTTTCCCCAATAGTGTATGCTTTTGCTAAACAGCAATTATTTCAGATAAACTTCTCCACTCAAGCATCTGTCTCAAGCATAGAGGCTTGGGGGAGGGAAATCTCAGCCCAGATGGTTCAGCTGCTTCTGAGAAAAAGGAAATGCATGCTCATCATCCACATTAAAAATAAATCTGATCACCCTCTCTGAATGATGCCATTTTTATGGAGGTTCAGAGAGGAAGATTTTTGGCCACTACAGAGCTCTCTGAACCCTAGTGACTTCATGTTTGGAACAGGCACAGGCAAGGAGAAGGAAAGACCTAAATCAAATGTATAAAAATTCCATGTTTTCTTACACGCAAGAACTGATCCTGGCCCTTTCTGCTAGTAGATTTCGTACCTGGGATGAGGGCCTTTTCTGGCATGTAGAATTCACTTACTTCAGCTCCCGTGCAAGATAAATTACGAAATAAGAATAAAATAAGAATAAATAAGTGTTCTGTCCTTTGCATTTACAATTAAGTGACTTGATCCCAACATAAAATCACCTTACTTATGAGGAAGCAGTAACATGGCGGTGGTGCTGGACGGTGGCCGGGGCTGTCACTGAGAGGGTATGGCCTCGGCGCTGATGCCTGCCATGGGTCACGGACAGGCTGCTGGGGGCAGTGAGGAGGCACGGTCCCTGCCTCTGCAGGGGATGGAGAGACTGGGGCTCTGCAAGCGATGGCATGGCCTGCAGGATCCCCATCAAGGCTGGCTTGTAGGAAGGGCATGAGTTGTGGGGCCAGTGCTCTTCAGGCCCATGATGGGGACTACCTCCTCCACCAGGGTCCCACAGTGCCTCAGCTGCGTTGGGTCTGAGGTGGGAAAGACCCCATGGCTGCGTAGGGGCAGGAGCCTGCCGCCGGCTGCCCACAGTGGGAGAGGGCCAGCCCTGAGGTGACCCTGGGACAGGGCTCAGGGCTCGGGTGGGAAACACTGGGGCAGCACAGCACCAGGGTTTGGGTGGAAGCACCGAGATGTCTCTGAGGGGGCAGCAATGGGGTTTAAGTTAGAAACACTGAGGCAGAGCCGGTGTATCGGGAAGGTGTTGGCAAGGACTGTGATGCGATTTCGGTGGGAAACATGGTGGCCCCTCAGGAGGACACATCAAGGTGCCTCAGCAGGGACAGCCAGCCCCTGGTTTCCTCTCCTACCTAGTATCCAGGTCTCCTCTTTCCTTTTATGCTTTTTAATACAGCTCACTCAAATTGGGAACCTTGTAAGTAGAGATGCTTGGAATCATGGTTGGTTTTTCTTTGCACTCCCACCAGTGTTTCATTAGTCTAGGTGTCACGGCTGTCCTAGTCAATGCTCAGTCTCACCCTTTCTTCCCTGGTCTCACATCTGGTGGACCTTTGCAGCTACGACTCGAGTTTCCTCCTCCTATTGTAGAAGACAAGGGATTTTTCTTATGAAATAAAAGTAGGGACTGATGAGTATAAAATTTCCCTGGCAAAGTGTTGGTTTTTACCCTGCTTCTACATATCAAATAATTTACATTCTCATTTTCACTGCACAATAGTTGGAAGATAACAATTCTAGCTTTTCCCATCACAAAGTATTTGCTGCACAGTTATGTTACCAGGGAAAAAGCACTGATTACTCAACAAAATACCATGTCAATCTGCAAGGTATACACTTAAAAACTCTGAGACCCAATTCTGCCGTAACACACACCAACAAAATTGCACCACACATTCATATTAACTTTGCACCTACCATTGGATTGTTCTGGTATTGTGAACATAGCACGTTTTTGTTTCTCTGTAGGTTTTATTGGCCTCTTCGGGGAAACGCAGAAGTTTTCATGTAGGAATTTGTTGATATGGAGTGTTATTGTAGGAGGGGTGATTTATTTTGTGATGGCTCATCTTTGAGGTGAAGTATGGAAGGAAAGAAGGACAGCAGTTTAGCGACAACAAGTGGGTATTTTTGTAAGGGACAGTTCAGTGCAGCATAGAGGGCAAAGTTGAGGATGCCTGAGCAGTGCAATGGGATGGCTGTGGAAAGTTAATGTGGGGGTGGGCTTCGGAAAGTGGCCTTGCTGGCTACATCCATCTCTTCTCTTCTGCCTAACTGGCCTGAGGATATTAGTGCTGGAGCGTTCCCCAGCATGACAGGGACTACCCGCAAACTTGAACCTCAGAAAAATCCACAGAAAGCATGAGTTCACTGCTTTTCATATCACTTTATTATAATTAAACAAAGATCAGAAAGATGCTCAGCCTCATCCTGATTAAAGAGAGGAACTGGAACACTGCACTCAACCCGCTGTTTGAGCAATGAGATAGAAACTCCATGACCTTGGAGAATACATTATTATAATACCTGACCAATTGGTGTGCTTTATATAATAAAGCAAGCGCTAAAACTCAGGAAACCTCTTTCTGTCTTTACCCAAACAAGAAGAGGGGTGTGGAGGGTTGTGGGTGAGTAGTAGTAAACCTAAATTATATTCACCTGGAGGAGGGTAGGGTCTTGAAACTGGGAGCAGTCACGCCAGAGCTGGATAGCTGGGAAGAGAGGACTGGGTGAAGCATTGCTATTAGTATGGTTGTGCTCTCGTTGGATGAGGTGAGCTGTGAATTAGAATAAGAGGTGGGAAGTGGGAAGAGTATAAATTTGATTTTACTATGAATTACAGCTGCATTTTCAAGTTCGGAGTTAGCCTGGGTTCATTGTTCAGGCTCCCTTTATGCAGTGTCATCACCCAGAGCCAATGTTAGTGCAACAGCTAAACTACGGTCTTTGCTTCAAGATGGAAAATGTACCCATGAACCAGTCTAAGAAAAGAAATCACACCAATGCACTGCTGAACGTAATGTTTCTATAAGCAGGGGAGGTCTCCTGTACTTACTGCTAGATCTACAAACCTATTACTGTAAAAGCTAAAATATAAGGAGATAGAAATTAAAGATAAAAGCAGATAAGTAAATAGTAAAACAATATGCTATTTCTATATTTTTAAAGCTGAGCAGTATTGCAGGTTTACCTGGACTTTGAATGCCAACTTGAAGTAGTATGGTAGTATAAATGCTTAAAGAGATACAAGGTATTTGGGGCAGAAGAAAGCTGACAATACTACAGTCTGTTGCAAGGAATTGGTGGTTTGGGTAAGGAAGAAAATTACACCGTGTGAGAATTTGCAGGATATTGCTGTGCTCTTGAAGGCAATATACAGATATTATGAGCAATTTGCCATCAGTTTAAAAGAGCAGATACTTTGGTATCCAAAGTGAGAAATACTGAACTAGGTCTGAGTGTCAGCACGGATCTACTAACAATAGTTTGCTTTTCTCCCTTCTTGACAAATGCATCTCTGGTACTCTTGTATTACCTGCCCACACCTTTTTTTGTTGTGGATCTCCCCCACTTTGTTCAACAGGTATTTCTTACTACTATCAAAAATTATGTTGAAGGGAAATAATTTCTCTTGGAGCTAGAGACAGTTTTTCTCTCCGAGAAGCGAAATGACTGCAGCTGTACAGCCATAGTACAACTGTCTTGAATCACACAATTCCCACAGCAAAAATAAAAGTCCAAACTGTCTAAAGATCTATGAAAACCACTAAAATTTTCCTCTATTTCTGTGGAATTATAGGACAGTTCTTGGTAGAATCAGCAGTTTCATAAATAGGCAAATTGTTCAATGAGTAGCAGAGAGTGAGTAGTGCTGTCCATGCTCCTTTCATAATTTTGTATGAAAAGGGGGGGGGTTGGGATTTTACTTGTACGTAGATCAGCCTGCTTTCCCTGAGTTGGAAATCTACGCAGTCTCTTTGTTTGCATTAGTACTATGCAGAATTATTTTGTGCTGTTGCTCTGCAAAGCTCAGCATTCCTCCTTTTAAACTGAGCTAGGAATGTGACATTGATATGAGATTCCTCCTGCCTACAGAAAGGAAGGCCCTAACAAAGTACAAACAAATCCAAGGGCTTCAAAAGCATTCAGCTAATACAGAGCAGTTAGAAAATGAAACAGTTAATGACATTTTAATGGTCTCATGCCTAATTATTTGAAACTGTATCCTGCTCATAGACTGATACTGGAGGAAGTTAAAAAAGTTAATTAGCAGGTATTTTGGCAGTCTGCTCGTTTAATTCTCTTGCTACATCCTGCTAGGTCAGAGTATCCAGAGGGTAATAATGAAAAAGCTTTGGAAAATTCTGTCTTGGCTGAGTGAGTGGCTGTACATCACGAGCGACTGCTCTTACACCCTTGCTGCACAGATTATTTCATAAGTTACCTGAGCAGATTTTGCAGTTAGAGATGCAAGTGGAGGCTTACCCACCTCGGTAAGGTTGGGAAATAGAAGAAGGAACATTTTTCCTTGGTTCAATTACTTAGATAAAACCACAATAAAGCCACAGCCTTCAGGTGGTATTCTGTTACCTCACTCATCTCAGCCTGACGAGGAAGAGGTGCTTGCAATGACAGAATACCCATCAGGAGATGGCCCAGATCCTTGGGCCAAGACCTGTGGTCCCAGCTAGAATAATGGTGCAGAAATACTGGCTTAGCAAGTCAGGAGGGTGATTTCTCAGGGAAAATTGAGGTATTACAGTTTGTACACTACGCATATGCAGTCATTGGAGCAGGTAGCATGTTTGGTAAAAAGAGGTGTGACTACTGTAAATCCAAAGTATGATCTTTTTAGAACCTGAAATCCATCTTTTGGCTACCCCTGGAAGCCCAGTGCTAGATTCTTGAATCAGAAGCTCACAGTAGCCTAAGCAAACAGGCTCACACGGTAAAATGCCTGAAGCACCAGATATGTTTGGTGGACGTGTTTCGTCCATGTTTCAGTTTTGCAGAAACACCAGAAGTAAACGGTGTAGAGCTGCGCTTTCTCCAAGCACCTGCATCCACACAGTGTGAGAGCTCTCCCAGAGAGCAGGTCCCCATGACCACGTAGGTCTCACTAGATCCTTCTCTAGTTTCCCATTGCAGCAGGCCAGGGGACAGGAATCAGCCGTTCTGTGCCAGCTGCACAGAGCTGTTTCTGGAAAAGTCCTTCACTCACGTGTTCTGTCTAAAGCCATGTCGCACTTGCTTAAGTTCCTTCTTTAACCCTGCTAGATAAAGAACTGCGCTCTTTACCGGGGTAGGTGGGTAGGGCCTGTACATGTCACCCGAAAGCCAAATGCAATTTGCTTTGGCTGGTAGGACAGTGTTTCCCACAGCATCAGCTGCTCAGAGGACAGCAACCTTCCCCTCATGCAGCAGTTGCTCCTTCTACTAATCTAAAACTTGCTTCCTGCTCTCTTGCCCCGGCACTGGCTGGCTATTTGTACTGGCTATATGCACAATGAAAATCAAAACATTCTGCAGAAAGCCAAACCGATGGAAAAATCCCTGAGTTGCAATGGAACTTCATGAACTGACAATATTGCACCAAGTTCCAACTTTCGGGTCCAATGGAGTAACTGCTTTTTGCAGGATGAAGCACCCAGCACTGGGAAGAGCACACCGACTCCAGCCTCCAACTCCTTCAGCCTGACTTTTACACTAATACCAACATTTTGGGGCTGACTGTGCATCTGGAAACTCCATGGGCTCCAGTGGAGCTGCGTTCCTTGTTCCAAGGGAATGCACGGCACGTTCCTTTTTTTTTTATTTTGTGGGATGGAAGCAACTCCTGCACTGGAGGCAGTGGGCTCCGTTCCAACCAGAACTTCATAAATCTCACTAAAATCTTTCTTTGTCGCTCTGTGTTAATGAATGTTGACATGCGGTGGCAACATAACGCAGTGAAGGTAATTACCGTAATTATGGAGGTAACATGTAACAAGTTTTCATATATGTGTGTGTGTATACATATATTATCTTTTTCTAATGCTTACATGTGTTGTAGAGTTCTCATGCATTTGAACACCTGCACAGTAGCCTTCCCTGGGGATTTTGCTGACTATCCCCAAGCTTGCAGAAGGCAAGCATGTGGCCGCTAGGGCTGATGAGGAAAAGGGATGTGTTGGAGAAAGTCATAAGGTGGTCTTTTACAAGAAAACATCCTTTTTTCTTTTTTCCTATGTTCCAAAGCAAATAATTTAATCTGGCTAGTATTACCTTGGTAATGAATGACCCATACTGCTCTTATTGTCCATGTC
This sequence comes from Dromas ardeola, assembly GCA_013398915.1. Taxonomy (NCBI): domain Eukaryota; kingdom Metazoa; phylum Chordata; class Aves; order Charadriiformes; family Dromadidae; genus Dromas; species Dromas ardeola. The sequence continues at coordinate 175,369 of VYZM01011920.1, read as the reverse complement.
GTTCTCTCAAACCTCCATTACTTGCACATGTATGCATGAGCCTACTGCAAAATTTTATAAGATCAGGTAAAAAGCACTGGCACAGCTACCAGAGAAGATGAAATCTAGATTGGCAAGGGGTTCAGATTTAAACTTTTCTTTAGCAAGTATATGTACCAATTAGTCTCACATTTGGTTCTGGAATTTAATTATTGTACTACATGTCTTTTGAGCGATGTACTGTATACAGAGCATAAGCATATCTTGGGGCCTGTGGTATATTTTTTAAAAAAGTAAATATTACACAGTACAGTCTTTTCATCTGCATAATGTCACCAGAAACATCTGCAGATCTTCAATTCCCTCTAATCTTATTACTTTCCTGACAACTATAATCTGATGCCTCAAAATGCAACACTATGGACAAAAAGGTTTCTTCTCACCAAACAGAACTCCTCTGCTGGAGAAATAGTCCAGTGACAACAGTAGTAGTAAGGTAAGGTTTGTGGTGGTGCTGTGCTGAAGAGGGAATAGAAGTCATTCACAGTTCTTGTTAAAGTTCCCAAGTCTCCATCCTCCACTGTGACCCTTCAGATAAATGTGGGATTTTTTCCTTAAATCATGAACTGCTCCTGTCACTTGACTGTAACCTCTCCAGAGGTATTGTTCCCTCTGCAGCTGACTCAAGAGCCAGGATGCAGTGAAAAGGTATCCACGCTTCCACTGTTTTAACAATTTTTAAATCAGTTTCATGGTTTTAAGTGCTAGACTGGCAAGTTTTCTTCTTTTTAGAGTATTTGGGCTTGCAATATTTTAGTAATGAGAAAGCAGCTGCAGATGCACTGGGATAGTCTGCTGGCCTTTTATCAGTATAGGCTTGTATTTTCACACGTGGTTTGGAATGGCCACCAGTGACTTCAGCTGGTTGCAAGAGTTGGTAATTCTATAATGAGGAAGAACAACTTGGGTAAGCACTACCAATGGTAAGAGAAAGTTTGCACAGATATTCACAGTAGGTCATTTAAAGTTCTTATCCTTTCTATTATGTAGTGTTATCTAACATGACTTGTGTTATATTTGTGTTTTCTGACAGTCTCTCTTTCTTGCCTACTTTAACCAGAAGTGACATGTAATTTCAGACATGATGCAGTGAGACGAACAGTTCCTGCCTCATAAAGGTGTCGTGTCAGTTGAAAACAGAAAGATTCAAGGAGACTGCACTGCTTCACGATTAGTCCAGACTTCGACAGGTTCCTATCTAGTCCCAGAACAAGAAGCTTTAAAGCATCGCATGCCAAGCATGAGGCTGCTGAATCACCAGGCTGTTTCAGTCTGGTGAAACTGTATACATCAGGTTTATGATACAGGTAAAAGAAGAAGCTTGTACATGGGTCTGTTACTTTCCAGAATATGTTAATTCACCTTTTTTAAATCAAAGAGGTTGCACGTAGAAAACTAAGTCTTCCTCTTTTGCAAACATCTCCAATTACTATTTCAACCTTACAGTGCTAGTTCAGAGTCCCATCTCTCAGCACACAGGCATTGTCTTCTGAGTGCATCAAAGGCATATGTAAACTTACCAGTCAGGGCTTTAACTTTGCCCTGGGAATGTTCACATGGCTGGAGCTCAGTGGCATAGAGTCAGCTGGGTCTTGTCTTTGTCCTTACCTTCACTCTTTCTCCTTGAAGCAAATCACTCTGTGGCTTCTGACCAGTAAGACAAAATAGTAAAATCGATTTTCCTTTGATGCACCATTTGTGACAGTTATTTTGGAAACATAAAAGATTGTGGATTTGTTGTCACAGGTTTATTGCAGACACTACTGTGGATTGGGAAATAACCATTAGCACTGTCAGAAGGAATTTAACAAAGCTGTAAAAAATACTGTGTGACTACCAGGCATTGAAGGTACCAGGAAAACCTGTAGAGAAGGAAAACCTCTGCAATCCAAACTGAGCGGACCTAGTGCTCTAAAAACATACTTTGGCTGATCTAAAGTTGTCCAAAGATTCAAAAAACATCAAAGAAAACCATGGAGACTTACGACCATTCCATGCAATAACGGCTGTTCAATGTGACTTTTTGCAACTTACATTGCTTTCAGAAATTTAAATTAAAATAGGTATTATTTTTAGCTTGATTAATTGAGTTGGTTTAACCATTATGATGTTTGTTAATTAAAGGTTGGTTTAGTTGAAACTAAGAAGAAAGTTTGTCATTTTATTAAAACTTTCTCCATTGAAGTCAGGCTTCTAGAAACATATGTAGAGGGGTTTTAACTGGTTTAAGTGGTCGTGCTAAAGCTATGGGCTGTCCTATGCAGAAAATAAAGCCAGATGATTGTAATAGTCCTTTTCAATCTTAAGTCTTGAAAATTAGTCTTTCAGTCAATGCATAGTGAGACAGATGTACAGTTAGATGTGAAACTCTGTCAAGGCAAGGCAAGAAATTCATTCAACTAGAATTTGAAAATTCATCAACAAACCTTTAAAAAAAATTCAGGTTGAACACATTCAGCAAATCAGAGGAAAACTGAAGTAGGATAAAACTGCTGAGTAAAGAAAACCTAGTTTCACAGTAAGTAGTTCAAGTTCTCTGTAAGCAGTTCAAGTACTCTGAAGTTTGGTAGCACAACTGCAACCACCCTCTGCAGTATAAAGAAATGCACTTTCCGATACTTTCAGTACCCCTAAAAGGGTTGTCATTAGCTTCTCTAAATATTGCTTTATAAGCAAAATGGATGCTGACCAGGCCACCGATATGCAAAGTTCTAGGGAAAGGAGCATTTTCCTTGGCTAAAAGCAAAGAGAATTTCAGGTTTGTGTCATACATTTTAGAAGTGAAAGAACTCTTTCTACACTCAATGGGAAGATAAGGAATAAATATGGGAAGCCAAACTATTTTCTTCATTTCTTTGATTGGCTTTTTAAAGCTATTTATCAGTGAGAATATGCTTTTCTCATCAGATATAACGGCTAAAACTTGAGAACATGAGAAGCAGATACAATGCAACGGTGAAGAAGTCTAAACATGCTTCAGTTCTGCTGATTTAAATGAAATTTATCTACTATGCTAGTGGCATAAAAAGATTAGTGGAAGAAAATATTGGTTTGTTTGAGATGCAATTACAGAATATACCAGGCCTGGATGTTTGATTAGATTCAACCTACAAATCCTATTCTGTATATTCAAACTCATAATTCAAGTGTAGACAGGTGTTTCATCTAAATTCAGAAGCTGCCAGGTGCAGATGATAAACATGAAATAGTACAGTACTTGTTACAAAATGTGAATATACTACTCTGAGCTAACATCATTTGACCTGTATGTGTTAGATAGCTGTGATTTTTGAAACAAGTAAAAATTCATCCTGTGAGTAAAATGGCCTATGTTACTTCACTTGTCTGATCAAGTGAATTGTATTTGTCTGGCTTTGTATTGTGTTATATTTAAGGTCCCCAAAAGGTTGTGAATTTTGTGCCATAGACCGACTGCATCATTAATATGGTTCAAACTGTAACTGTCATAAAGCCAACTTGTAGACGCTATCCCTGATGTGCGTGATTGCAGTTATAGTCTTGTCTCCTATTTCAGCAGTATAAACAGTCTTGTGGAATAAGGAGACATTTTTCTTTCATGATCAAACATTAAGGCAAACTGCACTTCGGATTTAGAAAATCTGAGAGCCTATCGACATACGGGCTATGTACTTACAGTGAAGGTTGCAGTTTCATTCCATGTCGGGACAAAGAGTTTTAATCTAAATTTAACACAGGTTACAGGGTAAGAGGTAGCCCCGGCCCAACCTGTGAGGCAGCACAGCAATGGTCACACCATGCACACTAACAACCAACCTAAATTTTTGCATCTTCAGCATCAAAACCCTTGGATGGATGAGATTCCTGCAGCTGATGCTGGAATCTCTCTGGTTAACTTACTCTTTATCTTGTTGACAGCTCCTTCTGACACAATCTCAGATCTATGTAAATGCCAGATCCCAAGAACAAACTGCTATGAGGACAGAATCAAAATTCTAAAGGACTGTCTTGCAGAAGAACTGTGTGGTTAAATGCAAATGCTGCTTAGGACCTGCTTAAGCATGAGAGCTGCTTAAATCTTAATGTAGCAAAACCAAGTATGAAAGCAAATCATACGTTCGTATCCTCAAACTTAGAAAGTCTCCATTAGAAGAATGAGAATAACAATTCTAAGTCCATCTGCTTTTGTGCTGTGGTGTCACACGTGGAAACTAGTAACATCATTGCAATACCAAAATGCAAATGGAAAAGGCCTGCAACTTGTCCTTTTAGGTCTGTCTACAAGCTTTATTATCATTCTTATTTTTAGAAATGCAAGACACTCAGGCTACAACTTTTCATCCCTTGCTTTTTGTAACAGGTTATACTTTTTTTCAGAGGGCTTGAGCTAGACTAGTTGTGCTGTCTGAGACTGAAATAAGGAAAACATGGACCTTTCTTCCTAATATTAACAAATTAACAAATAAAGCTGGGAAAAACTCTAGGAGGTTAATCTCCAGTCATATCTGCCCTGAAGTATAACACACCGCAGGCAGAATCATAGTGCTGTGGGGTGACAAGAAGCAGTAGCGACCTGGTTTTTTGCAGGAAACTGGTACCTGTGGCCATGAGAGGGTCACTCTCATTCTTGCAGCTTCTGCAGAAGATCGTACCAATCTTGACTGCTTTTCTTGTGGGCATGCAGTGTGCTAGTTACACAGTATGATAGTTTATATAATCACACTATATTTGTTCACTGAAGCATGGTTTCACTAAGTGAGACCATTAAGTGCTATGGGCGATATTGAATTCTCTTATGCCTCTGCTCTACAACTACAAGCTAAGCTAAGGAGAACTGTACTTTCTACATTCAAAATGTGTCGCTTCATTATTTATTAGATACTTTGAAAACAAGTTGTAGACATTTCAGATTGAGTATCTAAATGAATAGAAACTTCTGTCTTTAATTTCTGGCTGTATGCTTCTCTTCACGTATTAAGTGAGAGTTGTGAAACACCCTAGTGCTACGATTACAAGCAGCATAAAAAATCGTGGGAAGACAAACAATTCTGTCTTTAGAACAGCATTTATGCAATTTAGGGTAAATATGACAAATAAGGCATAATAATGCATTACCTGCACGTTGTGGGGAAAAAAATAGCCAAATACTGAATAGCTGCCTATCTACCGAACACTACCCAGCTGTGTGCTGAATGAGGCAGTGGTCCTGCTGAAGAACATCACTCAATTATGCAGTTAGACAGTGATGGCCCTTAACCTTGTATTTTTTAACTTCAGAAACCTTGACTTAATACCCTTCCTGCCTTTGGTTAGTTGGTTTTGTGAGCATTATGTATTCAAGAGTACTGAAGTTCTTGTAACACGGTAAACAACAATCAAGACAGAGTTCACATTTCCTTACTCAGCAGCCATAAAATAACGACTTCTTTAAATAACGACTTCTTTCACATCACCTAATAATGTTCCTAAAGGAAGATGTAAAAGGTAGAGGGAGGTTCATAATTGTTACAAGAAAGTCTAATAACTTTGCAGAGTTATATAATTTTCCCACATTTTTTCTTTTTTCCTTCTTCCTGTTAACATTTCTTCAGACTTGGCCTTTTCTGCTTCTCCATCCTGTGCTGTCACCTGCATTTCAGCACAGTTACTGCTGAAAATACAGATGAGAATAACTATTTCCAAATCTCTTTTGTATTTAGATATTATAATAAAAAAATGAACCTGCAGTGGGTGATTTGCAATATCAGAACCCTAGTTTTCACTATATAAAATGTACTCAAGAGTGCCAAAACTTCACAAATAAGATCAAAAATAAAATAATGAAATAATTTAAAAAAAGACCAAAAAAGTATACTGTACTAACATTTAGAGGGATGCTTTTCATTCTTAAATTGCTAATATTTTTTGTCAAATTCTGTACTAAAACAGTGCATTAATTCCTGGCCAGTTAATTGCATATCTGCAACGAAATGGAAGAAACTGTAAATCAAACGCAGTATGAATTGCTAAGATAAAGTTAGTAAAAGACATGCAAAAATGTGAATAAAATAAACCATTGTCTGTAATAACAAGATCCTGATTTTTTTCTGTTCAAATTCAGAAACGACTGTGAGTATTGCTCTCAGGATTGAATTCTTAGCTGAATTCTGAAAAATTGTAAAACGATTTTGTAAAATTGCTCAAATCCTAAAAATTCAGTAATATCTCCTTCATTCATTCTTGTTAAGTTTTCAAGACATTTCCTACTCTAAATTTTAATACTACACTTTACCATTCAGATGTGACAGCAATAATTATTGTAAGCTTCACATAGATCCAAACTAAAGAGCTTGTGATAGACAACCTGACAACATCATGAACGTTTGTCATCAGTTTGTAGGCAAAGTTCCTCGTATTTCTAGGTGATGGTAGTTGCTGTAAATTAAGTAGACTCATTCAATACAAAGACAAAGGAAAAAGGTGTAGAGTTGCATAAATATTCAATTACTTGAAATTGTTTAAAGCTAATAAATAATTACCTAGCTTTGGACAAATTTATGCCATATCTGCCAAAGATCATTATCTGACATGTAATTAAACTGTCCTGTAAGTCTAATCTATTAGCAATGTGCAGTAGGTTTCCACGTTTTACACAGTTTCTATTTGAATCCATGCCACCTGCATGATAATGACAAGTTGCCACAGCGATGTCAGTTTTCCTGACCCTGCAATGGCAAGCCCAGGATAGTGCATAAGCATCAGTGCAAGATGGAAAATTTAGGAGGAAGAGAGTTTAAAATATCTGTATAGGCTGCTAGTTCTCTTTCTTTTACTGAGGAAGGACAGCACCATCCCCAGTGTTGAGTTTAGGTGCACCTTTCAGGATAGTAAGTGTGTAATAGCATGTTAATGCTTCTCAGAATTGATGTTACATTCATCTTCGTATGCCACCAACTATCATAGAACTGTTTAAAGCGTTGGAGAAAGGGTTCACTGGGTGCTGGATGGAAGACCAGGTCCAGGAAAGGCATGCTGGCACTAAATGGCACAGAGATGGTTATTTAGGGCACAGCAGAGAGTTGTAGGAGAACTTAGAGACCTAGTACAACAGCAGTGCTTAACAGCATTGCAAAATAATCCTTTTTATGTCATTTGCCTTTGCAGACATTTAAAATTGCAGTACTGATGTAGTAGAAGAATATTGCCCGTCACTTTTAATCTTGAAACAGAAGATGCAGGAAGCAAACCTACTTCCCTGACAGACCACAGGGACTTGTGAGGTTTCCACTTACGTTTCTCTTCCGCTCTGCTCAAACTGGGTTTTCTCAACCTTTCACAGGAATTACCCACACCCTTTAGAGTTACATTTGCTAATGGAACACAGATGCCTAGGAGAAAAACCCACTGTCTCCCTAAGGTGTATCTCTGACACAAAACAATTGACAAAGATTATTGTAGCAAAATGGTATTGTCTTCATAATTCATGCCTAAATCAGCTGTTGCAGAAAACACCGCTATGTGTCCGGGCTCTTCTGTGCAGAGGGTCCTCCTTTTTGCTATGGTTCTCTTAGCTTCCTGCTCTGGGGAAATGACTGACATTAAGGGTAATGAATGTACTGACTCACACTTCTGTTGGTGATTAAGTCATATAAAAGATTCTCCCTCTGTGTGGGTGGAGGAAGCTGGGCCTCATTAGAGGTTCAGAAGAAAAGATCAATGTATTAATTAGTGTACTAGAAAATGACAGCCAGGATCTCTGGATCTGATTTCAGACTGTGTTCTAGCTGCAATATCTCGTACGACAGTTCTTCTAGTCAGAATTTGTTCCATTAGAAGACTGTTCATGCTCACAAATTTGAATAGGATTTTCCATTGTTAAATATCAACACTCATAGCTTATATTCCTCCTGAGAAAAATAACTTTTATCTGTTAATCACTGTGTATTATTGGCCTGGCTCTAGTTACTTCAGTGCAAAATTGAAGGTGAAACCCAGACAGAATCATTCCCCATATTCTTGTAGTAGTGTAGCCAAAATACTGTAAAATGGAAGTATTCAATTTATAATGACTGTCTTTTTCAGGAAAGACTCACTGTCATCTTTTGTGGCCCTCTAGATCTTGGTAAGTAAATAGGATGGGTAATTTTGCAACTCTTGGCTCTGTAGCTGGACAAAAGCTGCTTTTCTTATTACTAATTTTCAAAACCTTAAAATCTATGCATGAAGATGCTATTTTTTGAACTGTGAAACTTCCTCACAGATGATAAATCTTGTGTGTATTGAAGACTGGGTTTGGATTTTGGATTCCGAAAAGGATTGTTTATATAGGCAGCCAGGACACAGAAAGTTATATGGCTGTTAAAAACTACTGTATTGAGAGCCTAGTGCACCTAAACTACTATGTCAGGTAATTATCAGTGTTGCAACAAGACCTTCATCAAGATGAGCCATCACACTTATTTGTGAATTTTACAATACGGTTTGCATGCTGTTGTAAAAATGTTTGCATCTTCCACTGTAATATTTGGAAGTGGGTAGCAGAAAATACAGTAAAATAGAGATGATGGTAGCTGATCCAGCATATTCTTAAGTTTATTTTCTGGTATTTATTGTACACTCTGTCTTTTTTGGGGGTCAAATTACAGCTGCCAGCTAAAAGGAACAAGAAAAGTATTAGAAGCTAGCTGGAAACTTTGCTGCATTCAGCAATGCTTTCATTCAAATTTCCCTAAGCTTTCTATTTCCATGTTTCCACTGTTACTAAATACTATTTTAATGCTCAGGGTTTAACTTTTTGGCTGAATAATGAATGATTGGAGCCCACACAATATGGTACATACAGTTGCTTTTCACTTGATTTTATTTGCTTGCTTGTATCATCCATTTCTTGTCTTTCTGTTATCTATTCAGATCATAAGTTCTTCCAGGCAAAGGCATTATATTTTTCCATACATTCATTTGGTTCACTTTCTCTAGATTCACTTCAAATGTATTTTAGTTGGTAATCCCAAGGCAAGAATTTTTTATCAGATTTACCTGTCATTTGAACTTGTTTGTAAAATGTTTAGTTCAACTGTTTTTAAGACTTTTTCCCCCATACATTTTTTCTTCACCTTGGAGACCAGCTTCGCAAACTGCTGCTCAGGCTTTGAAACCACTGACAGTCTGTTACGCCTTTTCAGATGTCGCTAAAATTCAGTCTCATGTTTAATGATTCTCACTAGAAAAGAAATATTTTCTTAGATCCATTAATTTAAATGTACTTTGGCAAGAGCTGCTTATGAGACAGTTATTAATATTCTCTTCTCATACTGCTCATCTCTGAGTGACTGCAACTACTAGCAAGTAGTTGGGGACGCATATAATTAATGAGAACTAGGAGTATGCTTAGTTGATGAAAAAGCATTAGAGGAAGAATTAAATGTCCTGTGCTGACTAATACTCTTTTATCCAAAGAAAGGGCAGCCAATGGGCCTGGATGGTGTTGTGTACACCTTAGCATCATTTAATTCCTCTCATTTGGAAGGGATTTTACTTTTCTTGTTTGAGGCAGGAGGGGTAGAACATTTTGTGATGTGGTGTATCACTCAGGGTCCTTTCCTTATCTGCTATCCATTACAGTCAGTGTTTTCTCTCCATCCTTCCCCTTCAACGTTTCAGAGTATCGCAAGCAAGCAAGGTCCTTGGTGTAGAAAATGGACAGGAACAAATCAGAAGTCTAAATCGTGGATACATTTCAGATGGGAAGAACTGAGTTTCATAGTGACCCATTTTCTGTGTCCAAGTTGGACCAAGAGCCTCAGAAAATACATACCCATCCCTCTGTTCAGCAAGAGCAGCTTGAGGTCTCATGCTATTTTTCTGGGGCCTGGCAGGGACAGCCAGGATGGTGGTGCCTCTGGACATTGGGCCATCGCATTGCGGTTAAAAACAAATGTACTGCTTCAGCTTCTTCCCCACCAAGAGGAAAACACTATGGGTGTAAACAAGACCAAGGAACTATTTGCACTGCTGGAGATCTTCACCTACAGATAACGCCGGTGAAGACATGGGCACACACGCTGCCAAGCAACAGTTTCAGAGCACTGACAGAAAGCTGGGACCTGTGGCATGTGGTGGAATAATATTATCGCTGTTAACGTTGCAGAAGAACCTATTGGGGTGAAAAGGAATATATTAAATCATGGGCGAGTTGCCAGAGGAAGAAGAGATTTGGCCAGTAAGTGACATTTCTGTTGGCACAGGTAACATTCTTTAAGCTTGTCCGTGCTTGCTTGTGTACCAGTCGCACTATGGTACAGGTAGCAGCACAAAAGTGTAAATGACTGAGACAGGGGGAGTGTTCTTGAACTCTGCCTCTTCCATGCTCCACTATATGCATATGTTATATTGATTTTAGTTTGATTAATAAGGTAACTTTTTGGATTTCCAATATTTCACTGTTAGCAAGTCGCCTGAGAGTGGAGAAGTCTGAACTTGTTATGACACATCTAAGAGGAATTGTTAATTTAGTAGAGCAGATCATGACTCTCAGCGTAGCCATCACATGCTTCAAGACAGTGTATTGGAAAAGCTTCCTGAAGTGAAAGTGTCAAAGTGCCGATTTGTTCCCAAATCTTGTTCAGAAGGTTTGGTTAGAGCTTTGGTAACCTGCCACAGTTGGATGCCACCAGATGCACTAACAGTAGCATGTTGACTATAGAAAGGAAAAAAAAACCAAACAGATTAGGATTATGCATATCCACCTAATTATTATTTGTCAACAATACATTTTTTTTTCCTATTGATCTACTTTGAAGACTAAAACCAGGTGTTGTGTGCCAGACAGCAGAGAGTATACAATTTATGTGGGGTAAATTTCTTTTTAAAAAACAAAACCTGTAATAGAGCTTGTAATTTATTTCTTTACTTTCC
>VYZM01011920.1:132723-148400 GCA_013398915.1 Dromas ardeola | reverse complement strand
CCGCCTCCCCCCGTCCCCGCTGGCGGCTCGGGGGCCGCGCCCGCCCCACACGCCGGGCTCCGCCGTGGTTGTTGTTGTTGGGCTCCGGGGAAAGAGGCGGTGGAGCCAGCGGTTCACCGGGGGCGGGGTGGTTGGTGGTGGCGTTTCGATTTGCTTCCCTTCCTCTTCGCCGCCTGTGACACCCCCCGACACACATCTCCAACCCCGCGTCGCTCCCCCTCGGCGGGGCGGGCGGCGGGGGGGCCCGGCGGGACACCTGGAGCAGGTGGCGCCGGCAGCGGTAAGGTGCCCCCCGGGCTCCCTCGTCGCCTTGATTCCGCCGCCGCGACGGGCACCCCTGCCGGCAGGGCGAGCAGCGCTGGGGGCTGAGCCGCCCGCCTTGGGGGCAGCCGCGGGGGCCGGGGCCGGTGCGTTACACAACGGGGCGGAGGGCGGGAGCGGGGGGTGGCACAGCCTGTGGCGGCCCGGCCGAGAGCGGGAGGCCCGAAGTCGGTACCGTGGGCTTCCGGTTTCACATCGTGGCTCTGCCCGGAGTTTTAAACAGAAACGGGCAACTTCTCCTTTTTATTTGGGTTTTTTTTCTTCTTCCCCTTTTTTTTTTTGTGTGTGTATCTTTTTTTACCTCAGGGAGGGGAAAGCCGCGCGCCAGGCGCTGGCGGGCAGCGGAGGAGCGGGGCAGGTGCTGCTGCTCCCCCCGCCGCCATCCCACCGGCTGCTTCCCCGCCATGCCCTGCCCTGCCCTGCCCTGCCCGGGCACCCCCAGCCTCTCGCCGGGCACGATTCCCGGTGAAGTTCCGTGTGAGGAAAGCGTCCCGTGAGGAATGCCGGAAAGCGCACCCGGTGACGGGGACCGGGCTGCGGCCCAGGTGCGGCAGTGGGGCTTCCCGCTCCCCCCGGCTCCTGTCAGCGCCTCCCCCGGGGCCCCGCCGCCGCCGCCACCACCTCCTCCTCCTCCTCCTCCTCCTCTTCCTCCTCCCCCCTCTCCCTCTCTCACCGGTTCGGCTCGGCGCCGCCGTCCCTTTGGGTGCGCGTCCCCGGCGGTGCGGTGCCTTGTGGAGGGGTTTGGCGGCGTTTAAAACAAGTCTCGGCGGGGCTGCGGCGGTCGGGGTTTCTCCGTCTGCTCCTGGGGACTCCTTGGAAAACCGCTGCCGGGTTTGTCTGGGGAAGGGTGTAAACACCTATTTTTTGTAATTTTTTTAGGTAGGTTGGTCACGATAGGATTTCCTGTGGGCATCGCATTTGGCCTTCAGACGCTACGCTTGGAGGAATGTTGATTTAAAAACGAAACAAAAATACGAAGAAACTGTGAAAATAAAGGCTTTCTTGTGGAGAAACTAAGGTTTTCCCCCCTTTTCAGTGGGCACCAGAAGTGAGTCTCAGGTGATCAGGAGTGACAGCACATATATAGACAGCACTGTTCTAGACAGCACTGTTCTATTTCTGTTATATTCGCTAATTATTCTTAAATTCTGAGATTAATAAATGGGAATTTGTGTCTATGGAGTACTGCTAGTTCACAGACACAAGCAAGCTAACCTGTAGACTGTGAGGCGGTTGTGTATAAAGGCTTGAAATACCCGGCTGGAAGGATGATGAAGTGCTCCCTGTCAGTCAAGGTAAATAATAACAGGGTAAGAGGCAGTCTTGGTTTATGTTAATGATTTGATTACTATTGGCGGTTGAGTAGGAAACAGTTCTCTGAAGTCTTTAAATAGACTTAGAGCAGTTAGCAATAACTGGTGTGAGTCTGTCAAAGCTCTTAAGCATCATGGATTATTACACTTTTTGTGTTTTACATGAGCTCTGCCTGTATGCATTCTGAATTATTCTAAAGACTGCCCATGAGAACATTAAAAATGCCATACCGGCATATACTGAAGTTTCTACTGGCAGCGGCCAAGAGTAGGTGCCTAGAGAGGACCACGATAGGGAAAGCTTGCAGTGATGCTTCCCCAGAATGCTCTCTCCAGGCAGCTGTGGCTCAAGGATTCCCTTGGGTGGAAGTGTTGCCTTTGTGCCTGAAAGACACAAACTTTGTTAGTTTTTTTCCTTTGATCTTATACAGTAGCTTTGGCAGCTATGTAGACTTTTAGTAAGATAATAGAGAGGTATCTGAGGAAATAGGTAACCAGATGGAGCGTTTTGATCACTACTGATCACTAATAAGATGGTCAAAGGGCAATTTCTAGTTTGTAAAGGTCCATGCATAGAAGTTATATTAATGGATATTTATTTTCCAAGCAATGTTCATGCATTAGGCTCTGAAACAATCCATCTAAAATAAAGTTTGATATTTGTAATGAAAAAAAAAGGCAGAGTGTGTTATGCTCTTCTAATGTATCCTAATGAAAGGGATTCAAATTTATTTTCACTGAGCTGGGAGAACAGTTATGAATAAAACGTAATATTTTGTCAGCTTCACTGGATTTAGAGTAAGGAGAGAATTAAGAACAGAAACTGAGGGTTTGTGCCATGCTTTACAACTAAAAAATGTACACAAACTTTCAAAGCCCCTATTCTATAATGATTACTATGAATAAGGTAGTGAATGTTACAGTCATTACTGTAGTGATAAATTCTGGCCCACCATAGACCCTCTACTTTATGAAATTGCAGCACGTTACTTAAACATAGTTTCATATTTTGAGTAGCTTAATTTTGTGTGTTCATGAAAATTTTCATGATGAAATTGTCCTTGCATTTGGATTTACTCCTCGTAAAGTCAGCTTCCATATAAGACTTAGATTTCTAGTCAGCTAAGGCCTTACATCCTTTTTAAAGACAAGCTTGACAGAATTATAGACATCTTGGACTCAAAATATCCTGCACATGCAGAGAGGGATTATATCTGTTTTCAAGGCGTGGCAACAACCAAGACTTGGCATTGGTCACCCTGTGAATCGATAGCATAACTGGGACACGTTTCCAGTTCTTTCCAGTTCTGAGAGTTTGAGAAGATGCATGTTAGCAGTGTGTTGGATTACAACTGATGAAGGTACGTGGAATAGTAATGGTAGGATTAGGCAAGAGAGCAACCCATCCTAGGGGAATGCCACTGTTCTTTTTTGGCATTGCCTGGAGAAACACGGAATTTGGAAAATGGATGCCTGAGTCTCAGTACCGGCTGCGTATGCACAAGTTTCCTGTTTATTCTTTTTGTGATGTTTTATTCAGTACTCAATGTAAATTACCCATATGGTTGAAATAGCCACTTCAGTTATTTATTCCATCAAATAGAACATATCATTATAGTTTAGGCTCTAATTGCTTTGCTACGTGATTGTTATGACTGAAGAAACACTTCCATGATAAATTGTTGAGAGAAGGCAGATTAAAGTGAAATCCACATTTTACACTTACTTGCAGCTAAGTAGTAAAAGTTGTTAAGTGCTCAAAATGATATGCTGCCCGTTTTCTGTTAACTTCTTACATGCCAAAAGGATGAGCTGCGAAAATAGCTGAGTGCTCACATATTAGAACCTAGGCAGTTTAGTTCAAATTTTTACTTACCAGAACTAAATTGATTTAATTTACGTGAGAACATAACAATTTTTGACAGTCAACACAATGTATGAACTAACGTGGATGAAATCTAGTATTCCTTGGCTAAAGAACTGAAAGCATAACCAGTGTTTAATGGGGAGAAGGCTGGAAAGTTTGCCATCCAAGACCCTGGTCTTCCATACAGGTTTAAAGTGTAAGCTGTCATGGATTAAAGGATAGCACAGTCTTCTGGATCATTGGTGAGGTGCCCAGTCCTGTGGCGTTTAATTACCTGAATAATTTTTCTCTCGGGCAAGATCTCATGTTGAAGCTGTGATCCGTGTTTTCTGTCGTGAGGCTCTTGCTTAAATAAAGGACACCACTGATGAACAGCAGTAGGTAAGGAACTTCTAGATGCAGTTTTGAATACAGCCAGTTGATAGTCTTTAACAAAACAGGAGTTTTTCTGGTTTCTTTAAAATCCTGTGTTGCAGCTGGAAAAGGAAAAAGCCATTACAGTTTTCAAGAATTGTTAGATGCTTCCAAGAAAAAATCAGCAGGACATTGTCATTTCTGAAGCAGCCTGAATTTATATGTATTTTAAAAAAAAAGTTAGCAACCCATGGAAGAAAAATCAGAAAAAAGATGCATGCCTTAGAGCTCAGCTGCTCAAATAACTTGTACAACTGGAGTTTCAGACAGGTAACACTAAGCTGCAGTAATTTATTTGCATATTACTTGTGTTAATATCCATTTTCTGGGGCACCCAGCTTTCTGCACAAACTGCTTAATTTGGACCTAATTAGATAATCGGTATAAAATGAACAAGTTGGTCTCTGAGAGACTGATCCAGTTGCCAAAGGCAGTGACTTCAGTGGAGATTACATTAGAGTATATTGCTGTAGCCTTCAGTCGTGGTTCTGGGTCCCGCTGCACTAATCGTTCTGCAGGCAGATTGTCCTCACCCCAGTGAGACAACATGGGAATGCTGTGTTCGAGCTAAAGGAGCACAATATGGTGATACTGACTAGGTCGTAAATGAAAATAGCACAATCAAAATCTGGTTCTGGAGGGGTTTCGCCCACCTGAGAATTCAGACAAAATGTTCTTAGTTATGCTAAGCACTGTAGAATTAGCTGTGGTTGGAAAGAGTTGCACGAAACTTCATTGGCGGCTCTCCCCCAGCGAGACAATGATAGTGTCTAATCTTACATGCTCAGTGACATTAAATAAAGGCTATGTCACGCACAGTTTTAGATTTTCTTTACTTAATCATCTCATTTAAATCACTGGATTTTCTGTATTTGTTTCTCTGGTTATTTTCACGCATTAGTAGCACATGAAGAAATTTCTGTTTTCTACCATCTAATCACCATACAAATATCAGATGTAGTCCTGGTTGAATCCTTGTGTCACATGGTCTTTTGGGTATAGTAGTGAATAATTTTGATGTTAGTTGGAGTAGATTATTAGCAATTTCGTTAATTTTTCTGAAGAACAAATTGTACTCATGTTTTCTTGCTTTGCCAGCTGTTTTCTGAGTGTTGTTTGGGTTTTTTTAAAATAAATTTGCTTGATGTCTAGGATATATCAGTTGCTCTCATCTCAATTTTCTACACCTCATCTTCATAGTTGAGAGATTTGCAGAGACTGACCCTTCTGTAAAAGGTTGATCATCCTGGGTTTAACTTTTCTGTAGAGACTGACATACAACTTCCTGTATTTTCTTTAAAGGATTCAGAATCTATTAGGAACAATTTTTGTGGTTAAAGAGTTTCTAAATAGCAGATACTTAAACACTTCCTGACAACAGTATTCAGATTTTAATGTTCTGTGTTCCTCATACTTGGAGAAAAGCTTTATGCTTCTTAAAATGCTCAGTTAAAAATAATTGGAGAACTCTTTGGTTAATATAAAGTGAGATCGTTCCTATGAGGCTTCTTGCATCAGTTGCAGTAACTGTGAAGTCCCAGCTCTGTTGCTTGGAATAGCTGTAAATCTTGGACATAGCCCAGGAAAACCCGCGCAAAGGGCAAGTGAGAGAAAAACAAGAAATAACATGGAAATTTCCAGCCAGTTTTTTTTTTTTCTTCTGTCCTGAAGTGATTTTGAAATAACTCATTAGGGAAGTTAGTTTTCTAAATCTTTACTTCGCTATNTTTTTTTTTTTTTTCTGAAGCTTTTGTGAGGCCTTTCAAAGGGGGAAGCAAGCAAAGTAATAAATGCAAAAAGACTGATCAATTCAGAGGTTATATTTTTTTTTAATACAAAAGCAAATACACACCAACGTATATTCCTAAAATTAATTAAGGCATGTACTGTATTTTTATGTGTTTAACTGGTGCTTTATCTTTGGCTTCTGCTAAAGAGTTGAAATCTCTGGATCACAAGTGAAAATATGTTTCTTCTTAGCCTACTTCTTACTTAGAAGTCACAAAATTCAGCTAAAACAACGCAGTTGGACAAGTTATAGTTATCTTTGGAATTCAGACACTTGAAAAAAGAGGTTTGGCAGCGTACTAACAGACACACATAAAGCTGTTCTGGGGAAAGTTTATATACTGTTTTACAACCCTTGGACCTGGTCTTAATGTTTGCCTTTAATCCTTGACTTCCTGAAAGAGATTTTTCAAGAATACAGGAGAAGGAACATTGTAATCAAAGATACTGTTATGTTCACTGCACCTGGTTGCATTCTTGAGGTGGTTCTCTTGATTGCGGTTTTGCACATGCAAACCGATGAAAAATGATGGTTATTTGCAATGGATTAGGTCTGATTGAGGACTTGTATAGTGCAACAGCAGCCTGTCATCTTAATGGTAATATGTGTGTCCTCCAAAGATTCAAAAAGCCTTGAAATACAGCTGTTCTGTAGTTGTCAGTGCCCTGCCAATTTTGTTTTGGTTATAAGTTGGGCCATGATAGTTTCCAGATTAGAAGGCAATACCATCTTCTGCGTATCCAAGGGCCTTTCAGAGGACAGCATATAGCTCCTTCTATTGTGTCTAGGGATCTACTGTCAGCCCTTTCTGGACATGGTATTGCCAAAGTGTGGTATGGTGGTAAGAAGCCAACTTGAGGTAGATTCATCTTGGGACATAAGGTGTTTCACTGGTAAAACTGTCACAGTAAAATCACAGTTTTCAATGTAATGATAGCCTCAGAGCCCTAAGGACCGTTTTCCTGTACCTTCTACTTAGTGTTCACATTCATAGTTTTCCTTGATAGATTTCAGACAGATGTACTGAAGTAAGGTAGAGTGGCTTCAGGTTGGCAATGCTGGTTGAGTGCATTCAGTGGTAGTGATGGTCTTTGCTGTCTCCTCAAATTTTCTTCCTCACCAATCTAACTGTCACTTTTACCTTGTCTGCTGCAACTGACCAATTCTCACTCATTCCTCAGCCTTTGTATAGGCTGGGTTAGTGTCTTTATGAAGATACAGCCTGGATGTTTTTTTTTTTTTAATGCAGCAGTTCTGCAGATTCCAGTGACAGCAGTTATTGTCCTCTGGCCTTAAAATCTCTGTGTAAACCTAAGCGTCATTAATGTACCCCTAGCTCACAGCCATTTTCTTCTGACTAATATTTTTAATGTGTATTTAGAACTTCTACTGGCTTCCCGTAGTACCCACTCCCAGGAAGTGTTCCTGGAGTCTATGACAAATTCCTTGAGTAATCTAGATTGTCAGCTCATCTCAGAAGACACTCATCAGCTTCTGGGATCACAGTTAAGTCCATGACATCTCATGGTTAATAGCAAAACATTGCTTTATGGTGTTGTGTAATGTATTGTAATGCTTTTCACTTACCTTTCTCCGTCATCGTTATTTCCCAGATATCAACATCCCTCTTCTCTTCTGATTCTAAAAAAATCGGTCCTTAGTTAAACTCTCTTGTCAAATCTTTTTAATTCCCTGGATGAAAAGTAGTTTTGGAATATTATCTTAAAAGCTAGCATAGACAGAGCTTGCAGGGATCTAAATAAAGTCATATACTTGTCTCTTTGAGTGTTAAGAAGGCACAGAAGCAATTGTGCATCCACTGTCTTTTTGTGGGAAGGACAGCTCTACAACTTTGTGTCTGGAAAGGACCTGTTACAGTGAAAACTATGGCAGCAAGGACTGAAGCCAAAACAAGGAAAATAACTGGCTGACGTTTTCAGCAGATCTGTGGTATCGTGTGAAATACTGATGAAACAATATGAAGCAGTAACTTTGATGTGTTCCTCGAAGCTTTATCCATAAAGAATTATATAATCATTATAACAGGAAACTTTCTGACCCTTATTGTGTTGCATTTGTAGTGTTTTGACTACATTCTAGAGTCACTAGACTAGTTCACACCTAGCTCACACCTCACATCTAGTCACACACTAGCTCACAACTAGCTCGCACCATTCTAGAGAGCTAAAATAGGAGCAAACCCCAGAATCCACTACAATACTAAAATCCACAGTCAGGTTACACAGTGATCCCATTTTAGTTTGGCTCTTTAGTGAAACAGTCACTAAAAAGTGCTCAGCAATTTGATTCCAGGCATTTTTATCTATAGATTGCTGAGTTCAAAGGAAAAAAAATGCAATGCCTGAAAGGCTGACCAGAAGATAGTGGTGCACTGTTGTGGAAATGGTTGTCTGGAGTGCTTCATGTATAAGTAAAATTGGTGATAGCAAAGATGGGCAGAACCTTTTCACATTTCTTAAGTCAGCCTTGGTGTCAACTCTCCCTTTATTTTTTGTGAAAGTAGGAAGAAGACAAAATGGTTATGTTTTTATTTGTGTTTTGTTTTTTTTTTTTACCTTATTGTATGTGCTCAAGAAATGGGGACTGACGTAGAGGAAAACAATTGCAATTATCTTTTACTTTGGTGCTTGTCGGGCCTTTTACTCTTAGACTCTTTTCCCCAAATGGTGGAAGTTATTGTATCGAGGGACTTCTTAATAAATAAACTTGTAGCTTCTACAAATAGAAACTCCCTGGCTTGGTTTTTCGCAATCCTTTTTATCTGTAATATTACTTTGCCCTGACTTGTTTGTGGAAAGGAGATAAGTGTAAGCTTCTGCATAGCTTTCAGCAGCATAGTCTGACTCAGCACTGTTCACCTGGAGGGTAGGCAATAATTTGGCTTTGGTTTTGTTTTTCAGAAAGATAGTCTTGTCAAATGGGAAAGAATCTGTAATAGGATCCCAGAGAAAAGTTGTTGTTTTAATGTCAGTTTTGGTAGCTGCTTTTCAGCCAAATGCAGGACTGTTTGTGTTGAAAAGTTCATCTTAAGTTTTGGCTGACTTGTAGAGTGGATTGCAAAATGCTCTATTCTCCTCCTCCTGTGGTAAAAAGCTTTGTATGTGGTGTGGTTATTGGGTTTTGTGTTTTTCATTTTTATTTTTTTTAATTCTAACTCCTGAATGCCACCGCCTTCTTTATCAATGAAAGCAGTATATGAAGAAATTTGGTTCCAACTGAAGGCTAGAATTGTAGCTACAAGTCATAATTCTATGTGCCCCTGGAAAGCATGAGGAAATGTTGCAAAATACTTCTCAGTACTTCTAATTGGCCTTTTACTGCAAACAGTTCGTATGTTTCATCTCTGTGAGTAATATTTTGTCCAACTATTAGGCCTTAGTGAGAAGGGTAAAATATACCTACCACAAACAGCATATAGCAACAGCATGCTCTTTGACTGAATGGAGTTATCTGGTACAACACTGAGTAGCATCATACTCGCAATTCTTAACTGCAGTTTATGTTCTACCATTAGAAACTGTTCTATCAGCCATGAAATGTATGCTGTACCTGTAGTCTCTTCTTGTTTATAATTAGCTTTTGGTTTTGGTGGCTTCTCCCCCATAGCTGCAGCGCTACTAAGTGAATTAGGATTAATTGTGGTTCATGTTGTTCAGTCTTCCTGGCTCAGTGAGTCAAGTAGCTTTGTAGAGGCTTTTGAAGGACGTGTTCTATGGGGCCCTCATCAGGCACATGACTAAACACATGCATACGCTGTTCTTTTGATCTGCGTAATCGCATACAATTCGGAGAATAGTGAAGGCATTCAATTTACTGCACGTACATAGATCACTTGTACAACGTGTTTTGAATATGCCTGAAGTTTGTCCTGTCTTCCTGGTTGCATTGTTCCTAAATGTGCATGCTCTGCTTAAGATATGTACACAATTACAATGTCGATTTGTGGGCTCATTCAGGTTAGAAGAGACTTCAAGACATCTCCAGTCCATCCTTCTGCCCGAAGTGAGGTCATGTACAAGATCAGACCAGGTTACTTAGGTCTTTGGTTGGTTGGATCTCGGAAAGCTCCGAGGACAGATACTCTACTATATTTTAGGGCATCTGTTCCAATGCTTGATTATGCTCATAGTGTATTTTTTGTCCCCTTATATCTAATAAATATCTATAAATTCCCTGGTTTCAGTTGACATCATTCTCCCCCTGCCATGCATGGCGGTAAAAAGCCTGGCTCCACCTTCTCAGTAATCTAGTTTTAGATATTGTAAAGCCACTATTAGATGCTCCAAAGCAATAACATCTGAAATATCCCAGTGTCTTCAGCCTCTCGTCACAGGGCATGTGTTCCAGCCACAGACTATCTTTGTGGCCTTTCACTGAACTTGCTCCACTTGGCTGATGCTCTGTAGCGGGGATCCAAAAGTAGACCCAGTAGTCTCCAGATACCTGAGCATCTGAAGCAGATCATGAAGCAGAACAATTCTCTCCCTCAGTCCACTGACTGTGCTTCTGTTGCCGGATCCCAGAATGTTGTTAGCTCTCATTGCTGCCAGGTGGGCTGCTGATTCATGTCTCATCTACTGTCCTCCAGGACCCCCAGGTCCTTTTCAGCAGACCTGCTTGCCGCTAACTTAGTCTTCAGGCTGTGCTCTCATAAGGTTTCTGTTGGCCCATTTCTCAAGCCTGTCAGTCCCTGCCTGTGGCAGGGGATTTGGAACTGGATGATCTTTAAGGTCCCTTCCAACCTAAACCATTCTGTGATTCTGTGAGTGGCAACCCTGCCTTCCAGTACATCAGCTGCACCCCTAAGTCTGGTGTTGTCTGCAGCCTCGCTGAGGGTACCTTTTGTACGCTCTGCCAGGTTACTGTTAAAGATACTAAACAGGATGGGGCCTCTAACTTATCTACTTGTAGCCAGATTATGGGTAGATTGGGAACCATTAACAGCTGCTCTTTGAGACTACTGATAGAGACAGAGTTTTTATCATCTAGTAGTCTGCCTGTCTAGACTGTAACTTAGATCAGGTTAGGTGCAAAGATGCTGTGGGAGACAGTGTTGAAAGTCTTGTTAAGATCAAGGTAGATGACACCACTGATCTCTGATCTAGAAATCCCATCAGTTTATGACAGAGGGCAATCACATTGAGCATTGGGCATTGTTTAACCTTGGTAAATCCACGCTGTTGATTCCCAATTGCCACCTTCTTCATATGCCCAAAAATTACATCCAGGTGGGCATATGTCTGAGCATACCATGGGACTAGACTAACAAACAATGAAACTAGGCTGAACCGTGATGCTTTCTTTCCCAGTGATCCTTCAGACTTGTTAACCTGTGCATAATCCCTTTCCTGCTTTTCTTTTCTGGATGCCCAGTTGTCCATCTGTAGGTGATTGAGTGCATGCTGGTCACAGGATGGAGCACCTGCGTCTTGGGAAAGTGGTGATGAATGAGTTGGGACATCATGTGACCTGGGGGAACAAGCTTGTTAGGAACAGGATGTCGCTGCTAGAGTGATTCTTGCTCCCTGTGTGTGTTTGAGGCATTTGCAAGAAAGGAAGTTGGCAGCAAAAGTGACAGTAAGTTTAATAATTATATTGGTTTGATCATTGTATTAGTGATCTGTGTATAGCCAGTGGACTTTGTCTTGGATTCTCTTTCGTATTTATTTATTTAGGTCCATAATCTTGCCATTAGCATGATAATAACAAGAAATACATATGCAGGTGTCAGTGAGAGGGCATGTGAAAAATCTTTATTTGCATTTAAAGCTATTTTTTTTTTTTTGGCGCTTGGTTGTTTTTTGTTGTTGCTAATATGCATTTAAAACCTCTCCATTCATGTGGTGGCTTTTTTTCCTTCTAATCACCATTTTGATGTTCCCTTATTACTCATAATTTTTTAGGTGGTCTTTGGAAAACACCACCAACCCTCAAGTGCAGTAAGACCCACGGTAAAACTGAGACTTGCTTGATTTGCGCATAATAAGAAGCAGACAAATTTAACCTGATTGTATGGTGCTGAGCACTAAGTTCACAATGACTTTTTGGGGAATTTAGTATTCTCAGATCTTATCATTGGCACCACATGACTTACTGGTTTAAATGCTTAATTTTCCAACTTTTTCTGTTACTGATAAACAATGCTTACTTTGTGTAGTTCATGGTGTATCAAAATAATTTTGTCATGTGATGATAGTCGTCCTTAGTTTCATGCTGTACAGAACCATACGTTATGTTTTAGGTATTCATTTTTAGTCATTGCGTTATTATTTAGGATCTGGAAAACCTCTTGGGAGTAAGGTTATAAATATGTTTAATGAAACATTTCTCCACGACCAGTAGCTGAACTGGATGTAAGAGTTACATTTTACAGTTTAGAAATGTTCCAGTAACAATCCTGTCAGCAGTGAATTAATCAGAAATATAGATTTCGTAGTATGTTTTGAATGGCATGTGTAATTAACTCATGATTTTAATGCTTCCAACAGTGTTTAATTGCAGTAAGGCTTTAGTACTTTAGGAGATAATCATAACAGATTGCAAATCATTGTCAGTATTTTAACTCAATCATACATGTACCCCAAAATCATATTGACGGTTTCTAAACTGAGACTGAAAAATGCATGTAGGGGAAAAAGTCAGATGCTAAAAGGTAACTAGTAAATAGTACCTCCACAGTAAGTTTTGGATACGTAAGTTCTTACTGTTATCTCTAATGTCTATGTCTTTTATATTTTAGGAATCTGATTTTATGCTTCAATTATTTGTGAAGTGTAAAATCACATTTTCCTATTGTCCAGTTTAGTAAATTAATCCCTGCAAATAAAAGATTAACATGCAAGTATGACAGTGGTAGAATTATTACATTTCAAGATGGCCAAATGATTAAAGGTATTTCACAGTCATCCAGCTCTGTACTTTAACCTGAGAGAAATAACCAGGGCTTTGGAAAGAGGGCAATTAAATAATTTCGTAATCACTCATGCATTATAGCAGTAATACTGGCACACACAAGCATGAAAGCTGGTTTTGTAGTGTCTTCCTGATGCAAAACAATATGATTGTCTTCAGTGCGTTTGCTTGTGTAAAAAAACCAAACAAACAAACAAAAAAACCCCACCCAAATAAGTACGGTCAAATGAATGCAAGAAAATTTTAAGATGTTAATGTTTGTTGTCATGTTGATTTTAAATAGATAATGAATAGATAAAAAGGTTGTTCTTCATGTGTCTTTTTGTGGTATTGAATCATCTTGTGGTGATTTTTTTTTTATTGCTTGAGAGAGGCATTGACTTCGAGTACGTTGACTCAATTCCAGCTAATAATTACATTCTGTTTATATCAAAATTCCTCCTGTAGTGTCAGTTGAATATGTTTTCTGTCATTTACTGTTTTAAGCATTTTAAGTATTCTCTGTTTAAAGGTTGTTGCAATTCAGAAATGTTTGAAATTATTTGCATTTGGTTGGGAACCCTGTGCTTTGAAGTTATTGAACAGATTTTAATCTTTATTGTAACTAACATTGCCACTCTTAAGAGACTTACCGTATTTTTACAATAATGGTTTATGTTCTCATGGTGTGACTGTACAGACGATTCCGATTTTTATGAGGTCTGATATCACTCAAGTTCCTGAAAATTAAGCTATCATTACATGAAACTAAAAGATACGCTTAAGTTATTTCACTTCAATCTCTGTCCTAAAGAACAAGACTAACTACTCTGTAGAAGGATCCTTATGATTGCTGTCCCAACACAAACTCGTAACAAAGAGCCTGAAGTAGGCAAGTGACTTTTCAGCCTCACAAAAGTAGTACCAGTTCACATGAAACAGAGAAAATAAAAATTATGTCCAGGGGAAACTAAGGTGAGAAATTAGAGTTCAGACTGAACTGAATGCTGAGTAGCATTGCTATGAGACATACATAACATGTTTCTGTCCAGCAGAGATTTCATACTGCTTGCAATACCGTATTTATAATACAGGCTCAGGCAGGTAGGGGGAGGGAAGCATGAAAAAACTATCTTCTTTGTGAAAAAGTACACATGCTGGATTGTGTTTGGGTATGGGCAGGCTGCAGTATGCAAAGGGTAAGCAAGCGATGAACAAGATGCTGGTATTGCCAGGAGTGTTATGACTTAAAATGTGCAAAATAGTAATCGGTACCAAAATGATTAGGCGCCCTTGTTTCTGCTGTGTTGTGGTACCATTCTTTTGTCAGCCTGTGCATGTCTCAGTCCCACCGAGCCTGGCATTGCTGTACATCTGATTCCGTTGTTATCTGCTTATACGTTTTCCCCACGTGGCATTTGAGAGAGTATGTGTGGTATGATCTGCAAACCTTCTCCATTTTAGCAGACGACCAATGTATAGTGTAATTTTAAGTGCTTTAGGACTGGCTATTTGTATGATATAGTTGACAAAATAAGGGAAATTTTATGTTCATTGCTAATTGAATTTAAGAGTGAATATAAGTGAACTCTGGTGTATCCAAACTGATTAAATATTTACATGCAGCTATGTTTAAAAAAAACAAACAAAACACCCCAAAAACAAACAAACAAAAACACAACAAAAAAAAAACCCAACCCAAACAAAAAAACCCCCAAAACCCAGAAAACAGTTGTGGTGGTAATTGCTTTCCACTTTGCTTAACTTTAAACATACAAAGTCTGCAGTGCTTTTAGCTTTTGTTTTTAAACATCCTTGCCAGATACTATGAAGCCTGTGGTTTGGAGGTGGAGCTGTGTTTTTGATCAGGGTGGTTTTTTTCTGAGTGAATTTTGTGTGCTTCGAGATAATAAATGGGCAAAACACTTTTCTTCCTAGCATCACTATATTTTTGTTTTGGACATTGGCAAAACACCAAACCGAGAATGGATTTACTCATAAATACTTATAAATGGTCATGCGTTAGGCTTACTGGATGTACCAAAAGAAGATAGTGTTTAAAACGGTAGTGTTAGCTTAATAAGGGCAAGCTTAGTCATCCAGAATTATTGTTAAGATTTTAAAATACCACACACTAAATGTTAAGTACCACAGCTGGGCAATGTTGGCATAAAGAAGGGACTGGTGCTGCACACGGGTCATCAGCAATGTATTCGGGAGTGAAAGGCTCCAGCTGCAACATCTCTTCAAACTAAATGTAACTACTAACTTAGAAGAACTGAATTTCCAGTAAAAAAAAAAAAAAGTTATAAAACAGTTAATCTGTAAATATAATTTAATTGCTTGCAAACTGATTGATCCCTTATATTTGCACTAAAAACTTGTTTGAGCAAGATGCTGCATTAAATAAATGACCCATTATTTTCACTTGTAGATAACTCTAAAAGTATTAAATGACAGCTTTTGATTCAGGTATTGTGTAATTGATACTTCAGAAAGTAACTTGCAGTATTGACTGCCCTTTCAGTACTATGAGCTGTTGGTACTTGAGAGTGAATTAAGAGTTGATAGTAACACGTTAGGTACAGGTATTGTTTGAGGTGGGAAAGTAAGGAATTCTGCCAAATCAGCAGCCCAGTATCTATTTTCTGAAAGGTTTTTGACTCTGCTAAGGAGTGGGATGAGAGGCACCTTTATTGAGTGAATCAATGTTATGGTGCACACAGGTTTGAAATGGCTGTTGCTGGAGAGTTTGTTACATGTACGTGATTATAAAGTGTCAAAGGCTGTAGAAATATTCATTATTGCTCTGCCATGGGGGTGTGTTTACTGCGGAGTGCTTGAGAAGGGGAGGGGATTTTAAGGCCTTTTTTTGGAATATAGTCTTGGAGGAATATTATGAAAAGAGCAGTCAGTTTGCAAATGATGTGGGAAACGGGTTAAAGTGACTTCAACAGCCAAGCAGAAGGCCCCTTAAAGGCAGTATCTCTCCAAACCTGGTGTGTTGTGTTGTGCTGCTGTTGCTGTTCCCAGAGCTGTGGGGGGCAGGGGGTGGGCTTTG
>VYZM01011920.1:103126-132659 GCA_013398915.1 Dromas ardeola | reverse complement strand
TGGGCTTTGTGTGTGTCTCACAACCCTCTCCTTAAGGGCAGGTGCTGAGAAACTTGTAGAAGGGCTGACTTGGCTAAACCCTGCTGTACCATGTTTGGGATGGAGATCAGCTCTGTGTCTTCCCCAAAGAGTTCAGACCCACTCCAAGGAGGAGGCTTCAGAGGTAGAGGCTGTTGGGCAGGAGTGCTAGTCCCTTTCTTCAGTAGACATGTGTCTTTGTACAGACAGAATTACACTTTTCCTGTACTTTATATTGATCACTTTCATGATAAAATGGGCAAGCAGGAATTCATCAATGAACTCAGAGTGGGGAAAAAATTCTATTTGTCCGGTATCCTACACCCCAGTGAAACCTAGCTGGCTAAAAGCTAGCATTAGCACATTTCATTTTTGCTCTCCCTTTCCAGGGAATCACTGGTTTTTTGATTTTATTTTGTTTGGAGGTTTATTATTTTATCTTTTTCTAAAGTCAGTTGTAAGTATATGAACGGGTTCAGCAAAAGGTAGTCCCTCTCTGCTCACCCCCTATCCTGCTATGCTCCAGGTATACTGTCTGGAACTGTGGGTTGGAATATCCTCAGGCAAAAGGAGTCACCTGTGTCATTTGGGGCTGTTCTTCTGCCGTGGCAAGAACCACGCCATTCACGTGGTCTCTGAAATATAGTGGTCAGACTCTTTCTTTCCATCTTGAACATAGATTTTCTACTCTCCTGGTTCTTCTAGAGCCCTGCTTTTCCGACATTTATAAACACTCTGACTTTCAGCTTAGATTTGTACGTAGGCAGCATGTTTTTCTCCTCTTCTAACACTGTCATTTAGCTTTGCTTTACTTAGGCTTGACATGTCATGGGCTTTTAGTCTTATCCTTGTATAATAGGCTCCTATTGCTCTTATCATCCTTGCATCTGTTCTAGTAAAAAATTAATAATGTTAAATATGGCTGACCAGAATTGTACCTTGTATTCAGCTGAGGTTATGCTAGTGGCTTGTATGATGACATCAATTCTTCCCTATCTTGACTGGAAATATCCCCTCATGATACAATGTAGGTCTGTTTGTCTGTCTGGTTTGTTGGTTTTGGTGTTTTTTGTTTGGTTTTTTTTTTTTTTTTTTAATTTTCCCTTGCCAGATCACGTTGGTGACTCATAGTTATCCTGTGATCAAGTCAGACTGATCTTTCCCCTCAGTATCTTCTAAAATGATCCCTGGTTTCCCACATCCTGTGTGAGTATGCTAATCACATGCTTATTATCTAATGGTATGGGTGACCTCCTGCGATAGCTGTGTAAAAAAAGGCAGGGAGGATGGGTATTACAGTGGTTTCCACTGTGTCTTGTGATAAGGCTGAGCATTTTCTGTGTCTGAGAAAGTCTGCTGCATGAAGACCTAGGATGGCAGAAAAATACCTCATTGTATATTGATGGTGTTCTGGTGTGAAATCATGTGAAGCTGCTTGGCCGTGTCATCATGGCTGTAGTGTTGTTTTGTGTGACTGACGGCAGAACTTGAAGTCCATGAAGCACTTGTAAAATAAGAAAGGAGGTACCTGTTGTGATTACAAACCCCAGCATTACGTAGTAGCTGAGAATGAGTTTTCAGAATTGCAACTCTGGATTTAAGTTTCTAATGTCTGCCTAAGCTTCTTAAGTGGGCCGTAAGTAATTTTTCATGTATTGCTCTTAACTTATCTCTGCCTTTGTTCTATATCTGTAATATGGGAGAAAGGTTTACTTCCTACGCGTGTATTTTGTATACTTATGTTGCAAGACCTTTAGGGAAGGAACTTCCTCGCTGTCTTTGAGTGCTGTCTGGAATGAGACACACCCCCCCCTCTTGGTTGAAGGCTGTGGACCCTGTCACGATTTTAATGATGGTATTTGAAATATTGTCGTCTTTTAAAAACATTCAGTTAACAATAAAAGTAAAATAGTTTGTCCCCATACTTTACAAGTGCAACTTGTTCAAGAACAAGATACTCTTGTGATGGGTGCTGTGATTGTTATATATAAGCTTACTTAACTTTTAATCACATAGTGGATTTGAGGTTTATTTTGGTAATCATCTTTGAAAGTGAATACACTGCTAATCTCCTTATTGAAACACATGTTTTCTTACTCCATTATTTTGACATGTTGACAGATTTTGTTATTCTATTTTGTACACTGAATTTGACATAAATGGTGAACTGCATTGGAAAACTGTGCTGAAGAAACAAGTGTTTGGCCTGTCACATTCTTTGGTTTTCCTTTTCACATGAAATAAAAAGTCTGATTTTCTTTTTAATGAAAGAAGGGAAAATAATTGTCTTGTGTACATTTCGTACGTTTACATGTTCAAATGGAAATTTTTCCGTGGGTCTGTCATTGTTCTCTTCAATAGTAATTCAGTAATGACTATTTCTATGCTGTCTTTGTACATAGTCTGGATAGAGGTTGGGAAAGCAACATTAGTACATGAAATTTAAGATTTAGATAAAATGAGGTGACGTTTGAGTACGAGACATGAGTACTTGAAAGCATATTTGAAGAAGCACACAAGTACAATAATTGTATCGGCGTGATGTAAAGACTTAAGTGCTTTCTCATGCAGATTTCAGTGCCAGGGTTGCTGCTGTTACTCATTAATTATTTAAAATTCCAAGTACAACAACTTAGTGACTGTAACTTGCTAAGCCTCTGACCTAAACAACTAAAGCCCAAAATACCTGGACTAAAATTCCATTTGAAAAGGAGATAGATTTATTTATTTCTCAGATATACAATTATCCTTAGCAAAAAAATAATTTTGCTTTCTTTGTTCAGAAGGGAGAGCAAACTGTTGTGTAACTGTCAGAGAAAATCCCAAACTGCTGTCATAGTATCTGTGTTTCCAGATCAGCATTCATGAACACAGAAAAATTGCTTCTCTATAGCTTTGTAAATCACTTTGTTCTTAAATTTGTTTATTGATTTTTAGGAGCAGAGAAATTTACAAATCCTTACTTGAGCATCATGAGGTGTTACTTGCAACTTGAATAGCAAACCATTTCAAGCTGGAGAACTGTCTTGTTTGTGCTAGTGGACTGTGGATAATGGTAACCTGTTAGGAGGCTGTCACATGAACCTTGTTACGTGTTTTAAGCACGCTCACAAATGACAATATTGAGGACTAAGTCTCCATCAAGTTACTTAAAAAATTACTTTTACGGCATAATCTTATGCATGAACCCCCAGGAAATCAAGCTAGTAAAAGAGAAGGCAAAAAGAAGTAAGAAACATACACAAAAAGTGAGAAATATGAGCGTACAGTTAAGGATGCATTTTTTTCATGTCAGAAAAGAAAGGTTGGGTTTTGTGCCTCTTCGTCAGTGTGTTTATGGGAAGGGAGGGACAGGACTCTACAGCAGTAGATTGAGCCAAGAGGGAGTCAACTTGGAGTATGGTGAAAGTCAAACCCTTTCGTAATATCAATATTTATGCCAAATGTAACAGAGGAGCATTTACAGGAAACTCACTCTTGGTTGATATGTTTACGGTATGGATAGGTTATATATGAAGTCATAAGAAGGAAAGGTTGGGCAAAGAGAGAGGCTTTTAGCGCTTTTTTTTTTTTTTTTTAATTGAGTTATTTAATTGAGAAGGATATAGTGGTTCAGTGTTTTCTCCCAGCAAACTTAACGGTGTCTGGAGAGAGTGAATCATCTTCTTGTCCCATCTGTCAGTCTGTTGAATATGAGAAGATAAGAGCCAGCATACAGTGCCTTTGATTCATGTGCGTTTAGACGCACTGCAGGTGTGCATTTTGTCATCAGTCTCTCCAGTGTGTTAATGAAACGCTGATCATCAAAGTGGCCGTGTTCACTGGGAAGCTTAGGTGACCCGCCTCACTTTGAAAGGGAGAATATACCGTTCACCATTTGGAGAGGACTTGTTTTTCTAAGCAGAGAACGGGAAGAAAATGTGAGTCTTCAAATCTATCTTGTTTTTATTCTCATGGTATCTTTTCATTTTTATGTGAAAACAGATGAGAGGTCTTGTCTGGTTTCAGAGTACCTTAATCTCAAAAACTGAAAGTCTCCAAGTAACAAATAATGATACTTGTCTGTACAGTTTCTTGATTGCTCTGTGCTTTTCCACCTCTGGTACTGGTAAGATTATTACTTTGTCCTGAAATTCTCTATGATTTGAATTTTTTTCTTTTTTCTTTTTCCTGGTTAGTGTACTGCACTTATGTTACATATTCTTGTGTGCTTGTTTATCTTTTTAAAAAACATTTTAGCATTTAGGTTAAGTGTGTACCTTTTAGTTGTTGACTCGTTGATGCCAAGAGGTGAAGTCCACAGCTGCGGAGGTGTACTCCTACAGGAAATATGGTACTTCAGAAGTGATGATAGTGGAAAGTGATGGTCTTAGGAGTCTACTGCGTATCTTTGCAATATATAGAATGAGTTTATGGTGCGTCTCTATTCTTAGCCATTCTCTCTGTATCTTTCTCTGTCCTTTTTTTCTTTTTTTTTTTTCATTAGAGAATTTATTTTACTGCAGTGTCAAATTTTTCTGTCTCTGGAGCACGCAGGTGCTGGAAAAAATCAGCAATGATTACCTGTCTGATCTTTTTCAGAGGGTTGGGAAAAATTGATCCTTGCTTCTAGGTTTTGTTTGCCATGCAGACCTAAACGGTCCTCCAATATAAAAAACAAAACAAACAAAAAAAACCAAACAAACAAACAAAAAAAACCCAAACAAAAACCAGCCTGTTTTGTTGTGATGTTGTGTGTAAAAGATAGTCTGTAGCAAATTAAGTGAACCTGTTGATATTAATGACTGAGAAAAAAATAGAAAAATCAGTCTTAATTTCATAGGAGGGCAACAATTCCTTTTTGGAAAAGGTTCAAAGGATGTGTATGTTAGACATGTATGTGGTCCTCTCTGTTCTCTAGACTGGGAATAGCTGTGAGGCACAAGTATCTCAGCAAAGGCATGGAGAGGACGTACAAGGAAATCCACATTTTTGTCAAGCCCCTGAAGTGTAGGTGCTGTGGTAGAAGCTCAGCAGGCAGCAGGAATGGTGTGGTGGGGGGCTTGGGCGTGCTGGGGGAGTCTGTACCTTGCCTCAGGTCTTTGGGGTGGTATCTCGCTCCCCCATCAAATGCACTGGTCTCTCATTTAAAGCGGAGGTGATTAAGGAGATTTCCTTATGACCCAGCAGGTGGATTGACATAGTGTTTACAGGGCTCCACTAAGCTTAGTGTTTTGAAGACAAACAGTAAGCATATGGCTAATGCTGTTTGATTATAATCATTGACGATTTGTGTTTATATAAAGGAGCGTAGATATCAGCATGTGCTGAGTGACGTTAGGTGAGCATTTTTCTATTCACAAAGTGAAGCAGAAAAGCCCTGTTGAGAAATTTGTTTTAAACTTGTTTCTTTTTCGTAATGAGTGGGATGAGACTGATGGTATTCCAGCAAGGAGTATGGAGTGGGTTGAAGAAAGAAAGAAGAGAAAAGCAAGAGAAACCGAAGCTACAGAAAATAAATAAATGCGATTTAGCAATTTCATTACAATTGTTTTTACAGACTGTTGTCTGTAATGAAGTTTGGACTGTCCTTAGCTGTGTTGAGGTGAGATTCCTGAAAATCACATGCTTTTATAAAAAATGTGCTATATCCTTCTTGTTGGCTATAGAGAGAAGAAAATTGTAATCAAAGCAGTCAGAAAAGATCTTAAAAAAACCTTAGGTCCTCTCTGCTGTGCGTACCCCATGACAATTTTAGGAAACAGCTTGCAGCAGTGTTCTTCCCAGAATATATTCTATCTCAGTGTTGTAGCCTTTCTCTTGTGTTGTACTGTTTGCTTAATATTGTGTAAATTGAATAATTTTAATGTCCTTTGCAATGATATATGAGGTGTATGTAAATTACTGAGCAGCTGTGCTAGCACTGGGGAGTACTTTCTCAGCTAAATAGTGTTTCAGAACTTGGCCTGTCTCTCAGAGGGGTGATTTTCTAGGTCTAGGATCCTTGGTAAGGCATGTACAGTTGTCTATAAACATGGAAATTGCTGTAACGTAGCTGTAATTGCTGTAAGGTAGGCCAGGACTCTGATAGGCAAGGCACTCTACAAGTATGATTAAATACACCTATCGGTACTAAACTCCTGGTGACTTCTCTGATTTAAATATTACAGTCACCACTGAAATCTTCGCTTTTATCATTGACGATGGAAATGTGCCTGGAATAATGTGTTTTTCTGGCGGGAAGGGTTCCTCAGAGAAGTATCATTGTGGAAGTCAAAAGTGAAATAAGGTTTGATCTAGCAAGGATTACACAATTTCACAGGTAATGAAAAATTAAATCTGCATTAAATAACGATGAAACTTGTAAGGGAGATAAGGCACTATATTTTATAACATAATTTAACACTTGAATTAAGAGGGCAGGATTCCCAGGAAGGAGTTTGCCCATGAGGCAGGCTACTTTTGTTTTATGGTTGCTCGCATGTGTGTCTGAAGCATCTGACTGGGGCTGCTGATGGAATTAGTTGCAGATCACCCACGTGTGCCTGCTGGAGGTTTTTTTTCTTGGTGCTTTGGAATACTAGGTTACCACGATAAGGAAATTCTGAAGAAACAGATGGGGCGTGCCCAGGGTCTCAATCTGTTTTGAAAGAAGGCTGAAGTGAAGGGCTTCCTTCCAAAGTGAGAGCCTAAAAAAAACCCACTCAAAGATTTCCATCTAGCTGGCAGCCAGGGCTAGGCAATGTGTCACCTTGCTTCCCAGGAAGCTACCTACCCTGGACCTGACACTAGGAAAAAAAGAAAAAGTCTTTTACATGTCATTTTGCTGGATAAGTTTGTAATTAAGAGTCTACATTAGAGGGCTACCAAAATTAGAGAGAACTTGCACGTTTCTTTAAAGTAATTACGTTTTTTATTTTGTCTAATAAGATCTGGATATGGTAGTAAAATACAATGTTTATTTGGATAAGAGAAGTCATTAGTTTAACAGGAAGTTTTAAGTAAATTCCTCAAATATTTTTATATTCTATGGTTACCCTTCCCATGCATGAGTAAGGTCAGGAGCACTTGGTAAACGTATCTAGCATTGTAGCTCCACACCATTATCCAACAACATCAGTCTGTGGTGAATACGTATTCCTAGACAAGGTAATAATTATGTTCTGATACTTGTAAATGTGTAAGTACTTGCATACCTTTATTATTATGTGTAGTTCTGTTGAGTCATAATTAAGTGTGTGGGAAGAGGTAAGATTGAACCCTTATTTTACATAACTAAATTACTCTTAAAGGACCATATTTAACAATCCATTTGCAGCATCCTGTGATTTATATTTGGTAGTTTATGTATTTTAATATGAACCATTAATGTTCAGTAAAGGTGCTCCAGGTGCATTGGCTTATAGCCTCTTGTAACTCCTGAATTACAGTTGGGGACCTGTCACTGCAAACCAGCTCCTGGGCTGAAGTTTATCGTTTGTATTTAGAATATACAAAAATTATAATGTTCTCTGAGATACTACAAGGGAAGTACACTCTTTACAGTCTGACCATTACAAGGGGTGAACTTTTCTCAGGCTCCCATGAGAAAGAAAATGCTATTTTGCAGTTAAAACAGCGTAACTTTCAGGAAGTGATACCATCGCATTTCTTGGTGCATTCAAAAAGTTTAGAGAACTATTTTTCTGCCTTTCAGTGGAAATTCTAAATCATAATATAAACCTTTTTATAGGACAGTGTGTGTGTGTATGGGAAGATGATTAGAACCTCTTTTTTAACTACAAATATCCATTTAATTTCAACAGGCTAAAAAAAAATTATATGGTGATCCATGTTGATAAAACCCTATTTTTAATCAACTGTTCAGATGAAGAGAAATAAGTTACGTGATCCCAACATACATATCTTTTTATAGGTATTGTTTATGAATATGATGCATAGGACTGAGGTTTTTCCATCCCTTTTTTTGTATTTGTTTGGGTTTTATTTTTATTTTGTGTTTGGCAGACAACAAGGAGTAGTTTCTCCCCTTGGGTAAGGCAGTGGCGCTTCTGTTGTCGAAAGTTGGAAGACAGCTTCCTATTCTGAAGAAAGCGGGAAAGGGTCTAGGCTTCCATCAGGTTACCTGTTAGACTGATTCCGTAAGAAGGTAAATTGATGGGAGGAGACACTTTATTTTATTTCCCCAGGCAAAATCCCTGGGCTATTTTTGGAATTGCTTGAAGCAGCCTGGATAGCTGGAGTTTATTTCTGCATTCGTCATCGATCGGGAAGTGCCCGGGTGTCGGCAGCAGAGCTGATTCAGCTCGGTACGTGGTTGTGGCGTAGTACTGGGGCGGTTGAGCGGCTCTGGTGGCGGTTCACAGCTTCCCGCTGTAATTCACTCACTTCACCCAAAAGAGTTGTCAGGTAGCTGAAACGTTCTCAACTTTCAGTCCTATTAAATCAGTTTGCTCACATGGCCTGTTATTTCCTGAGCGTCTCGGATGGTTTTAATATGCTGAAAACCACAGTCTTGGTGGGGAGTTTTGTAGGGGAGCTGGTGATGTACCCTGATCCTGCAGACCTGCATAGTGTCCCCTCTCATTTTATGACTCAAGCTCATGTGCAGAATCTTTCATCTCATAGGATTTACGAAACTTGCTGGGTTTCACCAGGAAGGTTTCAAACAAACGCTGTTGTTGCCGTCATTAGCTCAGTCTCATGCTCAGGCCTATTTTGTCAGCTTATTGTTAAATGTGATTCACATCAGATTCAAGGAAGGTTACTACATTTCTACAGTACAGGTTTTGCATTGTTTTAGAGCTTCATGACTGTTCTCATGGCTGTTTATCAGTGCTAAAGCATGTACGGACACCTCTGCAAACAAGAATGTTCATCAGTTGACTGACATTAATAAGTGCAAGAAGCTGCTTCTTCACTATATACAGAGCTGCTTAGTCTGGCAACCTGTATGTTATGAAGCTGGCTAAAAAGAAAATAAAAATCTTTTTCCAGCTCAGATTTTTTGAATAGTTGGCTGCAAGTTCCTACAAATATCGTACCATGAGTAATCCCACTGAAGGCAGTGATTCAACTCATTGCATAAAGATTGGCGCAGGTAGAACCCGTGCAGTGTGGTCTCCTTACCACAGTAAGAACCAAAATCGGTATTGTAAATCTTAACACTTCAGGATGTGCTTGCATCCTGAAGTGAAAATGAGCCATGTGCTCAGTTTTCAATCAAATAAGGCAGACTTCTGCTTGTGGCTAAAGTGAAAATTTAGGTCTTTTTGTTGCTGTAAATGATTTTAATGTTTACAGGCTTGTGTGTATGTCTGGTTTTGCTTCCTAATCAGATATCTACAGAAGAGCTGGCACTATTCATTTCCTTTCCTAATTCATGTCAGGTTTTTTGGAAGCCTTTTTTCCCCCAAAGGGTTACTTGTAATTTTCTC
Source organism: Dromas ardeola (assembly GCA_013398915.1). NCBI lineage: Eukaryota > Metazoa > Chordata > Aves > Charadriiformes > Dromadidae > Dromas > Dromas ardeola. Next base: position 123,225 of record VYZM01011920.1, on the reverse strand, counting down.
CATTTAATATATAGTGTGAAGAATTCTGTAAGTTTTAGAATACTTTTGCTATATGGCTGGTTGCTTTTGTCCCTTTGGCTCAAAGGTAGCTTTATCTCTATGTGAGGAATTTATAGCAGGTACCTACAGCTAACTTATCTTGAGTTTAAACCTCTGTATTCATTTATGCATGAAAAAGATGAAGTAAAATCTAGTTATATTAGTGTTAATTTCTGGATATGAGCTGAAAATAAGAAGGGGCTGATCATGTGAATTTTGACCCCACGCTGTCCCTCTGGCAAATTCAAAACAATAAAGGAAAACAGAGGTGCAGATTTAGAGGCTTAACCAGTGCCATTAATTTTCAGCTTTTAAGTCTGTTCCTTTAGAGAAACATAACACTCGTCCCAGATGTTAGGTGTACTCTCAAACCACACTCCTAAACTTTGAATAGCATTGTGTGTTTTCATTTCTCCAAGTCTTTTTTTCTTTTTTATTCCCTTCCATGTGTAATGTTTAGCATCTTGCTGAAGGAATCTTGCACACGGGAATCAAGAGGGCGTTGATCAGCCATTTCATGTACTTCTCAGTTTGCTTGGTTTTCATTTTGTTTGCTTGCTTTGTGCAGACATTTGAGCAGAAAACTGGCCTTATCATTTTCAGACAGGACACCTACATAATTCCTAACTCAGGTATCTGTGATGTGGCAGCATGGAATTTTTTAATTCCTTTTTCTTTTCACTGGCCAACAAATGATTTTTAAATGTTTATCTGGCTTAGTTTCACAGCAAAGCTCGTCTGTATTTGGTATCTTTTTCTACCATGGCATTGGAGGACTGGGACTCTGCTATGCTCAGTGTTTCATGGGTACAGGTGCTTGTTCCTGGAGTGTTACTCCAAAGACACCAGGATGACAAAGGGGAGGCAGGAGGACACTCATTAAGAGTTCTAGTTTGCAAGTATTACGTTGGCTCCGTAGTCTATTCACTTAAACATATGTGTATTGCTGATCAAGTTTGATAGTTAATCTTTCGATAAATGACTGGAAGAGTAACACTCGGAACATTATGCCTTTATTTTCCGCTGTAGACGTTTCCTGTAGTTTTGTATTCCCCTCTGTTTTCCTTACATTGCAAAGTAGGTGATGCGAGAGGTGAGCTGCTGCTCAGAATTTCTAGAGGGAAAGGCCAGTTTGAGGTAGTTCAGCTCTGAAACCCAGTGTATATGAATTTATTTGTATTTATCCTTGAAAACTTTCATAATCTCACAAAAATGTGAATTGGTTGTGGTGATTTCACAATTTGAAAGGATAGGGTTTTTTTCTTTTAATCTTTTATGCAACAGATTGCGCTGTTTAAAAAAAAAATAAAAATCTGTTTCCAGTTTGCCAATAAACTCTAGCTTGAGTATACTTACTCAGTTTGGATGTTTTTTAATTTTTCCTTTGTGAGACCTCAGAAGTGGATATTTGTGAGGAATTACTTAATCAGATACTGTGATATGTGGCACTTTGATTTTTAGAGCGAGTGGAATTCAGTGAATAGTCAAATGAGCACTGCAGACCCTCACTAATTTGAAAATTTATCATTTGGGCAGGGCGGAAATTAATCTATCAGTCTCTCCAAAAGTTGCAGTAGAGATATGGGACAAGATTGCTTTTGATAAAGTACACATTTCTGCAATGGAAAGTCAGAAGTAATCAAAGTCTCTATCTTTAAAGTCCTTTGGTACACAAATCAGTGCGTGTAGCTGGGGTTATAAGTATATTTGTATGTTCTACCAAGCGTAACTGCTTAATAGCCTATTGTTTTGCTTCATGGATTTTCTATCACGGCAAAGGTCTGGTTGTCCTTTTCTCCCAGGCCTTTTCATAAGATTATGCTTAATGAGATGATGTAGCCCTCTGATACCGAGAGTGTTGTGCCAGGATTTATGATGCTCAGGCTTTATGGTATACACCTCTGTTTATTGCAGAGTAATGAAGTGTTACTGTTAGCACCAGAAACCTCACTTTATTACTGAAATTTCAGTTCATAATTCTGAGAGGAAAAAGTAAACTTCACTTTATTACTGAAATTTCAGTTCATAATTCTGAGAGGAAAAAGTCCACTTGAAACTTCTTTTGCATGTAGTTTTAAGTTTCAGGACTTCAAACGCTACCTTGCACTGCATTCAAATTGGCTGAAAGCAGCAGCTGTGTATAAGATCCTTTACAAACATATGCTTCTATGAGAAGAAATATGTAGCGTAACCACAAGTGTACTCTAAAAGCTGAAATTTGAGTGTTGTGGTTTAACCTACATAAGCTCTGTTAAAGCTGAGATACAACAGAATGAGCCAGAAAATACAATGAAGGAATTGGCATTCCTTTCTTATGTGCTTGTCATGAAAGTGTGGGCTGTAAAGAGCAATTCCATTAAAAACTCCACAGCAAATTGTTAGCTGTTTAGTGTGGTGCTTTTTTTCAGTAATTGCTGTTTATATAATGGCAAATGTGAATTCAAAATAACTTACTTGATCTTTTATGGAAGTTTGTAGTTACAGATCATTTGATACGTATTACACTGTTTTGGTATTAAAAACGTAATACTGAAAGACAGGGCCCCTACCTAACTCCTCATCTAGTTTTGATTTATGTGCAAATTTCACGATAAGCACTTTATTTTTAGTCCTCTGTTTATGTCTTTTTTTAGAAGAAGGAGAGCTTACTGGTATTGCGTAGACTTACAAAATAGACCAGATAAGCATTTTTTTTCCTTAGGATCTTTCACAGATCTTACCTTGGACTGTAAAAGTTCTTATTGTATGAGAACTATGTCTTTGTTCTGTGTCAGATGAAAAATTAATTTGTATTTCAGAACAAATATATTGGTTTCTAAAATGCTGTTTCATTTTTATCTTTTCAGAATTTGAAGTTCTGGTGATCCATCATGGGGAACCATGTAGGAAAACGAGACCATAACACTGAGAAGTCAACCAAGGTAAGTGTAAAAAAAAAAAAAAATTGAAGAGGCAAGGCCACTTCAGAAATATGTATGTTATGAAATATATACTTTTTTAGTATATTAGTGCGTTTACCAGATCACTTTCACCATTACTGTTTTGTAGTTGTCACTATAAAATGACCACCTGTTTTGTAAAGAGGGTCCTATGAGATGTGACTAAACAAGGATTTTGCTGTGCTGGATTTCGTGAGAGATGTGATGTTCTCCTGCATCAGATCCATAGCTGATAAAAAGCTTCTCAGTCATGGTGGAAATGAATGAAATGAGCCTTAGAAGCATGATATTACAGGAATTTTTAAAGAGCCAGTGAGCTGAATTATGTTCTGTGTGTTGACAGCTTTCCATTTGGGCATTCATTGGCTTTATCCATAAGAAAGAAACTATATGGAAATACATAAACTATGAGAATTCTAAAGGAAAAGATTGTCAGTCTGAGGAGATGGAGCTTAAAAAATCTCCTGACCAGAAAAAAAAAAAAAGATGAGGACTATCAAAATGTTCACTAAAAGTTGGCGTTTGCTTTCTAAACCTCTGCTGACACTGTTGTATATTTTGCACATAATGTGGTATTCTGATTGCCTTGTGATAATATCTTGTTTATTTGTTTTTCTACATTGTACCGGAAGAGAACTCACACATATCTTAAAAAAGACACATCTTTCTATATATATATAAAAAGATACTTCTTGTTGCTAGCTATTGCTAACTTCTCTCCACCCATCCCCACCCAAAAATAACAGTTTACAGTCTGTGCCCACACTGTATAAAGCTATTGCCCTTTGCATTGGACAGGTGATATAAACAGACAGTTCCGTGCTTTATCTGGAGGAATGTAGGTATTTTGCATTGCTCTGGCAAATCAAAGCTATCCCTAAAAGGTATATAAACCAGAATTCATACAGTTATTAGTTCTTTGCCATCTCCTTTAGGAAAATACATAAGCACACTGGAAGGAATAGGGAGAAAACATCAGAAGAGAGGACAGTTGGCTATGTATGTTTGTGTTTTATGTTTGTGCAGTATTTTGCAAAATGGTTTTGTGGCCCAAAGTTTCAGTTTCAGTACAAACAATAGTATGAGTGGCAAGCTGTGGTTTTGTAGTGGCCAGTCTTGTAGACTTCCCCTCTAGAAAACTCAGTTCTCCAGATCCAGCAAAGTAAAATGCACCAAACAGACGTATTTAGCCAAATATTTTGATCCTTTCTGACCAAGGGTGTGAGATCCTGCAGGTGTGATACGGCAGGTATACAGAGCTGTTGTGCACCGCGTATCCCCTGCTTTGGCCTTAGAGGACAAAATTTAGGTACAAAAACACATCGTAACTTTTCTCCCACTGTGGGATCACAGTGTGTCTGATGTGTCTGGGTTGCAGGTGAGTGAGTTGGCAGGCACATGGGGTCTCAAAAGCGAAAAAACTCTTCAAACTGTAGCAGCCGATGCAATAGGTGCAAGTTTGCGGTGGTGAGCAAGAGTCAGGTGGCTATGAGTCTTGCACTTAGTGTGAGACAGGTCTACAAGGAAATGGATTGCTGCAATTTTTTTAACTGCTTCTTTTTCCTAATTAGTTCATGGAGAATACTTGACTCTGCAATCAAAATAATATTCATTTACCTAAAATATTTCTGAAGGGGGAACTTATTTCTGTAGCAATATCTTCTGTCCCTCACTCATCCTTCTAGAGTGACAAAAAACCGAAACACATCCCCCCCTAAACTTCAAAATAAGCAATGCTTGATCAAAATCTCCCTTTATGCACATAGACAGTAATCGTATCACAAGAAATTATAAGGTCACAGATTTAAAATTAGGAAATATATGGTTCCTACAGGTGCTACTATGTATTCCACATAACTAGTCAATCTTGATTCAGTTTTTACAGGCAGCGTTAAAGTTCTTACTGGCAGTAGTAACTATATGTCATACTTTGGTGGTGTTTAGTTGTTTGGTTTTTTTTTTAAGCTGAAATAGCTTTTTTCTGTTGTTGTTCAATACAGCTGTAAATTAGAACTGTTTTCCCACCAGTCTTCCAGTGTGGTATGGGAGACAATTGCTGAAGGCTTGCAGAGACTACAGTGGAAATGCTGAACTGCCTCTGCTCGCTCTCAGCAATAGAACTGCAATGAAAGAGGCTAACATCTCATTAAGGGTCTTTCTAAAATTCGTTACTTGTAACCTCAGGCTGTTTTCATTTCCCAAAAATATAGTACCAAAGAACAACATCATTTTAGGCAGCTGCTTTGAACCTGTGATGTCAGATTTGCTGCACAAACAGTGTACTGGCTCCTGAACCAATAGCCCAGTTCTCCAGACAGCTCTTCTATGTATAGTGACATTAGAGAGACTGTTGTCAAACTGTAGTGATTGTAATTCTTGGTTGTCCAATAAATGTCCTATAATACAGCAATTACTATGGGTTTGTGGGTTTTTTTTGAGTTGGCATCTACCTTTGCTTTATTTTCAGTGAATTTGGGTATTTGAAAATAGAAAATAGAAAAAATTAGAAACAGAGATTTGGAAAGCAATTATTTCATCAATGTCTACCATGTCACCAAAATTGGGAAACTTGCAAAAGACAAGAAGATGGCTTCCTGTGCTGTGATATTTCTTTCAAAATATTGTTCTTTTCTTGATTTATAAATATGCCAAGCTACATTGATTATTTAATAAACAATAGGAGATACTGTGAAATTAATTGGATGCTTTGAAAAAGAGTTGGTCTATTTGACCTAAATAATGCCAAAAATATTTGCAAACACCCTCATGTTTTACTCAAAGCAATAACATACTCTATCTCATTTATGTCAGATTTCTTTCTCTTGTATCTAATGGATCTGTATTTTTTTTTTTATAGTTTTGTAAAATACATAAAAACTATTCAATGAACCCAGCAGGTTATCTTCTTTCTTTTCACTTTGGATGGCATTAGGCTTAGCAGTCTGCTTAATGCATTAGTAAATGTGTAAGTATTTCTTTTTGTTTAACTTTGTTCTTAGTGTTAATACTTGGGTTTAAACTTACATAAACACATCTAAGAAGAGCAATAGTAAAAAGAATGGGTTGTCCTTCGTGCCCTGAGTTTCTTTAAGTTCTCAGAGAGCTAAAAGTAGAAGAGTAGACAGAGTAGATGGCTGAAGTTTGTTGGTCTTTGTTCGAAGTTGTAGCTGATCTGTGTTAATGTGGCACCATTAAGCTGTGAAGTGCCACGTGCTCTTTTGTAATGACTAAAGCTGCCTGTAAGTATTAGAATAGTGCAGTTCTCTGCTACTCTCCATTTTGATTGTCTCCCTCAGAATTCTGCACAGCACGCATATTGCCATCTCAAAATCTTTGAACCTTCTTGCTACCTGTCAAAATTGTCCCTTAACTTCATTGATGGTTCAGGAAGATGGGGTTGGAAAGGTTTCCGTCATTATTCCATCTATTCCACAGCAATTGCCAAATGCACCAAGTCCATGGAGCCTGATTTTCATGTGTCTCACGTTACATAGTACTGTGGGGAGTTGGAAACCAAGCTTGTGACCTGTAATAAACAACCAAAACCTAATGCCCTGCCATGTCAAGGGATTGATTAAGAAACTTATACGGTCCTGGAACATGTTAGGTTATTGGAAATATTGGATCGTCTACCTGTTTCATGTCCTTGATGTACTTAGGGTGTGCTGTAAATAAATGCTAAGAAATCAAAACCAATTGCTACCTCTGATATCTAACTCTGAAGAACTTTGGGAAATGTAAATTGCCACAGTATACTGCTTTCTCACAGGCCAAAATCAAAAACAGATGTAGCGATGATAAGGCACTGAGCCTACAATTTAATGTTTTGTTTGGACTAAAAGCTATCTGTTAACAATGACCAAGTCTTGCTGGGTAGTAAACTTAAGAAAAACCTTGCCTTTAATTGCCCTGTGTATGTGCCTAGATTTTATAGTGTGTTTTGCAGTGGTTGATTTGATAATTTTAATAAACTAACTGGTTCTCATTGTTTAAGGAGAACTCAGTTTAATTAGTTCAAGCTAAATTGCTACAGTGAGCATGTATCAATAAATTGGATGGTTTCTACACTACTTCTAAGGAGATTCTGTTTTCTCTCTTCTTTTTCCCCATTTGTTTTGCTGATGTTCAGAAATTTGCACCCCACGCAGCCTTACTCCTGATAATATTGTCAGAAAGTTTTCTGGCTCTCCCTAATGAGAGGGAGGTGGAATTCTGCAGGTGGCAGGCTCAGGACGGTAGTTGTATCGTTCACCCCATAGATGCATTTCTGCAAGCAAAAGTGTTTTCACATTGATCTCATCTGATGCCCTGCCTCTCGTGGTTGAGACTGCTTATAGACCTGAGCCATATGTGTGGTTTTTACCAGGTGCTTCCTCTTGGTATGCATCATAAAGTATCAAGAAAGGAAAAAAACAACAGATGAAGTAACTTTATTTGCTTTATTAATTGCTCTGAAGTGTTATTTTTGTAAGATAGAGGTTTATTTTTTAATACTTACAGTTTGAGAGGTACAGACATACAGATTGTGTGGATTTTGAAGACTGGGATATGCTTTTCTATAAAAAATAAATGAAAAAAACCTCAAAAAAATCAAATGCTACATTTGATTTTATTACGTTTGAATAAAGTCCTGCTACCATACATAAATTAATCAAAGTGCAGCCTTTTCACTTTTTTCCCCTAGCAAAGTTGTATAGCACTATTTTTATTTTCTTGTACAATTGTGTATTTTCTCAGAGTTTTACTTCTTGCATTAAAGCAATAAAGAGCACAGAGGCTATAGTGCTGTATTCTTTGTAATTTGGTATATTGATTAAAACACTCCCTCTCAAGCTGCTATCTTTCTGAAGGTGAAGAAAAGAGAAAAACTTGAAAACGTTGAGAGGGCCAGCGTTTTCTGTGAGAGCTTTGAGTGTTTTTACCAGCCAGTTTTACGGATTACGCGCTGTAGAAATTCGCTTGACCAGCCAGTGTCTGGTTAAGCCAATGCCTCGTACAAGAAAGTGCAGCTTTTGGAAGAGGCAAAAAGAGGTGTGAAGGGAAGTTCTGGGCAGTCAGGTTAAGCAAGACCAGTTCAATTTGATAGATGTCTGTTTTCTTCAGATTCTACCATCAGCCTAGATTTGGCCTCCAGCAAATCCTTTTATTCTCACTCTGTCTTCCTATTTCATTGCTTAACCTTCATACTGTCTAACTAGATTGTGTTTGTTGGGACAGATGTGGTGTCGTTCTCTATTAATTGTAGTGCTTGGAGACCTTGAGCGGAGCCTTCAGGCACTGATGTGCTTCAGCTAGTGAGATGATATCATGCGATACAGAAACGATTGTACTGTTTGAAGCCTCTGAGAATGCCAAGTATGCGGTAGCTATGACATCTGTCCTCAAAAATTAAGACCATCGCTCAGTATGGTACTGGAAGTCTGTGTCTAATGTTTAAGTAGGCAAGTAGCTCTGCTATTAAAGGGAATAATTTATGTATCTAAATACAAGTCATGTGTTTGAACAGCTGACTGTTCATTAAACTCTTCAGGTGCTGTATTTAATACAGTCAACTGTAGTTATCATATTTAAACTTTCTAGTGTCTAAAATATGCTAAGTTCATTGTAAGGATGTATGGAAGATAACCTGTCTCTGGATCAGAGCTGGTACGTTTACACTTCCCTGTTTCCCTTTGCTGCACGTATGCGGAGGCCACTGAAGGTGTAGCAAGGCTTCTGTGCAGAGCAACTGGTAGAAGAGTTAAAGGTGGGAGGCAAGGCAGATGCCAGTGAGGAACAAGTTCTGCTCAGTGCCGCAGCATTTAAGGAGTTGCCTGAATTGTATAGTCCTGTCAGAATGTCACTAGATCTGTGTTTCAGTGAAAATGTGAGTAAATACTTAGGTGAAGGTTGCATAAGATAAGTTGAGAAGAAGTGTTTTTCTGTTGTGCACACAACTGCCAAGTACTAGTGTTTCTTGGTTTAGGTCTTGCATGGGTGTAGAAGGAAGAAGCGCAGTCGCTGTGGTTTTGGCTGGGGAGGAGGTACGGTCTTGGTCTTTGTTCTCCCACCCTCAGCTTGCAGAACTGACAAGAAGAATAGGGAAGTACACTCTGTACTTAAGGTCTTGTGCTTCAGACACCATGCTGTTGTAGTGTAGTTTCCTATAGTTCCCTTCTTGTTAGCTTTGATGTAGAACTCGATAAATGTCCTGTCAAATGAGTTTAATAATGTTACCACTTAAATTAGCAAGGAGTTGGAAGGACAGGGGTGTAATGCACTGCTCATTCTTTGTTAACTCTCTGTGATCTGTTCTAGTTGCCGAGATGGTTTTTCTTGTAAGAGTCAGCCCCTACTTCAGCCTGAGAACATGTTGTTCACTGCTTTATGCCATTTTACGCATAAACTTTTATGAAGTTTTTCACTTCATGCTGCAAGACTGAAGGCAAAGGTATTTGTATCTGTAATCTTGAGGAAACAGTGAGTAACATGAAGATCCTGAAAGGGAGCAGTATCTTCTTCCTTCCTCACATAACCTTTTGGTGCTTTTACTGTTATGGTGGTCATAGATCAGCTTGGGATGATATGTTGTATCAGCTGCTCTGGAATGGGGTGAGAGAGGTCGATGTAACAAACTGGAATTTCCATTAGTTACATTTGCGAAGAGCTTAAAAAAAAAAAAAACTTTTGCAGTAATGTATTACCTTAGAATGCAGTTACATCTGTAAAATCAGTTACAGTGAAGTGCATTCTCCCTACTGGAGAGACTGCCAAGCTTTACCTATGGGTAAAGAGGGCCAAACCACAGCAGAATCTCCAGTATCTAAGACACATCTATCCTGTAGCACTTAATAAAGTATTAAACCCCAGTAAAAAGTGCATTTTGAAGTTTGTCCTCATGGTTATCCCCTAATGCTAGTCCTGTTGCCTTTGATGCCCCTGGGCAGTAGCTGGGAAGAAGAGTGCTGGAGCCAGGTTTTATTTTAATTCTCAGTCTCTCACACTTGTATTTCTGATGGTGTAACTCACTGTGCATCTAGGTCAGCGTAACTAGTTGTGAAACATGGTTTTACACTACGCATTGGTACAAACCCTCTGCTTAGGTCTGATGCTAAGTGTTCTGCCATGAGTTCCACATTGCTGAGGTGAATTGAATCTTGCTCTCATTTGTAAATTCAGCAAGTGTGAAATGGGCATCGGAAAGAAAAAGATACAGGGCTTTCCCATACAAACTATTGCTTTAACAGTAGCTTCGTTTTGCACTTCAGATGCTGAAGGTGAATTTCTTGTGCAACTAGTTATTTGTACGCTGAGCAAATTTAACTTGTCTGCAGCTACAGTTCAAAAACTGATTTTTACATTTTGACCTAAAATGTCGCGGGATGTCTTTCCTTTTTACTTAACTTTCTCATGCCCGCTGCTTTAAGTTGATGGAAATACTTAGGTAGCATTTACTGGAGAGGAAAAAAAAAGTTTTTTTACAAAAGGAAATTGAAAAACTTTTAAGCAGAGTAATATAACTTTATTCTTGATTGCTGAGATAAGGTTCACTCTTAAAAACAATCTGATCTTTCAGTGCAGCATCCCGTGGATGTGGCCATAAAAATATCAAAATTTGCATAGAGCTGAAAGCCACAAGATACATACCACTTACTCTGGATAATTAGGGTTATTATAGATATATAATTGAGCATCAGTTATAATCAAGAAGAGGCAATAATGGAAAATCTTGCATTTTTGTCACAGTGCCGCAGAGTGACATTCAGATTGGTGTAGTTGGACTTAGCTAGAACTGAAAGATTATTTAGGGAGGCATGAGGGCACTCGACTTGCTCATGAACTCTGTGCAGCTCAAAAGCACAGAAGAGACCTAAGAGCCAGAAATCTTAGCAAGTCTATCACCTATGAGATCTATCCTTAAACAAGTCACTTATTACCAAAACAAGAGTCACCGTTTTTGGGTCCTCAGTTATTCCTGTTCTGTGTAAGAGCTTCGTGATTGGATTCGCTGTCTGGTAACGCTGAGGTTTTCAGATGAGTTATGGAAATCCCAGTATACTGGAAACATCTCTGTTTAAAAGGGACTATCTGAGACTGTTACGTTGAAATCTGAGTGAATTTTTTTTTTTTTTTGGTTTTGTGGTCATAACTGACTTATGTGTCTAGCACGTTTTCCCAGCCTTTCACACACCCCCTCTTCCTTCCTCCCTTTATCTTCCTTCTACTCCTTCTTACACCCAGTTTCCTTCTGCATACGACTTTCTGCCAGCATCTCCATCTCTGATGCAGTCTAAATTCAGTGCAGTGTTTTGATTTTTTTGAGGCATTAGAAATAATACTTAATTGCTAACAGTACAGTTGCATGCTCAGAAACAGCAAAGAGACTGCCAGCTAACAGGCAGTCTGATCTGTAGAAGAAAAGAGAAAAAATTTGGACTTTCCTGACAACACATACCCCCTTGGAAAATGGTTTTCTCTTCCAGCTAGCTTGCTCGCTTCATGTTGACATATGACTTTTGGGAACTATCCCAGCCTACCACAGTATGTTGCTTCACAAAGCAGTCCAGTAGTGCCATTGCCAATATTTGAAAGCTGAAAATCAAAAGTATCTCCTGTTATTTTTATGACCAACTATCATCATCATTTCTATACTGTTTCATCATAAAGTTGTGTTGGCTTTTTGCATTTATATCTTGTACCTGTTAAAGAATTCGTTTTATGCATAAAATAGAAGAATTGCTGTTGAATTCTTTTGGGGAAATTTATCTATGTGAAGTGGAACTGTGTGCAAAAAACTTTAAATTCCACTTTAATTCCTTGTGTGCGTGTATATATATGTATGTATGCATGCATCCATATATAAAAAATATATATATATTTAATGCATATATATAAATGCAGGGTATATTAAAGTATATATACTCTGCTTTTATCCCTGTATGGCTTCAAATGTGCTCACTAGATGAGTTTCAAAATGCAAGACCAGTAGACTTACACCCTGGGGAGTCTGGCTGTCTATTCTCATCTTCCCTGTGAACTACAGGCTAAATGTTTTCTTAGCGTTGAACCAGAGCTTTCTGGTGCAGATGAAACTTGCCTTATGGTGCACAGTGATAAAGCCTGAATAATCACTGTCGTGTTTTTATGTTTGGTTGGGTTTTGTTTTTGTTTTGTGTTTTTTTTTTTTTTTTTAAACCCAATGTCTGAAATTCCAGACAATCCTGTTTTTTTGAGACTTGGCAGATGAAAGGGTGGTGAATGTTTGGGACTCTGAGAATCTCAAGTCAGTGCCTGTAGCAGTTGAAAAATGTTTATATCTCATAAAATATATTAAAGATATTTCAGTAATTACTACTACTATGTATGGATTAAAAAATTTAAATATCTCTGTTATGTTTAACAAATATGTAGTACTACTACAGATAAATATATCAGTGTTCTAGGAAAGGCTTCAGAGCTCACAGTAGGTGAAGCCTGCTACATAAAGCAACAGCTGTTTTGTCTTTGGTATGCTGTTATACAGAAAACTCAGTGTTTAGGATGATCAACGTTACTTCTGGAGCTTGATCATATGAGATGAGATTCTAGGTCAAAAGCTGTACATAACGAAGACTAAAACGTATTTTTTTTTGCACTGAAAGAAATAACTTGCCTTATGCTGCAGGATACGTGCTGATAGAGAGAGGTCCTCTCATATGGTGTGGTGCTAATCTTCAGTTTCTTTCAGAATCAAATCTGTGTTTGGAGAAAACTTATGTTATATGTTTTATTTGAGTTGGATCCGAACCACTGTAACCCATTACATTCAGATTGACTTAAATGAAGCATGTTGATTTGTAGGTGCTGAAAATGTGGACCTGAAACGTTTAGCCTTAGGTTTTTAGCATTAAGAGTAAGAGCGTAGATTTATGTTAGATATTAGGAAGAAATTCTTTACTGTGAGGGCGGTGAGACACTGGAACAGGTTGCCCAGGGAGGTTGTGGATGCTCCATCCCTGGAAGTGTTCAAGGCCAGGCTGGATGGGGATTTGAGCAGCCTGGTCTAGTGGGAGGTGTCCCTGCCCATGGCAGGGGGTTGGAACTAGATAATCCTTAAGGTCCCTTCCAACTCAAACCGTTCCATGATTCTTTCAGATGCATTTACCTGATAAACTACTGTTAATGTTGGGGGTTTTTTTTCTACAATTCAAGAAAATATACCTCTTAAGAAGAGGGTTTTCTTTATATTTCCTTCAGCTAATTTCTTGCCTTGTAAATAAGGGTATTGGTAAGTAGGAAAAAATAGGTGAAATACCTATTTAAAATTAAGCTTTCACACTTTTTCTTCTTGCCTTAACCTCAGTGCTTTGTGTTCTCCTTTCCTGCAATTTCCTTGGGAGGAGAGGGAAAAGGACTCCACTCTGTAATTTCTTCAACGTACCTCTTCATCCTGTTGCACCCTTTTCCTTTCTTCTGGCATCTTGTCTGTTGTTTATTATTTTATTATTATTCTATTATGCTGTGCTATATAGGCCCTATGACGTTTTATAAAAATATCTAAAAATGAAAGTTTTATGGAGCATGGGGGAAAGGAGGCCAAAAGGTCCCTGTCAGGGGATGCATTCAGGTGGGATGGGTAACCCTGGGTTCTAATACCCTCTCACCAAATCGTCACAGGTGTCCTGGCCGTTGGCTTTTAACTCGAAGTACACAAACAGCCAGGGGAACAAGTGCTATGTCTGCCTTTGAAAAGGCATGCTGAGGTCTTTCAGGCATCAGATTCTACTCTGGGATTTTGTGGTGAGAGTTTATAATGCAATAGCATAATGCAGTTAATGCTGTAATAACACTGTATTGCAGCTGTTGAGTCACCTGATTATGGGAGAATAAAAGATACGTGGCATTTTGTAAGCTTATGGGGCTTGACACATAGGCTTTGTATCAATTATTGTGTGTCTCTGATCACTTCTGATGATCAGAGACATCTGATCACCTGCTGCTGTATATAAGGGACAGGAGATCCTCTGAACATGTCTTACATGGAGCCCACAAGGGAGATGTCTCCACCAGGAGCATGGGGGGCTTGGCTTCGATCCCAGCTTCTGAACGCTGGTCTCAGCAGTTGACAAGTTGTTCTGGTTTTTGCCCTGATCAGCTTGCTTTAAGCAATTAGGCTATGAACCATGGGCTGGCAGAGCAGGTGCAAAGCTGCTTTCTTCCGTGCAGAGAGCCAGATGGCCAGTTAATCGTCCTAATCACTGAGTAAGACTTGGCCAAGTCTCCTGCTTGGTTCTCAATTCTGCTGCTGTGCTGCCAATTTGGGTCTCATGGCTTTAAGAAAATGAGGACTTCAGGGACATCTCTGAGCATCTGGACTTCTTTTAGTCACGATTTAACGTGGTTAGTTTCAAGCCTTGAAATGGTTCCTAGCTGGTTTTTGTTTTCTTAAAAGAAAAAATTGCCTGCTGCTTAACAGGAGTAAAGACTTCTTGGCCTGAGTTAGGACATCTTGCTTGTTACAACATTGTTAGTGTCGAGGTATGGTTGTGACAGAGAAAAGCTTTAAGTAGGAATCCATATTTTGAAGGCTTTTGCAAGGAGATATTTTATCTGTTGAGTTATGTATTATGAGACAAGAGTTGTGGGGGGCATTTTGAGGGGAGAGTATTTTGGTTTGCTAGAGTTTCCAGAATCCTTTTTCAGGATAATTATTTTTAATTGTTAGGAAGAAATGGGAAATATTATTTGAATGCTGCACTTTGGAAGATGTGCTAGACTGTAAGGGATTGTAAACTTGCTAATAGAGTTGCAAATGAAATGTGTTTGCTTATCTGTATGCTTATACTTAGTCACTCAGTGTAATAACTGCAACTATAGTTTATGTGTAACCTCTTCATATGAATATGTTTGTTTGTGAAACGCAATATATGTAACTCAATCTGTTGCTTTTGTGTGAAGACAACCCACTTTTGTTACAATAAATCATTCTAGGGGATAAAACTGTGGGGTGTCAGAGGCAAAGGATGGGACAAAGCAGAGTAATGATAATATGTCCTTTGCAGGGGTAGGGAATTGAATTAAAAAGATGCCTAGGTATTTCCAGTAGGCCACCTATTTTGCTCAGTGCTGAACAGGCAGTCTCTTGGTCTAAAGTGATTCTGAAGTCCCGTGTTGATAGTTATTCAAGCAGCTTGAATAGGCTGCCAGTCAATTCACAAGTAGCCTGTATGAGGGAAGGATCAAATATGTAAGTTAATGCAATACAGCTATTTAAGTTTTCATATTTAAAGTTGATGAATTCTAATCTGCATTTCTTTTAAATTTATTTTTTTTTCCTCCACCTGTTTTCCTCAGCCCTGGATCTGTTTTGCACAGCTTTTTTTAGTGATGTTTTGACTGTGGATCTGATGATACCAATTCTACCTGGAAGTTATGTAGCCAATGGATTATACTACCTCTAGGGAAGAAGGTGAAGAGTATGCCTAGTCTGTTGTGCTTATGTCTGAAGTCTGCACTGTGCAGTCTATGAATAATACCAGAAAGTCTGGCCGAGCTCTGACTTCCTTGAAGTTGTACCTGCTCTTTTTTTTATGATGAAATACCGACAAGAGAATGGCGGTGGAAATACCTCTTTGTTCATGCACAGGTTTTGTCTCTCCAGTTAAATTCTCTGCCTGGAGAAGCAGTTGAACGTAGCTGGTGCAAGTTTGATTTACAGTTCCCCGCGTGACTCCTTTAATTCTTGCTTGCCTATAGAATTGAGGCGTGGATTTTTAGCCTTCACAACACATATGCAGTAATGTAAAATTCTATTTATGTGCAGAGGGTTACTAAGTAACAGTTGCTGAGGGAAATGCAGCCTTTAACTGCATGACGTCTGTGCACTTAAAATTGCCAGCCAAGTAGTACATTAACATAGATTTTGCACATTAATGTAGTGGGATTTGCTGTGGGCTATATGTGAGCAAAACCTTGGGAAAAACAACAGCAGTGTCATTTGAAGAGTTGGAGTCTCTCTGCAGCCTGGTCTCGCGGACAGGAGATGAAGCCCAGTTTTCCCCTTCTACCTCATCCTCTCCATGCTGCGCCGTAATTATGGACCCTGATATATTTCTGTGTATTTATATCTGTATCTACCTAGACATATAAAAGTTCCACGTGTAATCAATATGTTTTGCATGTTGTGGTGGGTTGACCCTGGCTGGACGTCAGGTGCCCACCAAAGCTGCTCTATTGTTCCTCTCCATAGCTGGGTAGGGGAGAGAAAATACAACGAAAGGCTTGTGGGTTGAGATAAGGACAGGGAGAGATCACTGAGCAATTACCGTCATGGGCAAAACAGACTCAGCTTGGGGAAATTAGTTTAATTTATTACCAATCAAATCAGAGAGGTATAATGAGAAATAAACCCAAATCTTGAAACACCTTCCCCCCACCCCTCCCTTCTTCCTAGGCTTAACTTCATGCCTGATTTTCTCTACCTCCTCCCCTCCAGTGGCGCAGGGGGTCAGGGAAGGAGGTTTGCAGTCAGTTCATCATCACACGTTGTCTCTGCTGTGCCTTCCTCCTCAGAAGGAGGACTCCTCACACACTTACCCGGCTCCAGTGTGGGGTCCCTCCCACGGGAGATAGTCCTCCATGAACTTCTCCAATATGAGTCCCTCCCGTGGGCTGCAGTTCTTCATGAGCTGTTCCAGTGTGGGTCCTTTCCATGGGGTGCAGTCCTTCAGGAACAGACTGCTCCAGTGTGGGTCCCCCACAGAGCCACAGGTCCTGCCAGCAAACCTGCTCCAATGTGGGCTCCTCTCTCCACAGGGCCAGAGGCCCTGCCAGGAGCCTTCTCCAGTGCAGGCTTCCCATGGGGTCGCAGGCTCTTTTGGGCATCCACCTGCTCTGGTGTGGCGTCCTCCATGGGCTGCAGGTGAACAGCATACCTCACCATGGGCTTCAGGGAAATCTCTGCTCCGGCACCTGGAGCACCTCCTCTCCCTCGTCCTTCACTGACCTTGGTGTCTGCAGAGTTGTTTCTTTCATGTATTCTCACTCCTCTCTCTTCTGACCACTGCTGGTGTTGCACAGTTTTTTGTTTTCCTTCTTAAATATGGTATCACAGAGGTGCTGTCACTGTTGCTAAAGGGCTTGGCCTTGGCTGGTGGCAGGTTTGTCTTGGAGCCGGCTGGCATTGGCTTAGCTGGGCATAGGGA
This sequence comes from Dromas ardeola, assembly GCA_013398915.1. NCBI lineage: Eukaryota > Metazoa > Chordata > Aves > Charadriiformes > Dromadidae > Dromas > Dromas ardeola. The sequence goes on along the minus strand of VYZM01011920.1, from coordinate 106,085 downwards.
AAGCTTCTAGTTGCTTCTCACAGAAGCCACCCCTGTAGGTGCCCCACTACCAAAACCTTGCCACACAAACCCAATACCCGTGTGTATCTTTCTTCGGGGCGGGGAGGGGGGGAGGTTGAGTGGCAAACAAACAAAAAGCCTGCTGTGACTCAGGGACAGATTGGGTGTTGATAATACAAGGAGAAGTTTGCCTTGAGCTGCGTCTCCTCTAGTAACTGTGTTTACCTCTAATTTTGCACAGAGGTTATCAGAGGATTTGTTTTTTCTAAGGATTTATTTTCAAGGAACGTTACTGTTACTTACTACTTAAGTGATCAACCTTTCCTTTAAATCAAACCTAGTATAACTTACACTAGGGCTTTGAGCTGGATATAATTTTCATCTTTATATGCTGATGAAGATGGGCTGTTGAACTGTCATGAAGTCCTACAGCTTTTAATTCATTTCTGTGTTACAAAGCTACTTTTTGTCTGCGAATACTTGGAAGGTGGGGGGGGTGCATGTATGTGAATAATTATTGCAGGGAGGGGGTTGCATGAGCTTATTAGGTTGTATGATTTGCTCATTGTGGACTATGTAGAACTTCACTTCGGTGAGGTTCTTGTATTAATTATATCATTATGCCAGCATACATAAAAGATGTGCAAAAAATAAATTTTGATAAGTAACTACTGCCACAGTCCTTTTATAAAAGTGGCATAAATATTTGCCAGGCATATTTAGTTGTTAAGTTTCCTGGACTTTCAGGAAATCCAGGATGTTATTTGTAGTTATTGAGAAATGCATTATAGCTGAGAGTTGATATTGTGTTATTTACCTGGGCTCTTCAGTGGCCAACATTACTACTTTCATGTGAACAGTATGATAACTTACCAGCCTTGCAAAATTAACTTCACTCATGGCAGTTGATTTTTAGGCTTTTTTTTTTCTCGCTTTGGATTATTTATAAAAACCCCTAAAGTAAACCAAAACCAAACCTACTGACATCATCACTGTAAAAGCTGTGTACATTGATTTTTGTCCCTGGCATTGTAAAGTCTCTTGACATTTTCGATAGAGTATTATTCTAAAGTTCTGTCTGACTGCAATTTTGCCCGTGTTTGAGAGACTGTAGTATCTGAGCTTTTTCTGTAGTCTTTCAGACAGTCCACCCATTTTCGTTTTGAGGCCAGAAATTTTTCCCTCTGGAGAGAAATCAGTCCCGAGTTCATCATTGCTCAGTCAGGCTCCTGTTTTTCTGTAACTCTCTGTGACCAGCTGTGATGTTCAAGTGGTTTTAAACTGATGTATTAGCCACAGCTTTTCCCTCGGGAGGCTGTCATCTCTGGTGGCAGTATTGTCTCCAAGCAAAGTAACTTTAAAGTCTATGGAAGAAGCAAAGCAGAACAAGGGGAGAAAATCTGTCAGCAGAACTCTAAGTACATATCTGTACTTCCAAACCCCTTGCTTGGTGCTATATAGGCACTCATGCATCTTTTCTCTCAAATACCCCACTTTAGGAGAACTGGGGTTGAGCCTTTTTGCTAACAGTGCCTGCCTTTGCCATGTACTTAAGGAGCTGTACATCAGTTCCAAACATCTGTAATACAGTCATTTAACTAAAATGAATGCAAAAAATAAACAAAATCTTTTCTGCAAAGCTGCTTTCTGGCCAGTTGGCTCCCAGCCTGTACTGACGAATGTGGTTATCCCATTTCAGATGCAGGGCTTTTGCGTTTGCTTTCATTGAACTTAATGAGATTCTTCTCAGTTTACTTCTGTAGCCTGCCAAGAGACCTCTGGCTAGCAGCTCTGCCTTCCAGTGTACTGACAAGTCCCCCAGTTTGTTATTATCTGGGCTTTTATTAAAGACATTAAATGATATTGGCCTTAGTTTTGATCCCTGGGGGATGTGTCTGCTGACTGACTGCCAGTTGGACTTTATGCCATTGATCACAATCCTCTGAGCCTGGTGGTCCAACCAATTATCCACCCCTTGTGTTCCACCTACCCAAACCTTATCTTCTCGGTTTGACTACAAGGGTAGAGTGGGAGGCTGTGTCACAGGCCACGCTAAAGTCGAGGGATATGATTTGTTTCTTCCCCTCCTCCACAGAACCAGTCATTTCATCACAGGAAGCTGTCTGGTTCATCAGATACCATTTGCGCTTGATAAATCAAGCAGGCTGTTCCCACTCCCCTTCTATCCATGGAGAACAATTACTGCTAAAACTGTTATGCCATCTGCTTTTAATAAGAAGATAAAAACAGATCAGCATTTGAAAGGCTACGTATTAAGTGTGGCTCTCCCTTTACCAATGCATTCTTGCCCCTTCACTTGTCGTCATAGAGGTTTCTGTTGAGCACAGAATGTGCCCTACCTTTGGTGTCTTTTATACTTCAATAAAGTACCGCACTTTACGATAATTGAGAAAAAATATACTGGAGACGAGACCTTTTTCTTTCAACACAAATCCACATAAAAGAGGTAAGAGGCATAAAGTGTACTTTCTAGTTCAACGATGATCCTTGCTTGCTTGAAACCTTGCTAAAAAGATGGACACTGGTCACAGCTTCACAAAGGCTTGACTAGAATTTATATTAGCCGGTATATGGTAGCTCTTAACAGTACAGAGTTAGTCTTGAGTGGTCACAGAAGAAAGGCAATGCTGGCTGGCTAAGCTAAGGGGTTTTTTTTTTAGTTAAATAGCTAAAAAAGAGGAAAGGTCTGACAATTAGGCACTGAAGAAAAAGAAGGAAGTTGACGAAAAGAACATGTGTTCCTGCCTGGAGTTTGAGACAGACCCAGACAGTGAATAGAAGTGCTCGCTGGTTGTGCTCCATTCTCCCCCACAGAGCTCGAGGCTTGCACAGGTGATCACTATGAATGGTGCAAAAGTAGCATTTCTTTAAATAACATTTTGTTTAAATGTATAGCTCTTGAAATTCAACATGATACAGCTATGTCTTTGTTCCTGCG
>VYZM01011920.1:74091-103100 GCA_013398915.1 Dromas ardeola | reverse complement strand
CGATACTTTTCTTCTCGTGAAGGTGTGCAAGCTTTTTACTAGAACCACATTAATGATTGTAACTCTGGTAAACTGAATCACCTTTTTAAATGTCAGTTTCTATTTGCTTTTTGGCTCACTGAGCGATAAAGTGGCTGCTCACAGGTGTGGTTGTATTTCTGGTACTACCATTTCTCCCACCTGTACATGCACATGAGTCTTTCGTTGTCATCACTTCTGACTTTTCTTTACATTGGTAGGGTCAGTTGGCAATTTCTATTGCCTGGTCTTTCTCAGGTTTGGTTTCTTTGTTTGACTTTATCTACTTGGAAAATGGTAGCAACAGCTGTTTAAAACAATACTGTCCCTGTACACTGTTCCATTTGAAAAAAACAACAACAAAACAAAAAGTGCTCCTGAAGAACAGGATTATGTATAGTGCAGATGGCATCTTTCTTATTCAGTGATTAGATTATCTGTTCATGCTTTTCAGAAGGTATGAGAACAGCCTTATGAAACATTTATATTATGGAGCATGTATCTTATCATATTGGACATCTGAAGACACTTTTGATAAATGCTTTCTCATCACAGTCGTCTTTTTTTTGTGTGTGTGTGCTTAAATGGTAGCAATTAGCTCTACAGGAAAACCTCCCCATTTTCAGGTGAGTAATAGTGTGTATTTGCTGATGAATCAGGTGTCACCTGGGACTGAAGAAGCACTAAGTGCGAGATCTGAGTCATTTCCTGGGGCTCTCAGGGTTGGTCTTACCACTGGCTTGTGATGGTGAGCAGCAATAGTTAACTTCAGGTGACTATATCTGAAAGTTAGGAATGTGTTAAATTCTTGATCTGTAGGAAAAAAAATGTAACATTTTATCTGTACTTGCTGCATATGAAATCACCAAGACATGTTAGAAACTAGCCACATCACTTTACCAAAGTTGGGGGAAACGCTAATAAGACTGCATATGTAAGGATTCACATCTGCATGTTACAGTTTGGACTGCTTTAGGATGTAAGTGCGCTCCAGAGGAGGGCACCAATATCCGAAAGTGGCAGTGGAACTGCTATAACAAACCACTTGGTGGCCTGGTAGCCAGAACTCGCTGAGGTCAGGCTCTGAGTAATAGCCCTTACAATGTCTAGAAGCCCCAGTGAGATCAGCTGCTCTGATCAGGTTTAAAATATGTACTTATTAAAGTGCATTTATCTCACAACTGCATAAACATTCTGATATTATTGCTGCTGAATGAAACAAAGCATCCTCTATTTTCTTGTAGCTTGCACTTGCATTAGAGGACTTTCATATGCCAATTGTAGGGCAACTAATGAAATTGGCCTCTGCCATTCATTAAAATCAGTAGCTCTTCAGGGTTTGTTTTTTTTGTTGTTTTGCCCCTCACAGTTGTCAGGAAAATTTGCATGCCAATTTAGACATCTTAAACACAGACTGAACAGTTGCCTGAAAATAAACTATTAAAATGTCATCTCTCTGCGCATGTTTGGGTAAACAATTGTTTTTGTAATTTTTTTTCCAAATTTTTTTGCCTCAGACGTTTTTATTCCCTTCTGAGATAGGAAAGTTCAGCTATTGAACAGGCAGGTTAGTGTTTCAGCTTGCTAGCTTCACACCATGTGTTACAATTGCACCAATATGATTAGAAGAAAAATGCACCATTGTAACTCTGCAGAGTAGTTTTTATGAGAGTGCCTCTGTGTTGGCTTATAGCATGGGGGAAAGCATTGTTCTCTTGTTTTGCTTTTAGAAAACAAAATAACAGAATATGGAGCAAAATCATGGGAAGAGGTATCCACTTTTATATAAATCATTGACATAATGCCACTTACACAGAGGTGGCTGACAAATTTTGTTTTGAAGGCATTCACCTTTGTGAAAATGGAGCAGGCTTTAATGGTGAGTTCAGTAAATCCTTTCAAATCACTTTTTCTCTGAGAATAATAATAAAGAACCATGATCATTGCTTAGTGCACATGAACATTGTGAAAGGGAAATGATCATCTCAGTAAGGGTCTGCTCCTCCCTTCCTGATAATGGATGCTAAAGTCAAAGCAAGCAGTGAATGGGAGCAGTTTCCATTTGTGTTGGAGACATCATTGTGTGATTTTTTTTTTTTTCCTTGTTATTGGAGTGAATTAGTTTCGGTTAGCTTTTTTTAAGATGCTCCTGACTTGTGTTTTATTGTTTCAGTGTTAATTTAGGTGTATTGGCTTGTTATTTATTGTATATTTTATGACAGTTGTTTGGGTTCAGTTTAGACAGTTTCTTGAAAAATGACTGACAGCTAGAATATTTCAGAAACCAGTTGATCTTCTCTTTAGATTTTGTGTTTTGTGGTTGTTAAGGTAGCTAGTGAAAGTGGGAAATGGATCCTTATTTTAGTCCTCTTAAAATGCCTCAGGAAAAATCATAAATTGGTTATAATAGGTGTTCTGAAGTTGCTTTCTTAAAAATATTCAGAAAAGGATTGTAAAAATTTCAGTGTTTGTTTTTCGGCTCTAGGATGATCTTTTTATGAGAACATAGAGAAATATTGAGGATTTTTTCATGTTTAAAAAGTAATTTTACTAAAATATAATTGACAGTTATCTACTAGTTTGGTTTATATTCGAGAGAGTTAGTCGCCTGCTGAAAGGAAGGTCTGACATTGGACAATAGGTGAACAAGTCCCTGGGATAGTACTGTGGCTTTCTGAAAATGTCGTTGTTCCTGACCTATGATTTTGATATCAAAATTTAGCATTTAGCTTTCTGTTGCTTCCTGATAATTGTCTTGCATGAGAATTGAAGTTGCTGAGAGTTGATGGGCAAAGTCTGCCTCCTAAAATCAAGTATTTTAAAATATATTTTAGTGGTAGTGCCAGAGGAATGTTGTTGAATTTGTATTTACTGGATTTCTTTGAGGGAGGGAGAAACATTTTATGCTACAAAAGTGTAAAAATGTTTTGCAAGAACCATTATTGGTGAAAACCTTTTTTTACTGAGTTGCAGCTTTCTGATTTACTGGGGCAAGGAAAGATGATCCGTCTTTAGATTATGGCTTTCCTTTGCAATTTTTGCAGTGTTATGTTCATGTAACTCTAACCCAAAGTCTCCGATAGTTCTTCTTTTTCAAAGAAAAAACACAGGGAAGATACCTATTTGCCACTCGAGTTATTTTAAAAATCTATTTATGCCTGCTGTTATTTTGGAGTACAATCTGCCTGCATATCTCCCATTAAAAAATAATTAAAGATGAAAGGGTTTTAATCCAAGTTCTTAAATGACTGTATTTTGTTGATATAAAAGTGGGAAAGCTCATTTTTTTGAATTTTTTTAAAATCTGTTTTTGTTCAAGATTTGCAAAGATGACTAATTCTTGTAAGAAAGTCTTCTTGCGTTGTCTTTGGTGAGGTATGAGAAAAGGAGGTAATTTCTGGATTTTGAGCGTGTTGAGAAAAAAACACCTTGAGGTGCCTTAATATGGTTCTAAAAATTAACATATACTTCCCAATTGTCCCTCCTTCCTGTATCTTTAAATCCAAGGTCATTACTTAAAATGCAGTTACACTTTCACACATGCTGTCTTTCTCTCTCATGTGCTTTCTCATTTTGGAGGGAGATTTGGATCCATGGTGTTGTGGTGATGATGCTGGGTCTTGTTAAATCCTTGGACTATTATCCCCTTGCTGCTCTTCCACATGGCACCCTTGACACTGGAAGGGGCAACTGGTGCTTATCAGTCATGGTTATAAGGTTCAGGAGCTGAGGAACAAGGGCATACAGGCCAAGGGTTTTCTCCTTGATCCTCCTGCAGACTTGAAGAACTGCACGGATCCTGGAGGTCAACAACTGGTTGCACAGCTGGTGCTCACAGCAGGCATTTGGTTTTTACAGCCACGGGGACCCTCTTTGAGGATGAAGGACTGCTCAGAAGGGACTGCATCTACCTGACCAAGTAGAGCAAAAGCATCGTTGCCAACAGGCTGGCCAGCCTGGCGAGGAGAGCTTTTAAACTAGGAGCAATGAGGGAGGGAGATGACATCCCACAGACAAGTGAGGAAGTGGTGGACCGAGTTGGCAAGCAAAGAGTTCAGGGTGATGTGGACAAGAGGAACCTTGGAAACAGCACAACAGGGCTGAAGGCAGAAGTTCATTCAATAGAGGATTGTGGAAAATAATCCTTCAGCAAATACTGGTTTTTGCTTGGTGTCTAACATGGCGAGTCTTCGTTAGACTCAAGATTTTAATAAGACTTAGTATCAAATGTTTGTAGCATTCTTTTTTTTTTTTTATACAGTCTTATAGTGAGGAACTATTTTTGGCACATTTTTATCTTGATGATGTGATCAGTGTCTTGCCTTATCTTCACATATCCTAGAATATTTTAGGTTGGAAGGGACCCATAAAGATCATCAAGTTAAATCCTTGCTCCTCACAGGACTACCGAAAACAAAACCATATGACTAAAACCATTGTCTAGACGCGTCTTGAACTCCTGACAGGCATCGATAGCGAAGGTAATACTAAGCTAGAACTAGTAAAAACAAAAAAGTATTCTTACTTTTTTGTGCACATACTGTTGTGCGTGGAGGTTTTTCAACCCCTGTGGCGTTTGCTAAATGCACGTATTTTTCAAATAAAACAGAGAAATCAAACTGACTGCAGGAAATCATGTCCCTGCTCTTGATAGTTGCCCTTCCTGATCACTGTTTTGTGATGATGACTTAAGCTTCAATTTGTCTTCCACAAAACCATACACTTCGTAAGTGAATACAGGTTTTTTTGTTTGTTAGCTCGTTTTTTTTTAAATTTACTTAATTGGGAGTTAAAAGGTGTCATAACAGTGTTGTACAATCATACAATCTATTTTGTGTCTTCATCAGTTTCCTTTAACTAAAAAAACTGACTTCCATGCCAACTGTATTTCAAAACTGTTGAAAAGAAATCTTTATTTACATTTTGAAGAGGGCGATCATGTTTTGATTATTTTGTAAATATCACCTCATAAATCTTGACATTTGAAAATATTTTCTTTTAAGTGATGTTTGTGCATTTATTTACACCATGCAGAGGACCTGTGTTCCTTCTGGGAGCACAGAGTAATAAAACTCAGTTTCTTTCAAGATCATGAATTTAATATTGGCCTAAAAACTCAAACAGGGAAGAGGAAAAGCTTGTGTCATTCAGTTACAGGGTCCATAATTTACATTACGTAGCAAACCTTGTTTCTCCCCATTAAAACTGGGAGTGGAGAGCTGCATGGTGGATCAGATCCGAAAGCCGTTCTGGTTCAGTTCTCTCCCTCTCTCTCCCCTCACGTCATTAAAATGGATTATTTTTAGGCCCACTCCCACCCCTCGTTTGGCTTCTTGGGGACCCAAGAAGTGTTCGGGGCAGCCCAGCTTGAGAGGATGGTGAAGAGGGGGGACACAGGCCTTGGGGATGGGACAAGGCTGTAGCCATGGTGGAGTGCACTCTAATGAGGAGCTGAAACATCAGGTTTTCTGGTTAAAATACCATGCCACTTTTGAAAGACAAAGGTGTCTCTCAGTAACCCACCACACCCCAAAAAACCCCAAACCCTTTTTGTATGAGATTTAAGTAACACTTGATAATTTTATCACGGTGCAGAAACAAATGCATTGGTCACTGCCGTGGTCATAATCTCCTTTGAACCTACAGGTCTTGCAGGTAAATAAAATGTATTTTAATATCAGATGATTTGAGTGTAAAATTTTTCTTAGATTTGGCCTAGAAATAGAATTCACAAAGCTAGAGACTGCTGAGTGACCCGAAGCAGTGAAAATTATCTTCCTTCCAAATCAGTATATTAGGAAAAAAATCCCTTCTAAAATTAACTACTCAGTGTTGTATTTAATTCTTCTTTTAATTCTTGGCAAATAAGCGTAAAAATCTGCCTTTTAAATGCTGAAGGTGTCTTGGTAGTTTTTAGGGAGTTGAAGGGGTGTAATTTTGAATGTAAAGTGGTTTGGTTTTTTTTTTGTGAGCTTTCTTTCTCATGAGCTAAGACTTGGGAAATGAAAATTAAATTCAAGAAGCTAAAAGTCCATTTTTGGTGTGCGGTGGCAATTGTTTCGGGGCATGTTTCCTACTCATAAAGCTCAGATGGGGTTTGGGTTAGTGTAATGTGTCACTGTGAGTAGAACAGCAAGAAAGTCTTAAAGTTGTCTACTCTTTTAGGAGTGCTTTTTTTTCTTCTTTTTTTTTTTTTTTTTGTCGTATACTCAACCCAAAGCAAGCTGTTAAAAGATACTTTTTTTGCTCAGTAAAGCCAGTCTTCAACTACTTATACATCTGGGTCATTTCTATATGTTGGCGTATTTATTTTTCACACTGAAGGACTGGTTCTTGCACATAATGGAATTAAGAATGAAATACCAGAAGTGAAATTCTGGCCTCCTCGCAATCTGGTTTGCTGCTGGGGAACTGGGCAGAGCTAAACTGTCATGTTGGGTGCTGAGTTCCTTCTCTCTGTGTTTAGCTGGCACGATAATGCTTCAGCATTTTGTAGCCCACGTAGTCAACGTGTGTTACACTTTGCTTCTGCTGGCCTGCAGAGTCAACCAGTTATTGACAAGGGAAACCTTATCTGTTTTATATTAAAAAAAGGTAACGCTGGCTGCAGAGTCAGGATATCAGCTGTGCTGGGGTTTTGTCAAAAACACCTGTCCCCTGTCAACTGGAGTACTGCAAAAGCCAGAAGGTTTTCACAGCTGGGGGCCCAGAAAATATGGTTTTTTGCTGATAAGGTGGCAGATTCGTTTATTTCTAATAGTTTTATATCATTCTTAGGCCTGACACTTTTATAGTGAATATTTTTGAGATGCTCTGTAATAACTTTCATTTTATAATATATTCCACTCAAAACACCTTCTAGGTAGTGGGACGAGGAAAATAATATTTAGATGAATATTTGATTTTTTTACTTATTTAAGACACTCTAAGTATCTTCTTGTTCCTGGACCACTCCAGGCATCCTTTTGTGTGATGAAGCAGATTTGGACATTGCTTCAGGCATGTTTTATTTATCGTTTTTGTTTAAAAAAACCTCCGTAAGCAGCAAGCAAATGCAGCATCAGACAGCCAGTGGTTGGTGGGAGTCTGGGAAAGGGCTGTACTCTCTCCTCTGAGTATCACGACATCAGGTAACTTCTGCACTGAATCATGGTTTGGAATGGTGAAGTCTTCTAAATGTGCTCCTTTGTGGCCGGCTATTTCTAGGTTGCCCACAGAGAAGTGTTTTGCTTCCTTTGCTGTTCAGTGCTGCTTGGTAAAAGTGCCCAGAGGCGGCTGTGCAGCCCAGTGCCCTGCAGAAACCCTCCTGGCGTTGCTTTGAGGCAAGTTTGGAGTGCAGCTGTCCATCGCATTGTGCCCCCCATGGAGAGCTGCCACCTCTTTTACCTCCCTTCTCTCTCCTTCTGTGGCTAAAAAGTGCAAATCAGCAGGTTCACTGCTACAGACAGTCCTGTATAGGTCCCTAAGGAGGACTCAAGGCTGAGGAGCTCTAATAACTCGGGCAGTGGCAAGCTTTTTATTCATTACAAACTGCCAAACTCAAACCTGCTGTAATGAGAGGTTCAATGTACAAGGTTGAAAGGAAATTTTTGCCTGAAAAAAGCCCAAAATAGTTGCAATCCCTTCTCCCTGACCAGTGGATTGTTATTTTGCACTTTTTTCAATGATGATAGTTTGGGGTTTTTTCCTTCTGAACTATTGTGCATCATTCTGTAAATATTTGCTAGTTTTTGCATCTCTATTGTGCTTTTAGCATAGATCGAGTATTCAGATGCTGTCGTGATTTAACCCCATGTGGCAACTAAGCACCATGCAGCCTCTTGCTCACTCCCCCCCTGAGTGGGATGGAGGAGAGAATCGGAAGGGTAAAAGTGAGAGAACTCGTGGGCTGAGATAAAGGCAATTTAATAGGTAAAGCAACAGCCGTGCACACAAGCCAAGAAAAACAAGGAGTTCATTCCCTGCTTCCCATGGATCGGGAGCGGTTCAGCTATATCCAGGAAAGCAGGGCTCCATCACATGTAATGGTTACTTGGGAAGACAAATGTCGTAACTCCAAACATCCCCCCCCCTTCCTCCTTCTTCCCCCAGCTTTATATGCTGAGCATGACATCATATGGCACGGGACACTTCTCTGGTCAGTTGGGTCAGCTGTCCCGGTTGTGTCCCCTCACAACTTCTTGTGCACCCCCAGCCTGCTCGCTGTCAGGGTGGTGTGAGGAGCGTAAAAGGCCTTGACTCTGTGTAAGCCCTGCTCAGCAATAACCAAAACATACCTGTGTTATCAACGCTGTTTCCAGCACAAATCCAAAACACAATCCCATAATAGCTGCTATGAAGAAAATTAACTACCCCAGCCTAAACCAGCACAGATGCTTAGGTGACATTTTTATCACTTTCTGTTGGATATCTAGATGAATTCTTTTCAGATGTTATCAATATGCTAGAATACAGAAGTGATTTCATTAGCAGAAGGAAACAGGATTACTTTTGTACGCTTTTTTTATTCTTACTTTCAGAAGGACCTCAGGTGGTGGTATTTGAAAAGTACTAGTCTGCTGGGGTTAGACACTGCCATTGTTCAGTGTATTTATGAAGCCCTTAAGGAGATGCACTGAGAGTTGAGGCTGCAGCATCAACGTTGTGTTTATGACTTAAACCACATCCTTTTCTTCAGTTCAGCAGGTGGCTAAAACAAGTGCTTAAAGGAAAGTAAATTAGCAAACAGTCTAGATAGGATAAAGGTGATGAGTGGACTGTGAAAGCATCAGTATTGATAGCTGTCACTCCTCAGACTCTTCTGGAAATGTGCTTAAACACATTTTGTAAAAGAGATTTGCTATTGGGCTCGATGTCCAAAGTCCCTATTTTTGGTTTTGTTCATTGAGCATTGTTACGGTTCCTTTCTGATTCATGAGGTCAAGAGCTGCATCCATCAATGTGCCCGCCAGATGCTGTTTGCAGTAGCACTGTAGAAAAACCGCCCTGGTTCAGAGCGGGCAGCACATGTGCTTTAATAACTCTAGTTTCAGGTCAGGCGTTCTGGAGGCCGTCAAAACTCGGTGTGTTGCCAAGTGCGGTTTTAGATCCTTATATTGATCTTCACGGTTTTGCACTGTGTGCGCGCCACTGTGCTGCTTGTACAGCTGATGTGGTGGTGGTTGCCCTGCTCCGTGGAACCGGGGTGGGACTGAGGGAGGAAACAGCAAGTCATAGCTCTGTCCGTACTTGTCTGAATTTTAGGTGATTCACAGTCAGGTTTCCTGTGTACGGTTTCGGGATTAATGTGCACAGAGTGAAAGTCACGCTACAGGATTCTTGCTTCAAATTGAAAATATTGACCCTGGAGCGTGTTTTTGTGTCTCGTCTTAACTTGTTTTGCAAATTCTTTGCTGTTTTATGAGAATTCCTGATTCTGACAGCGTCTTAGAGTACCTACGTAGTAACAGGTCACTCACGTAGCTTTTCCTGTCCCTCTGCTGCCGTGTAAAGGGTACGTGAATTTGGGTTCGTTGGGTTTTTTTCAGTTCACAATATTCATGGGAAAACCTTGATTCTTGCACAGGGTTGTCTGTCCTGGTTTTTATTTTGTTTTGTTTCTCAAATTAACTCTGTCTTTTTAGCACTTTACTACCAAATGCAATTAGCCTCTGTCAGTGGTATGGACACAGTAATGTGATCACTTGTTTTCTCCCTGTAGCATGCTTGAACCTCAGCATTAGGGGAATATTCTACAGACTAGTAGAAGCTGCCTAGTAGCATACTGTGGATCCATTAGTTGTGTTTTATCTGTTACATTCTGAGTTGAAGAGATTTTAGTTCAGTTATAAAATACGAGAACCACAGAGTGGTGAGGAACCTTTTCTCAAAATGAAACAGAACTGCTATAAAGGCAAGATATCCTGTGTATTAACCCAATTTGTAAGAACTTCTCCACAAACAGAAGTAGTTTTTTAAATGCCTTTTGGAAACAGAGGGGAACACATAGCAAAATAGTGTGGAACTGGTGATGGGGACTGTAGCAGTTTTTTGAGTTGGAATTCAGTGTTTTTTACTGTAACCTCTCAGTATCTTAAGATTTTAAAATAGACTGAATGCATTTCTTCAAAGACCTGGATAATGTGTTTGAAGCATCTCAAACCTTTTTCAAAGGGCCTTTGTCTGCCTTGGGGGTTAGTGATGGGATCCTTTTGTTTGAAACTTCTTTTGAAATTCCCAGTCTGTGACGTTAGCAGCAGTAGCACTGTACTGTTGAAGCTGAGAGGAACAGATAACTGTCCTTGGAAAACTTGACCCCTCTCTCTTTCCATCACTCTGTCATTTTTTTAATTCTTTTACCTTAAATAAGATTTTGACGCATGCACAGGAACATAGGAATAATTATTCTATATAGAAGTTACCGAGTAGAGGATATTTTTAGTATTGTATTTCAGAAACAATGTAAAGAGTCTGTAGAGGTGAAAATTAAACTTGGAATATGAGGTGTAGGAGAAAACTGGAGATAATGATTATGATTAGCTTGCTGTTTAAAAAAGTTATTTTATTTATCTGAAAATTAATAGGAAAAATTGAATCCTTTTCATGACTAGTGGGGACTGAAGAACAAACTGATGTAGGAGTTCCTGGAATGCTTTCAAGAGCTTGAAGCTGTAGAGATAAGAGGAGCCCAGCTTCAGTCTGGCGTAACCCTGTTCTGAATGATGTCAGTCGTCTTGCGAGGGGCGTATGAATTAGCCCATATGGCATTGTAAAATTCACCATTCACGTTCTGTGCAAGAAGCTGGTGCCTGCTAGTATGTGTATGAGTTTCTGTATTAATGAAAAGGGGGTTGGAAAATCTCCACAGTTAAAAAGAATTAATGGGTGAGTTCAGGAAGGTGTTTGACATTAACATACTCGTTAATGCAGGTCCAGGAGATCTCTGCCCACCTGAAGAGGGCCAACTGCCGTTCCATGCATTCTTGCTGCTAATAAGGGTTGTCCACAGCATCTCGTCTGTTTGTGTTAAACTGTGCGTGTAAAATTCCCCACAATGGATGGGAGCTAAAAACTTTTGAGACTGATGGAGGTCTCCGAGAAGAAAATAACAAGGAACTTCTCCAGCTTTCATGAAAGCAACATTGTTAGTACGTAATCTGGGGATGCAGAATCCAAAAGTGACAAAGAAAACAATCACAGGACTTACGTCCTGTCCTGCCAATTGCAACAGTATTTGATATTTGGAGAAACATTTGTGCATTAGATGAACTTATTGATACGTGGTGCTCAATCATGTTACTGTCACATTTTTGAAGGAGCATATATCCATGATTTAAAGATTTTTCTTTTTTTTTTTTTTTTTCCCTGGAATTCTGTGGAAGATCAGTTAGCTCTGTTGAGAAGAGGCAACATATATAATGTCCTGAAGGTATACCGTAACCTGATCATCATACATACGTTTTGTGGACATTAAATGAAAGTTAGCCTTGCATGGTAGAATTTAGGAAGGTTAGGAATTGGAAGGTTAGGAATATTTTGCTGAGTTCTTCAGCCAAGTCTGGAGTATGATCTACTGCTGTGGATATAGTTTAGATTATCAAGATTGTTATTGCCTGCAACAAAATGGAGGTTTATTGCCAGTCAAATCTGGTTTTATCCACTAGAAACTCTTGTCTGTCTTTTGAGGTCGTGTCTGTTATATATCTTAATTTCATAACTGTAGCATAGGGGAAGAATCAAGTGTTTTACCATGCCTCTAGTTCTGCTAGGTGTCGTGGACTTAAGTGCAAAGAAGGTAACGTGCTATGGACAGGAATGAATGAATGAATAAGAATGAGAGAAGGAACTGGAGAAATAGCTATGCTGCCAAAGCAGCAGTTCATGCACCCACGGTCTGTGTTGTCTTGCTGAAGTTAGAACTTTTGATGTCAGTGTGGCACTTTTCTGAAAATAAAGGAAATTTCAATCTGTTTTCATTTGTGCCACGGGGACGGAGGTAAACATAACTACATGAGTACATAATAAGAACCCAGAGTAGATTGTAAAAGGGAAGAATGAGAGCACAGACAATACGAATCTCTGCTTCACATTGGAGTTCTTTAATTCTCTTTTAGATATAACACTTCTTGAATAACTGTTTGATTTCCGATGAAAATCTTTAACTTCTCTGTGTGTTTTCGTCATTTGCAAAATGAAGTCACTGAGTAACAGTTTTATGGTCAAAGGAAAAGAAACAAACCTTTCCAAACTAGTATGCAAAAATGGCAAGGTAGTTAAAAAGCTGCCTTGAATACTCCAGAGTACAACTTTCCATTTCCAGGTTCTATGTTTTCTTGAGGACATAGCTGCCTCAGTAAATGTAATATGCTTCACTGCACTTTTTAAGCTGGCCTGGTACTGTAGTGCCTGCAGAACACAGCTCATTGTAACTCAACATTTTTTAGTATTTTCCACTTAGATCATCTAAACAGGCACCAAAAGCAGCAAAATGCAAATAGCCTTGCTTCTTGCACTTGGTTTACATAGCCAAACATTACTTTTGATATTGCTGTTTGTTTGTTGCAAATATTTTGATAGCTACCCATTATTTGTGTATTTACCTATCAAAGTTTTAAAATGTTGTGTAATATGGAGACTGAGATCACTTGGTCAATAACGGGAAGCCAGGCGAACTGAGTCACAAGGCATTGCTGAGCAGCTACAATGGGAAGCAGGGCCAAAAAGGTCTTGTAAAACTGTGGCAGATTATAATGCAATTTCTCATTTTTATCAGAGCTGAGTTAAGAGCAGCTGTATATGTACATATTCACTTATATACAGTTGCAGCATACATACACATCTTGTTTTGTAACTGCTTTATGAAATGATAGTAGTATTTCTAGTCTGTGACCAGCTGTTACGATGCAGTAGATGCTGGCTTGCTACTTAGGTGTTTTTTGGTATTTTGGAAAGCGAGTGGCCCAATTCACGTAAGAAAGGCAACTTTCTTACTGCATTGGTAGTGATCTTGGTGCTCTGTGGTTTCTCTCCCAATGTCAGAACACCTGCAGAACGGGGCACGTCCTCACTTTTTCTAAGGTACAGGTTGGAGGCCTTAGTTCAGAGGAGGGTCTGAGCACATTGAGAGTGCCCATCTCATCTCAAGAAACTTGACTTGAGTTCCAGTTTAACGATAATTTTTGTGGTGGTTGAGTAGATGCGTTTTGGGGAGTGAAAGTAAGTTTTTGTGAATTTAGGCCTATATAATATTTATTTCATGCTAAAATCAGGTGTAATCGATAGTTCTTGGGAACTGATACTGTAATATAAACCTATTTTGCCTATCACTTCTGAACGTGCATTGAGTACTCAACCTGAAAGTAAGAGCTAGTTAGAATTATATTTACTATGTTATGTACAAAGGGCCTTTATTTTATAATCAACCGTAGGCATTTTATAACTGTAGGTAAGGAATCCTTCCTGGCACAGTTCAAGCAGTGTAAGGGAATGTGTTTTCAATTTTTCTGTTCATTGATTGGAAGGATGGAGACACTTAAGAATTTTTAGGACACTGGAAAAAAGAATTAAGCACCTGGCTAAATCTTGTCTTTTAAAATGCTGGTTTATAATATGACTTGTTTTAGAGCATCTGGATCATCAGTTTTTCTTTCTCGTATTTTTTTTGGTAATACGAATACTAGATATGCCAGTAATAATGTGTTGGGTAAATTATTTTAGTGCAAGTAATAAAGCAAAAGACATCTTTTCAAAGGTTACATTCTCTGTGAGAAGCCATGCCAAGTGGATTTACATCCAACTGTGTACTGTTATGTTTTAGGCTGATACATCACACAACTTTCCTGTCAGCATCTTGGAGCTGACGTCTGTCAACACCAACATTGTGGCTTATCCAGGGAGCAGACAGCACAGCTGCTGCGTAGTTCTTCCCAGTGATTTAACTCGAACCAAAATATCTCAGGGGTCAGTCTTTCTAATTTCCCTGAGACTGCCAAACCCATGTTTTTAAAGTAAGGGATGCAAACATCTCCCCAGTAAGAACTTGGAGTGACAACTCATTTCATAGGCACCGCTGAGTATCTCTTGGAGAGCGTTTTGCTGCTACTGCTCTTGGTGCCTTGCAGCAGGTTACAGACTTTCAGCTGTTTCCCAAGAGGAACAAGAGCATGAGGAACAGCAATCCCTCTCCTTCTGCACCACCAGCTTTACCATACACTCAATATGGTGGAATACATTTGAAAATGGAGCTAACAAGCACTATCTTTACACAACCGAGAGCAATAGCTCTGATCAGGAGTTCAGCTGTCCCCTTCATCTGGGAAAGCCTGAACTTGGTTTGATCATCTAATTGTATGAATTTTGTCTCATACACGATGGCACAGTTTTTAGTAGCTTTTTGCTTTGGGATTGGCTCACTCTGCTGTAGCAGATGTCCTCTTCTGCTTTTTTCAGAGTTGAAGGCTGTTCTCCATCTCTTTCTACAAAGAAGATGTAGTTGAGTTGCTGCTCACTATAGAGCAACTAAAATAGGATGGAGAACCCAACTTGAGTGCAGCTTACTGAATCAGTGGCCCCTACATGCAAGTGGTTCTGTAAACCAGTACAGGTGGTGTGGACCTTGGCATGTGTGCCTTGTGTGTGTTGACAGCACGTAACGCATTGCCAACTGGCTGGCTTCACAACTTACGAATGATATCTGCAGGGACAGGGCTTAAGTATTTGTGCTGATCAGAAAATTGTTTACCCAAAGCAAGTTGTCTCCCGGTACAGGCACTGCTAGTTTCTAACTGGGTCCCTCCATCTTCCCAGGGGACACTAGTTAAGCCAAACCGAGGTGAGCATCTGCTAAAACTGACTTGTCTCCTCAGCTTTGAAAGAGGCATAGCTGATGGGTTTTCTGCATGGGATGCTCAGGTTGGTGCCTTGGGAGAGTGCAGAATCCTTTCTCTTCTGCAGGTTTTTCTTCCTCTGAAACAGTTTCTCCTTTCTTTCCTGTTCTCTTGCTGTTTCTGTTCTTGACTGTTGCTGTGTGACACCAGTAGGCTTCCTAGGTCTTTTTTCCTAACAAAGCTGTCTTCCTTCAAAGTCTCTTGAGTTTATGTGCCCTAAGTTTGTACTCCAGTCTTCTGTACAGAGGTCGACAGACTTAATCTACCTGTCGTCTTATATCTTCTGTGTGGTTGTTAATAGAGGGAAATAAGAGAGCACTTACAGTTTGGAAGCGTGCTATGTTTCTGAGGGCAGATCCGTTACTTTTCATGGACAGATTGTATAGCAGCATTTTCAAAACATAAGTCAGAATTTATAAATCACACAAAGGTAATTTCTCCAAAACGTCACACAAAGTGTTCTGATGGAGCATGTCCTTGAATAGAGCAATATCCGTCCTTTAAAAAGCATAAGCATACAACATTTCCCTTTTTTCCCTTCCTCAACTCTTAGTCAACTCTTTCCAGTAATATTTAATATTGCATGAGTCACTTCATATCCATCACTTTTAACAGCTGACTGCGTATACAGTTTACTATCTGCATTGCTGCAAGCTTGCCTATACATTTCTCTCTAGTACCAAAGTAAAACATTTTAAAATCACGAGTTATTTTTTCTTTAGTAGCAATATAAATATTTAAAACTCAGTGTTTCACAGGTTATGTTTCCTTTAGTCTTTTCTAGCTAGGGAATGAAATGCTTTGACTTCTGGTAGTTTAGGTGCTGAAGCTGTCGACTGATCTCTGGGCCCAGTCTAACACCAGGTAGCGCATTGGCAGATTTGATTCAGAAATAGATAAATACTTGTGCTTTAAATGGTTAGGTACATGAATTGGTTAAAGACTTCAGGATGGCGGCTCCTAAGCTCTCTCTAGCTCGCTTACCTTTGCTCTGTAAGGAGAAATATTTGTGCACTATCTTCTGATCTCTTGTTTCACTAAGTCAACAATGGAAGATGTCAACAAATAGAAAATGAAATATGAGGAGGAAAAGTGGAAACGTACAAGGTTTCTTTCATGGTTCTTAAGATCTCTATTATTTAGATGACTTCTCTATCCCTCCATCTTACGTCCTCTAGACAGATTAAAACAAACTAAAAAAAAAAATTATCTGTGTTTTCTGAGAGTATTTTCCCCTCAATATTTTGCAAAACCACATATATATAGTAAAGGTACAAAAGCCCTCTGTGTTAATGATTCCGTATTCGTTAAGATGTAATGTGTGCATAATTAAGAAGTTTGAAGAATTTTTCTAGTTGATAACTATAAAATAAGACCTAATCTGAAGAAATGTTTGTTTTACAGAATGCTGAAACCAAGGTGGAGGAAGCAACTAAAGAGAGTCCAAAAGCAGCCAGACTGACACAGCAGTCTTCAGAGGATAATGAAGTATTTGGTGAGTTACTCAGACAACAAAAAAATGTTACTTGATCTGTTAGTTCAGAAAAGATAATTCCCACAAAGTCCTTGAGATCTGCTTAATGTTGGTGTGTAGCGTTTGAGTGCGGGCTGTACAGTGGAAAGGTGGAGGAAAGGACCAAGAAGAAAACAAAGAAGGATCAAAGGTCTAAAATTACATCATCTGCAATATACAGATTTGCAGTTGGTTACCACAGGGAAGAAAATCTTCAACAAAATTAAAGACGTATGCAGTAAGAGGGAAAATAAACTTTTCTCTGTCCATGATGAATAGGACAAGCAGTGAATTCTTTAAATTGCAGAAAGAAAGATTTGATTAAATGTTGGGAAGGGCAGTCCCAAAATGAATACTAAAACATCAGGATGCATCATCTGGGAAGTGTGGAGATTCATCCTTTAAAACAGGTCCGACAAGTAACTGTCTAAACTGACGTAATGTGGTTCATGTTGTGGCAGAAGGATAGACTAGATGACCTTTGAGGATACTTGGAGGCCTAGATTTTAGATGAGCTCCTTGTGATCGTTTTCTGTGCCTCTTCGTCCCCCACCTCCCCTTTAGGTTTGGCTGGTAGTTTTATTATTTGATCTGAAAGCAGTATTTGGCCTTTTCTTCTGCATTAGCATTTGGAAAAGAGGCAGGGAAACCTTGTTATTCCAACTTCATGTTGATTTTATGCTAGTAGAACTCCAATAAAAAAGCAGTAGTCTAACATTAATGCAGGAGAGGTGAGGGCAAGGCTGAAAATTTATCAGTTGGTGTAGTATTTAGCTCCATTATGTTCTGGAGTGGAAACTCAAGATCTGCAGAAGTCATGTGGATTTCATTAAGGCTGACTAGCTTGAAAACTTTTGGATGAGTCAAATATTTTTGAATACAGTAAGGAATTTTTTCTTTCAAGGTACAAAAGGAATAGAGCATGAATAATTAAATCTTTCTTACTATGTATGGAAACAATGCTTGTGACCATTTAGACTTGTTTTTGTTTAAAATTGGCCTTCCTTAATGAGATAATGTAGTGTGATTGGTACATGAGCCTGAATTCCTGGTATGAACGTTTCAAACACTGATCATATAATGCCAGTGTCTGAAGAATCCACAAGTGGACTTAAGAACTAGCTTTCAACTTTATTAATTCAGTGGTGAGGCTATTAGCTCATTTCCTCTACATCTGCTCCACCAGTTATTTGCAGTAGATCCAGTGTTACTGGTTATAGAGCCCCGCGGCACTGTGTAACGTGCATCTCAAACTGTGTCCTTTCTCAGTTCAGATCTCTGGTTTTCCTTCTGTGAGAAGGATGGAGACAGCAAAGCTAAGAGACATCTGTCTGCCTCTTTCTAACAGCAAAATCTCAGGCTTTTAAACCTTCTATCTATGCTGATCGCTAGCCCGTGTACCAGTGAACTAAACCAGTAATTAGTCAAGCCTGTGGTCCATATGAGGACTGTGAACTTAAAAATGGGAATTAAAAGCCATGTAGGCTTAAACTCACCATCCAGTGATTCAGACCCTCACTACAGATTCTTTTACTAATTTAAGAAGGTCAACGTGCAGTGTACTACATGTTCTTTAAAGCTAATGATTTACTAACAAATTGCTAAATATTTTCTTGTTCCAAATCTGTGAACTGAACTGCTTATCTAAGATAACCAATAATCAACCTTTGATAACTTGGCACCACAAGGAGGAAAATTTCTTTCCAACTCCAAAACCAGTCAGACTACAGTGTCTTATATCAACCCTTTTACCACTTTCCAAATGAAAGTCTGGTTTGTTTATTGTTTTTAAGATTAGATCAAAATGGAAAAAAAAAAAAAAGGGAGGAAATATGGTGCAAATGGAGTCTGTAATCTTCTTTTTCACCCTGGTCAAGTGAGGAAATCAAAGTGGACTCAAGGTGCAAATGAAACCACTTTGGTGTGAGACTCCCTGAGTGTCAGGGAGAAAATTTTGGCAGATACAAGTTTTATGTCTCTGAGAATGACACTGTTGTATATACCTGCCTTTCCCTGCACTTCTGGCAATTTCTTAACATGTTCAAATCCATCTCATAGGGGATAAATGATAATCTTGAAACAGTTTTCCTTAGGTGAGTTATTTGTTGTCCTGTGACTTAAATGATTAGATTACAGGCCCTGCTCAGTTATTCTCCCACTGGCTTGATCTATTTCAAGCTGTCCCTCATTTCTTTCTTTCTCCCCAGTGATGTTAATTATAACGAGCATCAAGTATGCACCAGGAGTTGGTTAATTTATAGCTTTGGCTTTGACTAGAATTCCTCTTCTGAAGAATTTTAAATAGCCTTGGGTCTCTTTGAGCGGGTGCAGCGCAGCCTTCCTTCTTCACATAGATCGCTGTCTTCTGTGCCTTATTTCTGTGCTTTTCACAAAGATTGCTGTCCCCAGCTTTCTCTGGACAGTGCCACCCCCTACAGAAAGGTCAGCACAAGCAGCAGAGAAGTCAGTTCCTGCCTGACGAAGTCACTGAGGCCTCTTCAGAAAAGGGGGCAGCAGCCCTGGGGTGTGCAGCGGGCGCTCGGAGGAGTCGGGTCCCCCTGAAAGCACTGGTTGTCCCGCTCCGCTGAGCCACCCGGTGGCAGCAACTCCCAGTCCCTGGCAGCCACCAGCGTGCCCGGACTGCCAGGTCCAAGGCTCTTTAGCAAAGGAGACGGAACACTCTTGCCTTCCTCCTGTCTCCCCCCCTCTCCGAGGTTAGTGTTGTCTTGGAGCAGGTGACAAGATGGTTTATCAGGAGCAGGGAACCTTCTGTGCTGTGGGCAGCATGGAATAGGTGCAATTACTAGATACTGTTATACAGAAGTAGTCAGAGATGTGCAGTTTGAATACAGCAATGCTTTCTTTTTGAAAATACTTGCTTCCAGAGTAAGTGTGGTTTCTGCTGTTCCTAGTGTCCCTGCCAGCGGGGTACAGTTTTGGAGGCAAGCACAGTACTATTGAATGAAAATGTTGTGGTGATAAAGACCCAAGTGCGGATATGTCTCTTTCAAGTCTGCTAGACCAAATAACACTCTTTGTAAACACAAGTAAAGATTGATCCACTGCTGTGGAGGACCACTTGTGAGTAAACATGAATGTCTTAGTTTTCTTCTTCCTTTTCATATGAGTTGAAATTGGGAATTACCACTCTGGACGGTTTGGGGGTTTTTGTTTGTTTGGTTGGTTTTTTTTTGTTTTCTTTCATTTCTCTTTAATATTTATTTTTATACTGGCCTATAGCTGAAATGTCAGTATCAACAATGGAGCCGCATTGTACTAGCTGCTTTATTAAACAAACAAGTTAGGTATGTCCTGTTTTGAGAGCTAATTCTCAAAGGCGATGAACTTTTTATAGAAGAGGGTAGAGTGGAGAAATGGAGCAGAAGGGTAAGGATATGGGAGAGAAAAGAAATCTAGTCTGTACAGTAATGGTATTTGTAACTATGCAATTCTGAATTAACAAGAGGTAGTTTTGTTTGTCCTTTGAAAGGATTTTCTTGTGACACCCAACAGAGTTCTGTTGTCTGATATAGACTGAATATGCATCTGTGATGTGGAACTAGAATGTCTTGCTTGCTACAAACTTCTGTTGAACTTGCACGTAGTCAACATGGTCTCTGTTGCAACCAGTATGTAGTCAAAAAAGGATCGTGAATGACATCTCAGTCCAAGCAAGAGAAGAAAATTGCCAGGTAGAGTGCTGTGTGTTTAAAGAAATTGATTAGGAGGTGACTGCTGACTGTACTTCCAGAGATACTTTTCGGAAGTTTATTAGATCCATTGCTACTCTACAACTGTGAGGCAAAAGCAGGGGGACAAAGTGCCTGTCGTTCTGACTGGGAGGATTGGACCTCCTTTTGTTGCAATCCCTTACTGCGATAACTTGGAGAAGGACAAATGCAGATTTTTTTTTTTTTTAATTGATAATTTTTTTTCCATAGGGCTGAACTAGCATAAAATTACAAGTAAGGAATAATTCTTTGTGGGGAAACTGTGATATGACAGCATATTCCCTTTTCTGATAGCAGTGAAAAGTTGAAGTGTACTAACTTTTCAAGATACAGTAAGTCATAATCTTCTCAAACAGGAAAGTTTCATTTCTGTCTAGTAGATCAGTGCTAAAATTTTATCTGTGGAAGTGGTCGTGATTCTTCATGGCTTAGTGCTTTCCAGTGACCCCTGCTGTGTGGCTGTGTGTTGTACTGTGGGGTGTTGGGGATTTTGCTGTTGTTGTTGGGGTTTGGTGAGGGTGTTTTGTTTATATAAAAAAGGCAAATGTGGGAAAGTGACACTGAATGCAGCACCATCCGTCATTCCTCTGTTTCTAATTGCAGTGCTGGTACATCCTGAGGTATCTTTTGTATGCAGAGCTCAGGGATATAGCTAGAAACCATACATTCTGCACAATTCCACGGTGACCCTGACTCACCCTGATTCATTGCCTATGCTGATGCCTGCTTCTGTGTCCTACGCAGAATGTCCTGTGGATATTTGTGTAACTCTGTGCAGGTTCAAGAACTTCCATCTTCGTGATATTTCCATCTGTAATGGTTTGACAGATGTAGTCACACTCACTGTTGGCCTCCCTTAACATGGTAGGACAAGGGTACCGCAGTTGCTGCAGTCCCACCGTGTCCACACTTAGGAATTTTTCGGATGCTGGGTATTGGATACTAGTTTTGGTTTGGTTTTTGTTTGGGTTTTTTTTTCAGTTGGGGATTTAATGATGGTATATGAAGCCCATTCTCCCGAAATAGTAGGCAGTGTCGATCTCTTACAAATTAACAAGTGGTTGTACAGAATATACTTACAAGGTGGGAATGTATATGATTGTGTGTTGTATCTCTATGGATTTCACTCTCTTTTGTATCCATTTTTGCTTTT
Source organism: Dromas ardeola (assembly GCA_013398915.1). Classification (NCBI taxonomy): domain Eukaryota; kingdom Metazoa; phylum Chordata; class Aves; order Charadriiformes; family Dromadidae; genus Dromas; species Dromas ardeola. The sequence goes on along the minus strand of VYZM01011920.1, from coordinate 81,821 downwards.
CATTCTTGTTTATAAAAAGGAGGGGACAGAATGCAAAAGGAGGAGCTGGAAGGCATTTGGCAGCTCCTGGCTGCACAATGCCTTTATCAGGAGGTGATGTGGTCATGTCAGGAGCTTCCTAAAAGCTGAGGGTTATTGTAGTTCAGTGACCTTCTTACTGGGAAGCTTCTCTCACTGTAAACACAATCAATTGTGGGACACAAGCTATGACTTTAATGCAAAATAATGGCAAGCTTACATGAAAAAATCAATCTGGTGAGACAGCAAATTGTCCTAAAATAGATGTTATTACCACGGTGCAGTTATTCCCTCTTCCCTGAGAGGTGAATGGGGGAATTTAGTTTCCTGTAGTTTTTCGTTATAAGTTAAGTAATGATTCTGTTGTTCCAACTGTTCACATAATTCCACTTTCCTTCACCATCTCTTTCCTTTTCCCAGTTTCTTGCAAGACTTGGCCTGTCTCTTTCCATCCAGAGACCACTGGTTTATCAAAATTACAACAGCAAGACTGGATTAACATTCTGAGATGGAAAGAATAGATTTACATTTTAATAAAAAAATGCACAGCATCTTTTATGCAGTTGTTGTGTCTCGGCGGTACTGCTCACAGCTTTCCCTTTGGTGGTGTGGGGTGTTGTGTTTTTTTTCAGGGGAAGGGCTGAAACTGTTTGTGCAAGATCTTATGTATCATAAAATGCTTTTTGCAAACTATGTGTAGTTTACATATGGACAAGAGAAGACAAAAACTGGAGAACCGCTGTGGTGGAAAGAGACCCACAGGATTTCAGAGGCAGCAGCTGGCCAATGTGTGGAATTTTTTATTTTAGGGTTTTAAGCTTTTTCTAAAGTATAGATAGTTGTATTTTTTATGTTAATTCTGTGGTTGGCTCATTTTTACGGATTTTCTTTTTTTAACAATAGCATTCAAACATACTTTTTCTGCCAACCGTCCAATGCTTCAAACAGTAACAGTACCTCTTGGACATCAAACTAGTTAATATGCCATTATAATTAATGTACTGCTCTGGAGTAGCGTCTAAACCTTTAGGAGTACTTTTAGCATGGCACTGATGTTTGCCACAAAATTAGTGCACAAGCAGGCATTTTAAGAAATCTGATCTGGAATGACATTTCTTTTTTTCTCATCTGTATGTCATGCAAGCTACATGTGTAACAGGTTTGGGTTTTTCTGCTTTCGTAGGGACTGGAGTTGTAACTGGATTCGTTAGCATGGACATGGACCTGAGCCAGTGATGCCTGCTGTAGTTTTAGCAGTGCAGGGCTGGTGCGCTGTGCTCGCTGTAATTAATCAGTACAATAACAGTATAATAAATGACTTATTCATTATTTTAATGCTTGCTATACAGTGTACAGGATCTGCTGATTTTTTCACCCTTGTTTATTCAGTGAGTCTGTATGCAGGATGGGGGGGAAGCACAATAGGCATTTACCATCCTATTGTTATCCAGAGGACACATTGTAGCTGATTGTAAAAGTGAGGATGGCTAAGGGTGGTCTAATGTCACATGTTGCTGGGTGGTGATAGGAGGCCTCTGGCTAATGAGCTAGCCATGAAAACAAGTTACTTCTTTCCCAGTGTATTTTGACGGCTTTGTCCTGTTAGCAGGCTGCAGCCCAAGGGAATATTCTGATTGCACAGAAGAAACAGAGTCCTTAGTGTTCTCCATCACTGATCCTTATGTACCATCCAGTTTGGTAAAGGCAGGATTTTATCTGTAAATGAATTAAAAGTGCTTCTGAAAAATCTTTATTTTGGGGAAAGTAGCTGGGATGTTGTTGTTGTCCCATTTCCATTTTTGTTGAGGCTGAATAAACGGTCAGTTCTGGTTTGAGTGAAACAAGAAGCAGAATAGTCCTCTGTGGGCCAACTGCTCCTCTGTCGTGTTAGCTGAAACAGATGTTGTCATTAAAGTTTAATTACTGTGTGACTCACTCCTTAATGCAATGGCTAGAAGAGAACCAGAATGAGTTTTTGTACAATCTATTAGGAGAATATAGATATATACCACCTGAGATTGATAATCCTCTTTGCGTCTTAAAAAAAATAAAATATGAAAGCCACCTACTTTGGCTTACAGCCGAGTAAGAATTATGGAATTTCATTGGATAATTCCTGGATCAAATCCATAATACCTGATTTGAGCCAGAATAATGTCCTATTGCAAGAATTGTATAAAAACAATGGATTCTCCTCAGGCGTTCGGTGGCCAGTTGTCCTGGTTAAAAAGAGGCACTTCGCTGATGGTCTAGCCCTCAGAATTACCACTGGTTGTGTGACCAGGATCCATTGGGCTGCCCATAGCACACGTCATGAGACAGAAATCCTAGCCCAGATTTTTTTCTTATCTGAATGCAGTAGATAGAAACCAAGGGAAAAAGGGGATACAGAGGTAAAAATCTTGCCCTCATAAACACAGTAGGTCAGTATTAAGTTGGTGCTTCCCATCCCGTGTGCTGTCGATCAGGTGAAATTTCAGTTCCTTGTCAAGATCAGGTGGGCCTAAGAAATTCCATCTTGGATTTCTCAGTGGTACTTCCCACTGACTCCCCCATTTAAGCCTTGCTCATTGGCAATCTTGTAATTAGCTCTATTGAGTTTGGCAAAACTTACAAAGATAATGAGTTGAACTTAAAAATCAAAAATCCATCAACTTGTCCTTCCAGCATTGAAGGGGTGGGCTGGAGTATGAAAAGAGCTGTGAAATTTCTTATGTTCAAGTTGTTGCCCAAAGAATGTGGAAGGGTGGCGAGAGAGGTGTTGTAGGTGCATCGGTATCAGGAGGATGGGGCCAGTCTTTTTTCAGTGGTGCCTAGTGACAGGACAAGAGGTAATGGGCACAAACTTGAACATAGGCAGTTCCATCGAAACATGAGAAGGAAGTTTTTTACTTTGAGGGTGGCAGAGCACTGGAACAGGCTGCCCAGAGAGGTGGGGGAGTCTCCATCTCTGGAGACATTCAAAACCCACCTGGACGCGGGTCCTGTGCAACCTGCTCTAAGGTGGCCCTGCTCTGGCAGGGGGGTTGGACTAGATGATCTCCAGAGGTCCCTTCCAACCCCGACCATTCTGTGATTCTGTGCTCTTTTTGTCCAGCAGCAGCTCTTCTGCCAAAGTGTCAGACTTGGTATGTGATGGGTGTAGTCCTCAAAGAGAGACCCAAGCAGCAGTAAGCCCACCGTGAAAGGAATGACAGCATATTGTAAACACCCCATGCAAGCTGTTTTGGTGGTGACCTTGACAAAATATTTTTATTTCTATGCTGAGTTAATCTAAATGGTGCTGCAGCCTAATGTATTACATTTGCAACTGTGTCTGCAAGACTGAAAATGAATCTGATGGTGGTGGAGAGTGAAAGCAAGAAGGAACACAGAGCTTTTGAATGAGTGAATGAAAATTTGCAGGACTTGGCACCTGTCGGCTTCCCCTTGGCGCTCCCATCTCTGTACCCTGGAGCTGTGAAACTCCAGGGCTCCAGTACCATGTCAGGCAGCACGTCCAAACCGTACTTGAAGCTATGGCTTTCCGTTAAGCATTTGTTCAAGGCGGCTGACTGTGGTTTGGCTTAACTCCTTCAAATACGTAGCTTGGCAGCACTTGTCCAATAGTTCAGTTTTGTGGGCGTGACTTTGTCCCTTTAAGTGCTGACAAGGAGGCACAGAGCAGAAATTCACATCTGAGGTATCTATTTCTGATGAGGAAAATAGAAGTGAAAAGGATTAGTATTTACTGGTGTGCACACACTGGTACTTGTACAGAAACATCCTGGTGGCGACGAGGCTGCAGTCGCTTACAAGCCTTGCAAGGAGCAAAGAACAGCCATGATAATGCTGTTCTTTATTTTCAGTGCTGTTCAGAGCAGGCTCCCTCTCTAGAGCATTCCCTATGCTTCCCTTCCCTGTTGCCAATGACAAGCTTGGCTTTCTGTAGGCCTTTTAATATTCCCACTTAATTAGAAGGAACCATTTTTCTACTTGATACAAAGTATCTCCATCAAAACAGGAACTTCAGATTAGTCTGAGTGATTTTTTAACAGCCGTCATCCATTGTGAATTTTATTTTATTTTTTTTTCCGTTTTGAGCCTTCTTGCTGTAGCATCTTAAAATTTCTGCCGTGTGTGATATTAACTGTGGAAAACCACAATGACCCTGGTAGTGCTGACAAGGAGGATTGCAGCAGAAATCAGTATTTTAAAGACTAAACTCTGTTGTTCAGACAAACATGTGTATGGATGCTGTTGCAAAAATAAATCTCTTTATCTCAAGTGACTTCAATAGAAACTGGCTACATATAAAAGACATTCACAAAAGTTAGTATTTCTGTTCTGAAAGATCTGTAATAGGATTTTCTTTTTAACCTTTGCTTGTGGAAAAGTGATTGAACATGCTCTTGAAACAAAAGCAATAGGTTTTGGGCACCTAACTAAGCCACCATGCAACGTTACCATAAATAGACTCAGTTTCACTGAACTTGGTGGAAACAAAACAAAAATATTGATGCTTCTAAGATAAACACTTAACATTCGACACACTATTCCTTCCTTGAAATTCAGGCTTCCCTGAATGTTTATCAGGATGTGGTGACTCCATTTGCCTTGATTTATCTACACAGGAGCCCCTGCTTTTTCAGCACAGGAGCTCTACTGATTTCCACAGAGCCTAAGCTCCTACCAAGGATGATGCTGATCTCAGGTCTGTGGTGCACGAAGTCTTTGGCTCGGCTATGAGGAAGCCGTCTTTCACATCAAGCAACCTACACACCGCTGAGGCAGCTTCAGGCAGAAAGACGTTTCCATTTTCTTGTCTGCAGATGTCTTGCAACCCAGAGTCAAATGATGAGAAGTAGAGAATTTTAGTCTTGAACTGTTGAGGGGCTAAGTTTTAAATGCAGTTCAGACGTTTATTTTTATGAGTGAACTGAATTTTTTGCAAAGCCTTTTCGGGTGAGATTAGTTACAGACATGATACGGTTTTGCCTCCTTCTGCTTCACCTGTTCCTCAGCTCTAAAATGTTCCAGTGTTTCATTTTTGTAAGGTTAAGGGTATGGCATGAGCAGGACTTTGCCACATTAGTAGCATTATTCTATTACCTGTTACTTTCTTTCAGGCTGTCATTTGTTTTGTGTGTCATATTCAGTCTCACGTATAAACTGGCCATCCTTAAAATGACCACCAGACCCTCTTGTTTGGTCTCCAGGTTTTATTGCTATGGTATCCCATACCTTCTGCGTTTGGCAACACAGGAGTCTATTACGAAATAGGATGAAATGGAAAACTTAGGATGTGTGGATACCGATTATACAGCAAGCCAAATTTCTGTCTGAATCCCCCGCACAGCATTAGATGTAAATTCTGAAAGTTCACTTATTTCAGTTTATTTGCCAAAATTTCTTGAAATAATTTTACTGCTCTGTTTCAATATATATAATTCCAATATGAAGATTGGAAAGGAATTTTTTTTAAGATCCATGCTGAAATAAAACCCTCAAGCAAAAACTATGAAGACCCCTGAAAAAATGAAAGCTTCCCTTTTCTTTTTCTACCAAATTACGCCACCCTTGCTGTGAGGGATCAGTGGCTGCCCAGCATCATCGTGAACTGCACAGCCTACAGAGGAACACTGGTAAATGAAAATAAATGGAGGCACTTCCCTAGATTTCAGCAGAATTAGGAATATGCTTTAACACTTTGAACTACTATCCAGATTTTGACAGATATTTTGGCGGATCTGGGCTTAAAGTGAGAATCAGAAGATTGGACAAAATAACTGTTTTCCCCTTTTTCCTCTGTGACAAGTCCCCCTGGGCTCCAGCAGAGAGGTGTTACCTCTGTTCCTGTATGCCAGCAACAATAGATCTAGCTTCTATTTCAAAATCGGTGCTCGCCTGATTGTAGTAATTTGTATTTAGTAGCCTGTTTTCAGGACATGGATTGGAGCCATCAGTGGGATCAAACACAATTAACAGGATTTTCTGAAAGTGAGAACCCAGGAGGTGAGACTTTTAAATGCATGCATGCTTGGGATTTTTCGTGTTCGTTTTTAACTGCTCTAATTATTTTCATGATGCAAGTGATTTTTTTCTCTATTACCATACTCCAAATCCAGACTCATTTCTAGCATTATTTCAGTTGTTATTCATACCGCAGAAGCACCTTGTCGAGGAATAGGACCTCGCTAAGCCTATTGATCTGTAAATGTAATGGGAAGACAGTAAGAAAGTTGCTCTGCACCCGTTACAGCTGATTCCTGTTTCTCAGAGTAAGTACTTTCTCTGCCAGGCAAACTACTTTTGCATCCAAGGTGTTTGTTGTTCTCTAACTGTAGTGCAAGCATCAAATTGCTCTGGTTTTTGTAGAACTGCAGTTTGAGGATAAAGCCTATTCTAGTTTGGAAAACTCAGTAGCAGAATCGCAACAGCACAATCATTCTATTCCGATGTGTGTGCCATTAGCACCCTCTCTACATGCTATTTCTGCTCTGGACAGAGTTACAGCTACAGTATTATACCCGTTATACCAATATAGTTTTGTTAGTGACTTCTCCCTGAAGGCAGACATCTCTCTCCAGCCCTTCTCATCAACAATCTTTTTATATTGACTTGTAATTTTTCTTTCAATTCTAAATAACTGTAAGGGGTGAAAAATGTCTTTACAGTTTCTGAGTTAACATTTTGCCCAACCACTTTTTTTTTTTTTTTAGCATAGGTGGTGATTACAAATGTCTCCTACAGTGAAAATGTGCAGCCTTTTCTAATGTATTTTCTTAGTTCCCTTGTAAAGGGACCCTTTTTAGCACTACCTAAAGTTAAGATACCTATTACAAGATTTCTGAGTCTGAATGTTCTTGTGAGTTATTTTCAAGATTCCAATAAGAAGAAAATAAGAAAAAGAAAGCATGCAGAGCAGCCCCCTCAAGAAAACTGAAGCGAATGTCTTGAAATCAGCACGTTCCTCAAAATCTCACACTGCTTTGGCTAGTCATCGTGACTCCCAACCTCTTTATAATAAATCACTACTGTTAAATATCTGACTTTTCTAGTCAGCTCCCTGTGTTTTTCAGTGTATCATAATTGTGTTCTTTATCAGGAATGAAGTATGTGAAAAGGCTGAATATAAGCTAGTTGGACATAGGGAGCTATTTAAAATTACAGCATTTTCTCCACCATCTGTATTAGTCTGCTTATGTTGACATAGTTGTGATGCAGCACTGCAACATAAAGACTTATATTTTAAGGGCCAGATTCATAATTCAAATATTCTGATTTAAATAAAAATACAATCCCTTTAATTTAACAGATTTCTTTTCATCAAGGAAGTACAGAAATATTTGATCCTTATGATGGTTTTATTTGGATTTTTTTATTTGCTTTTTCAATTAGAGAATAAAAAGGGGCTTGATTTAGAGGTTCTCAGTCAGAATGTTGTAAAGGTGTAAATTTTTTTTTGACCTGTAGTTTTAAAAAACACAAAAAAACCTGTGCAAAATACTAACATTTTAATCTGAGTGAAATATCCTAACATTTCTTGGTTGTAGAACTTATAACGAGGTCACATCTTTCTGAAAATTGCAGTTTATTTGCGTCAAGTGTAGGTTTTTAGAATCCCTCAGACCTCCTTAAAATGTGGTGGTTACAAGGTTACAATGGTGCATTTATTTTAAGGATGTTATTTATATACAAAAATAAGAAATCGTGGTAGTAAGCCGTGTTTT